>JAWNNV010000106.1:3600000-4120897 GCA_035044485.1 Scaptomyza reducta | reverse complement strand
TTTTCTTGCCTACCGCTACAACTCAGCGTATTGATTCCGTTGGATCAGTCGTCGCATAATTAATGACTAACATTCGGCCAGGCGTAGTCAGACTCGTCGCGAAACTCGCGCTTCATCTAACGTTCAAAAATTTCTATGTGTGATTGATAACTCCACAAATGATGCAAACCTGCTGCTCAACTTTTTTGCTTTTCGTGTTTACTAAACTTTGTTAGCACTACTTTAGATGCCCTTACGTCGAAAAGAGTATTGTATTTCTAAAATGTTTGCTACATTCCTTTCATATTTTTGATATTTTTATTAAAACTTTCTTATTAATGAAAGACAGTCAAAACCATTAATCAGTATCAGTTAGTAAGTGTATTAATTCTTCGACATAATCTCAAATTTATTTCTTCCACCTTGTTTTCTTTGTATGTCCGGGGCACAGCAGGAGTGGCCGACTGTTTGGAGAATCAATCAGCAAAACGAAATCGAGTACAGCTGGCAAAAAATTTCAAATATTCGAACAAAGACGAGTCGAGAGTTGACTTTAGACAAGTGCATCCATAAGACAAAAGACTTAAATAGGCAATAGACTGGCTTGGTGGGAATCAATTTCATTTGTGTGGTCTTCTTTTTTTTCGTTGTTGTTTCTTTCCTTATTTTTGGTACATTTTTTTTTGTTTTAATTAACAGCTTTACAGCAATACGTTTTCAACGGTGAAACTTTGGGGCGTCCCTCTGAACCGCCCATTACCATAAGACGTTCGATTTGCTTGCTTGCATCCACCTGCTACCCCTTCCTCACTTCGCATTGTCCCAATGCTTACAATATATATGGCCACAATAAATGCACAGTGAAAATTAACACGCTTTTCAGCTTACGCTAACTGTATTTATGTGCGTGCGAGTGTGTTTGATGAGTGTTGAAGAGTCACATTTTGGGCTGCCCATCATCTATCCCTACATCCCAACTGAGAAGACTGAAGACCCACCGCCGCGTTTGTCATATTTGGAATATGCAAATGCATCTCGAACTCAGTTTTGTTGTTTGTCAAAATTTTAAATATTTTACGGGTGTTAAGTTTATGCGGAAATGGTATAAACGTTTTATGCTTGTGTGAACTAATAATTGCTTATCGATAATTTTCAATGCTCCGTGAAGATTACACATTAGAAGAAAAAACCAATAATAAAAACACGATACGACACACATAGAGAACTGGTTGAATCGGCAATGAAATCATTTATTTAGTTCCATTTATTTAAAGAATACTGCGCATATATTTTGTATTTTGTAGACGCTTTAAAATGTATGTTACGTCTATTTAATTTGGAATATTTGACTTTGCTTTTTTATGGTGTATTATCATGGTTAAAGAGTGCATAAATTATTTAAATAACACTCAATATGATATAACAAAATAATGACATACAAATCCATATTATAATGAACATTACCGCGAATTAGATAAAAATGTTGAATGGATCATCCATATTTTATTGACCTAATATTGGACCGGCGACCTTCATAAAATTTGTTGTGTTTTGCTCCAAACTTTCTATTTTGACATTTCTTTAACGATTTCCCAACTTTCCGTCCACCCATTTAGTTACAACCATAAATAATCCAGCAATATCTCATGTTTTCAGCGCAATAATTTGTGACATAAATTGCCGTTGTTTTCCCCTCCTACTTAACACAATTTGGGCATGATCTCATACAAATTGGCATAGTTGCAAAAACTTCCCTTCAAATGTGAATCTTTTGTGATAGTTTCTAAAAATATATTTATGGGATTTTGCGGTTAGGTGACGCCCCTATTTAACAGTATATTTGTCCTTGCTCCTTGATATTCATAAGGTACTGGACCTCAAAATGTTGGAAATTGTTGGCTTTGTTGGCATTGTTCAGCGCATTTGTAAAGCGTCAAAATATTTATTAAGTTCAACTGGTTTTGGTTTTTTTTTAGTTATTTTTTTTTGGCATGTCCTGGTATGAACCTGGGCCCTACCCATACAGATAAGACGTGTGCCAAAAAAAATTATATGATGCGCTCTGATAAATGGTACGAGCGTAAAATTTTGTCGCTTTTGGCTGATCTAGATAAATGCATTTGAATTTGCATGTTTTATTAAGAAATTTATTAACACACATAAACTGGTCGCAGTCCAAGATCAGTTCAAACTTTAACTCCAGCTTCAACTCGAGCTGCGAGTCCGATTCCAAGGCTCGTTCTGTTTTTGGTATTTCAACCTTTTCATTGTCTCGCTGGCTCGTTTCGTTATAAATTATGCACTTAAGTTGAGGGTGTTTTCATTATGTGGATAAAGTTCAATGCTGGGAGCTATGCAACGGAGCGCAGAACGCAACGTTTTGGCATTTTTGTACCCTTTCCAAAAGGGAGGCTCATAACTTTATCATATTGTGATATTAATTTTATTGATAAGCTTGCCAAAAGGATTCAATATTTTTTGAATAAATAATATTGTTATTATTCAAAAATTATTCAAACATTCTTGCCTTTTAAGCATTTTAATTATTTGTTATTTATTCACTTTGGATAACATGCAAACTTGATCAAAATTTATTTGTATACATAATATTGTTAGTTAGTTATTTTATTGTTCTTAAATTAACTATTTACCCATGTTTTACTTTTTGAAAACTTTCTTTATGTTATAAAGTAGTGAGTTTTTAAAATAAAAAGTCAAAATACAAAAAGCAAGCTAGTCCCTTATAATTAAATTGAAATAAACATTAAATTTTAATTATTCCTTTGTTAAAATTGTATATACTTTTTAGCAAGGGTATATAATATTTGTGTTATTCAGGTGCTCTTGTTGTTGTGATTTCGTGAACTGTCTGTTCTTCATTTTTCAACGCCTGGGATGGTCCAGGGTCCTCATCTGCGTCGGCCGTCGCCGCCCGCCCGCTGTGCGAGTGACACTGACACTTGAGTAGATGTTTTGCGGTTGATAAAATCAAGAGCAAACAAGGCAACAGGCTAAGATGGCACTCGAAGTGGAACTGGGTACCCAGTTTCTCATGTAGGGGATCTCTCTGGCCACAGCGAAGTCCTTTCGCCGCCGATTTTTTTACTAATGGTGTGACAAATTTTAAACAAGTAATTTCTGTATGTTGTTTATGAGCATCGGCACCGCACCGCATCGCTCCGATCTGTCTGTGTGCTCAACGGGAGAGTAAAAATCCATTCGTATATTTAGTATGTTTCACGGACTCTGCGATTCACCATTTAGTTGAAGTTCATAATAAAATTTATGAGCAATGCGACGACTGAGTATACCAAAACACACAAAAAAAAAGTATAAACACTCATTGGGCGTTAATTTCACATGAAATTCACTTCGACGAGCTACGATTATTGAACTCTGTTTAAAAATCTATAACAACTCATCAGGTTTACGATAGTGGCCTAGCCAGCCCCACTGTCTGAGAGATGCTTATCGCCTGACAATATAACGCTTCATTATAGTAAATCATAATTCTCGTCCACAGACATTGCCACAACGCCGCATGAGGTGCACACAATAACTGGATCTCCAAAAGATCTACGAAGCTGTCTGTGGACCACACTCTAAACTATGAAAATATATTGTTTGAACGGCGCTGGGCTGACAATGAGTGTGTGGGCTAGTTAACTTTTCTCTTTAGACATAAATGCAGTCGTTTACTACATATTATATTATTATAGTATGCACTCTCTGCTGGCGCTTAGAAACTTAATTCCAAACTTCAATACAAAGTTTCAGCTTTTATTCTAAATAGCTATTTTTCAGCTCAGCTGCACAGTTAGAGATACAGATACACCACCACAACGAAGATGCCAATCAGTTAGCTGCAGCTTGTTACCTTAAAAGATTCTCATTTTTATTTATTAGAATACCCTTTATGGAAAAATAATTTGGTGTGTAACAATTCAACATTTACTATACTATACAATACTATATATAGATATATATATATATATATATATTTGTAATATTATTTATATAGTAAACTTATATAAAGGGAACTAAGAAACTTAACGTTTAACGTTCAATCAATTAAAGTTCATATGAAATATATCGTATTATATTGTTTTTAACAACGACTTTAAATATATCTTAAACATTATGTAAAATAGATAGAGTCTACAATATTTTACCAAGTTAACTTCAAGTTTTAAGTTTCTTTTAAGTAATATCTATGCGTCAGCTTCAGACATAGTTAATTTTGCATATATATTAGCTCGAATTTTTTATTGCAGGGTATCTACTAGCCTGAAGCTCTCATGATAAAACCCAACTTATTCAGTTTCAGTTTCGTCTCGACAACGTCGACGACATTGACGACTTTGTTGATAATTTTGATTTTATTATGTTAATAAAATGTTATAGCTTAAAATGTTCAACTCTTCAGTCAGCCAGTGAACGTTGAATATTGTAGTTGTAGCTGCAGCTGTTGCAGGTTGCCGGGATTTCTGGTTTGCCGCTGGGTTCTCGCTCTCATATGCGTCTGTGCCTCATAACTCATTAGTGACAATATCTCGCCAAGAACCACCTCTCTCTGTGTGGGTTAACTGATTTCGATAATATTGTCATGTTCTTGTTGTTGCTGCTGCTGTTGCTGCTGCTCAGTGATTCTGTGTTTCGACTCTCCGTTAATTGGATTAAATATCTGGCCAAGCAATTTTGCAGTAGCCTCAAGTCTCGGACTCTCTTTAGCGTGGAGACCAACATTCAAAATGATTTCGAAATATGCACATTGCTTTGAATCGTTACTGTTCTCTGATTCTGATTTCGATGCTGATTCTGTTTCTGTTTCTGATTCTGGTCATTAGGTTTTGTCCGCCGTTTTATAGCCTGTTCCATGGCGCTGTGCTTGCTGTCATGTTAATAGCATTCGTAATATGCGTTTTAATTAGTCTGCACGAATTGTGGGGGGTCTGGGATTTATAACAAAAATCCGAGCTGCTTAATGTTGAATTTTTTTGATTATTCCTCTCGATGGGACATTTCTTTGTTTAATTATCGTCATTTTTTTGTTTCGCTTAACAGCCTTAATGTTGTGTATTCAAATTGCTCTTAATCTAAGGAGTTGCTTGCACTGATATATGTTTAAAGTTCTGAATATAATATTGTCTGAGAACATTTTATATTTTGATAGATTATTTCACTAAAGATAAATTTTAAATTAATTATATATATGATAATTAAACTATGACTTATCATTTTAAATTTTTGATTTATTTTTAAGAACATTTTTTATCAATAAAAACATAATTAAGCTTTGACTTTGGTTAAGTACAGCTTATGATTAAAAACACTTCACCAGGCTTACAAAATAAAGTATTTTGTGGAGTTTTATTTGCTTAGCCCACCGATGTGTCTGAAAATGAAACTCCTATTTCAAGGCAAACTTCGTTTTCGAATCGAACTCTGCTCCAAAAAAACAGCAAAAGAAAAACACCAACAGCTAAAAGATCGCTAAAACTTAAACATAATGCAATTACTTAAAACTGTACCAAGGCCTGGCGCACCAGAGCAGAGCAGAGCTGAGCCAAGCCGAGTTCAGCAAAACAGGACACGCCCACCGAGACACGGCGGTTTCAGCAAAAGGTCGGACTGCGGCTTGGACTCGGAGCTTGAGTAAGCGTAAGTAAGCGCCTGGCTGCAATGAATGTGGCTGAGGCTGCTGCCTCAAAAATCTCTCTCTTAATGTAGATCATCTTGCGGCGCTGAGACGCTTGGCCGCCGATCGATTGATGCACATTGCAGTTTGTATTGCGAGTGGGATGAGCTGTGTGAGGGGTAGGGGGTAACGCAGCGGGCATGTGAAATGCATGAATTGCGGCAAAAAGGCCAAAATTAAGTGTATTTTGCTGCAATAAAAGCAACAACAAAAGCAACAGCAACAAAAAATTGAATGCTTCGCTTTGCACTCGAGCCAAAAAAAAAACCACACAAAAAAAGTGGGTGGAATAATGGGCGGCTATGCGAATTTGCTCAGTGCATGATTATAGCGTAGATTACAAAAAAAAAGTGCGCTTTAAAGCAACAGCAGCAACAACAACAGCAGCATACTCCAGTCGGAGGTCTGAGACCCAAACTTGGTCAGAGTCTGCCCGTCTCTGTATTGCCTTAATATTCAAAGAGGTCGTCGTGTCGCGGTTACATGAGAGATGCAGTCCAAGATCTCTACTGCTGCCCCTACCTACCTCTTCTTATACGCTAAGAGAAATATAACATACGCCACACACTTCAGTGTGTAGAATCTCCCAGTGCAGTGCTTTATAATTGCTTTGTAACCTTTTGCTGTATATCAGGCACGCACCCCAAACGAAAGGTCACTTTGGAGATGGGACGATGTGTTAGGTGTTTACTAAAAACTTGTATGGTTATTTAATTATTAGCAAATAAAAAACTAATACATTTTCATTGCACTACAAATTTTAAAATGAACTCAAACAAATATCCCAAGCAAAATACCTTTTTTCTCTTCTAAACTAGGAAAATTTTACTTTTTTTTTCTCATCGATTACTAAACTGTTTGCAAATTTTGTAAATAACACAACTTTTACTCTCAGTGTTGAGAAAAGAAATGTTTTGAACAATTAATTAATTACATTGACCCATTTATTTTAATGTGTTTATAACTTCCTACTATATATTTGTTTTCAGTTTTTTTTGCTCTTATATTGTTGACACATTCAATAAAAAAAGTTCTTTGATTACTCACGAATCACGCAATATTCTATAACACACGTTCCCATCACTGGAATACTTCCCAAATGGTTCCATGCGCCGCACTCTCTTTTTGTATGTTACGTAGTACAAATTAATTGCTGCTTTACACGCGTTCGCCGAGCGAAATCATTCATCTGCAAGAAACACATGCAAGTACAAAACCGTGCACTGAGCGAAATGCTAGATGCACAAATGCGTGGGGAAACTAACCGTTTATCCTGTATCTATGAGATACGGTAGAATTTCTTGCCGTGTGCTTTACTATTACAATTCGGCCGAGAGACGGACCAAGTGGTCCGAGAGTGGAGACTTTTACAGCGACTGTGACTGAGACTGCTGTCTGATCAAGACATTATCGATATGTTTTACGTAGTCTTAGCTGGAGCTGGAGTCAGATGCAGAGTCAGAGCCGAGTCCAAGCTCTCCCAGGAGAGAAATCCAATTAGCTACGCTTGTGGCGGCGGCAAAGTCTGCGGCGGCGATGGCGATGGCTGAGCTTAGAGGGAGTCCCGTCTCTGTTTGCTGCTAGACATGCAAAGGACTAGAGACCAAAATGGGGGGCTGGCTTGGAAGTGCAACATGCTGCGGATTAAGCTTGCGCTTAACACACAAAAAATTCAATTGTTAAACTCTTCTGTACTCTGGGTGCTTGGTACCCTTTGAACGTGGACCAGCTCAAAGTAAGAGATTTAATCGATGCGGCAGCGTCTGAAAAGAGCCGCAGCCAAAGAAAAAACACCGCCACAGAGTCTCCCGGACTCTCTGCAACTCCTAGGCGCAAAATTATAATTGCAAATTTTTGTGTGCTACGACAGAAATAAACATACACACACATACACTGCTGAATAGTGAGAGTGTGGCGGCATGATAAGCTACCCACAAGACCAGCTGATAGGCATGAAGAAATGTTTAGAGTTGGATCTGGAGTCAATAGCACCAGTAGCTACAGCATCACCAGCCGCAGCAGAAGTGGCACGCAGTCCACTTAATTGCCCAGTGAACCATGTGACATTAATGCCGCCGCTTTACATTCATTTTGGGAGCATAATGAGTACCCACCATGCCACAAGCTAGAGGTCAGACTTGGCTAAGAGGACTTGGCTAGCCTCAATGGCATGTTTATGCGTGGCTGCTTTAATGAACCAGGTCAAGCAGTAGACAATTGCATTAATGTAGAATAATTATATAAGCTGCACTTATTTATCCTTTAAACAGTAACGAACTATATACAAGAATATATGAATTATCTGTACTATAATAAATAATTTTGAACAGACTTACAGTGACTTTTACAATCAAAATATACAAATTAGCTGCAATAAAATCCTTCCTTAAATAAAATTATCATTGGACCAAAGACTTCGATGCTGCGATTCAAATATAATGTATTTAAATAAAATGGAAATCTCTAATTTAATTATTATATATCTGTAATGCTCTAACATTAGCTTTAATACTAATTGTCATTATTTCACAGCTTAATTATTCATGATTGGATATTATGATAACTGCAAAAGGTATAAACTCAGTTGCGGGCGAACGATCGCAATGGGCATAAGAATCGTATCTCGCTCTCTGGCTGGACAGCAACCGCAACAAAAGTAACTCGACGACATCTATCAAAGTCAAAATAGAGCGCAGAAATCTCTTTTGCATAGCTTCCATCTTCAGCACTACGACAACTCCTCAGCACCACCTTCCCATTCCACATGCAAATTGGCTGTAACAAAGCAGTCAGCAAATAGGGCCCTCTGCTCTTTGTAAGCCAGGCCACATGAACAGATGCCGTCGCATGTGTTGACTTAAGTGCCACACAATTTACTACACTTTTGGCATGACAAACGCATGGCGAACGCATAGAAGTAGCCAAAACGGCAATCGGCCTAACAAGAGCAGCCACAAGGATCTGAGCAGCTTGACGATCGAATGGATGGAACCCTGGGAACGACAACGGACTGCTGCCGCTCAAACTTGTAAAGAATTGCAGCAATTTTCTTCTTGTTAACCAAACGTCACAAACAAACCGCCCGCAATTGCAACAAAAAAACAAAAATCAAAAATTACGAAAAAACTCACAAATAGTAGGATTGAGAACAGCTTTTGTCAGTGGCTCTGTCTCTGTCTCGTTTGTTGTTGAGGTTGTTGTTCTTCTTAGACGTAGCCAAGACACATTTCGATCACTGTCAAGCTGCCCGCAACATGGTGTCAATATTTTGTGAATTTACGCAGGCTGAAATAGGGAATAGCTCAACTAAAAAAAAGTTTAAGACAATGAGATACTCTTTAACGTAAGGATCAAGTTGAATTTCATATATTAATGTTTTACGTAAATTTGTGTCAGTTATTTAGTTGACATTAACATATCAACATTGCTTTAGTATTCACTTACAGTAAAATAAATAAAATAATTTATTTCAAAGATCAAATATCTGTATGGTACTAAAATTCTAAAATTATGTTGAATTATATACTAATGATGTTATTGATTTAATATCAGTTAATATATATTGATTATAATCTTAAATCTATAAAGTTCGATTGATTTACAAGTATCGAATTTCCGAAAAAAGTTCAATTATATAAAATATGATTTTCCCAAACTTGTGCTTTCCATTCCACAGGGTATTATTGTTACAACAAATATGTGAATGTCTACCGCCTGGCTGACATTTGTTCTTTATGGGCATCACTTGGATTCGGTCTGTTCCTTTAGCCTAAAGGTATTCGTTTCGGATTGTTTTTGCTGTTGTTTTTAACGTGGCTCAAATTTGCATATAATAAGCCGCATCAATAGTGAAACACGTTTCCTCTGAGATTCCTCTGCCACATCGCCTTATACAGCAAGAGTGTAAGAGTAGAGAGCGACAGAGACAGAGGGGAAAAAGGAGGCGAGTGAGAGAGCATAGAGTCTAGGTACAACTGTCACCTGTCAATCGTCGCCGAATACGACTTAAAGTTTTGCGATATGTCTCATTTTCATGTGATTTGGCTGGCAGGTTTTCGTTTTGCTGCGAGCCAATGCCAAAAACCATTTGAGCCCAAACGCATCAACTGATATTTGGCATAATTGAGGAAACGGCCAGTGGGCGAGGGAGAGAGATGGGTAAAAGAGGCGACCGCACGTTGACCCAATTCATAATCATGCTTAAACGCCGTTTCTGAACTTTCAACTTGAGTCTTCGGGCCTGGCGCATAATGCAGATAATAATGTTAATAACAATGGTAATGATGATTAGGCCTCGGACCTGGGCCTCGAATGCGAATGCTTACTTGAATGATTTTGCTGCCTCTGCTGCTGTTGCTGCTGATGATGGCAGCCTTTCACCGGCACATGAACCTGCCGCTTATGTAGTTAATGTTTTTACTGTTGTTGTTGTGTGTCCTCGTGTGTCCGCCGCGCTCAGAGCAAACATAATTTTCACAATCAGGCTCGAATCTCGCTCGCTCGGTCGCTAGCTAAAAATCTTTGCCTTCGACATCTTGTGACTTTGCTTTTGACTTTGACTCTAACTCGAAATCTTCTTTTTGGCGCTTTCACATGACTCATAACAAGCCAAAAGCATTTTGTAAGCAACGCTTAAAATGCAAAAGCACAGCAGAAGCGGCCAAAATCTACAGCAACAGCTACAAATATCAAAATCGCGCTCGCCCAAAAAAAGTGCAGCTGGAGTATATTATTTACCGATTCTCAAATGCACTTTCAACTGTGTTAAAAATATAAAATATAAACATTCATTAGGTAATTTTTTTAGTAATGGTAATAAGCACATCTTCTAAAGAAAGTTTGGCTTTAGCTAATGCGAAAAAAATTGTAAACTTTGTTCTGAATAACAACACATTTTGTGCTCTGATCTTAAATTGATCCAGACTTTTAAACACATTAGAAATACCCGTCAAAACAGTGTATAAAAATCGAAACAGAAATGAAAATAAAAAATTCTGAATAATTCGTGATCTACAGGCGCAAAAAGAGGGTCACGTTGTTTGTTGCTGCTGCTGCTGCTGCTTCTTCTTCCGCCGCCTGGTACACACACATATACATTTAGAAGAGATGATGATGAAGACTAAGGCGATGACGATGCTGTTGGTTGGTTGGTTGAGGCCAGTTGCCATGTATGAGAGTTTGTTGGCCAAGTTGTTGTTGGACTCTTTCGGTCCAGTTGGTCCATTCTGTCCGGTCCAAAGCGCACGCTGTACTGCAAACACGATTTCAAAATATTTCGCATAAATAAGTTAGTGTAACACACGTGAGAGAGAGAGAGAGAGAGAGAAGAGAGAGAGAGAGAGAGAGAGAGAGAGAGAGAGAGAGAGAGAGAGAGAGAGAGAGAGAGAGGGAGACAGAGAGATGGAGAGAGAACTCTGCTCAAGTCCAAGCGTTGATCACACGTTCACATTATTTGATGATCGCACGATATGAGCAAAAAACAACAACAGCAACAACAACCGAAACTGTTAAGGAAAGCAAAATTCGTAGTAGCTGTTCGCCCAATATTTCCATACACCCCATAGCCGCCACATGATCGTGATAATCCATTATTAATGCCAATCAGCATAGGCAAAACCAACAACAGCAGCAGCAGGAACAACAACATTGTCAGCTACTTTCTGCTGTAGCTTCCCATAGAGATTATGATCGTGGCGCCCATTTCCTGTCCACACAAAACTAACAACAACAAAATAAAGTTAAGCTTAGTCGAGTTGCGCACCACCCAACACCACCCGCTAAACGTAGCGTGCATTGACATGAGCAATTCGTAAGTTTGTCGCCCATCTGCAGCAGCAGCATAACGAAAAAAATTTGCATGTAACCAAGTAGCAAGTAGCAAGCAGCTCACTTGGTGGTCTCCTCTCCTGCAGCATTGGCATTGCGGTTGTTGTCATTATAGGGTTGCAGTCGCAACTGTTGCAACTGTTTTGCAAGGACCTCCCACATGCAACTCGATTGTTTTGTTGCGGTTACACTGTGCTACCGTTTGCCCAGTTGCTCCATCAACTCTCCTGCTCCTGCTCTCTGCCTCTTACTTGTCTGTTTTTGGTCTCATAATTGTACGAAATTTAGTTCGCATGCCCTTGCGGTCGCCTTTTGTTTTCTTCCTTCCACAATTTTTTTTTTCTTTTGCCTTAACGGGCAGAACAATAAATGTTTCGTTTCGTCTCAGTGTGTGTGTATTTGTGTGTTGACTGCCACATTTTGGGCATTCAAATGTGGCAGGCAACTTTCGCGAAATGAAAACTTCAATTTTTTATCGAGTGCATTGCTCATAATTACCAAAAAAGCCCCAAAAGCAGTCGCTACTCCAACTCTGACTCTTGGGAGTTCTTTGGTCGGGGGCCAAAAGCAAGCAAGCATGCAGTTGTTGCAAGTATGTTTGTTGCTGTTTTTGTTGCTTTGGGCCTTGCAAAACTGCTGCACTCGATATTCAATTTTGCATTTTACAACAAATGCGTGCCTTACCATATTTAGTTGGCGTGCAAAAATAAGCCAAGACTCTCTCGCCGGCAAGTGGTGAGGGGGCAAGTGCAGCTCGTGCATTGTGCTTATCATTTACATAGCTTAGCATTTTGATGACCCAGCCATTTGTGCAACACTGTGCCATAGAGTATACTGGCTTCTGGTAGCAATGGTGGTGGCTGCCCCAACATCACCATCAGCAGCAGCAAAAAAATTAATTTCAAATTAAATTTATGGCGCCGCAACAACGTCAAGCAAGGAAGCGTCGCCCATAGAGCTGAAGAGCTGACGAGCATGTGTGTGTGTGTGTGTATCTCAACTCTGTCTGTCTGTGTGATGGAACTGCTGGCCACCGCAGCAGCAGCTTCAAGTGATTTATAACTGTTTTGCTTGTACGACAAAAAAAGACAGTTTACCCTCTCGTAAAAGTTCACCGCAACAGGGACAGAAAGACAGTGAAGCGATCTGTCCCTGCCACGCACATTTGTGACCACTCATCTTGAAGCGAGCTATAAATGTCCAAATGAGTTGCCAGCGAAACCATCAACCATCAAAAGGCAGCAAACCGCTGCAGTTGCCACAAGATGAGTCCATCAGAGAATGGGCAGCTAGCAGTTCACTTTGTTGCCTTGCTGCTGCTCTTAATCGTTTTGGAATTGCCTTAATAATAGAACAATTGTCGGTATTAAAGGCCAGATCACAGCGCTTAGCTTGGCGCTGAAATTTTTTCCTTTTGGTATTTATTATATGTTTGTTGTCAATTTTGTCTTAAACGCCCCAAAACGCTCCAAGGCAATGGGCCAATATCATTAGCCATGTGCAGCGCATTTTAGTTGGCTTTATCAATTTGTATTAAAGATGACAAATTCAAAACGATGCAAAGATTCTTATTAAATTATAGCAAACATACAATAATATAAATAAGGAAGTTTTTTAAATACATATCAAATTCTCTAAGCAGCAATATGAGGCTAAAGAAATTATATATAGGATATAATTCACACAATATCAGCAACAAAAACATGCATATTATAATTTTGAGCAGTTGACGAAAAATTTTCAAAAATTTTACATTTATTTTATGTGGTATTTTTATTAACTATGCTGTAACTCTTCCTATGTGTATTTGTTTAAGCTATAAACATTTTATACATTCTTAGGCAAACAAAATAATATAATATAATATAATAAATAACAAAAATAATTAATAAAAATCCGAATAATAATGTTCTAGCTGTTATAAAAATAATGTTAAGTACATCATAGAAGGACATGATAGATATAGAAAATAATTCGTAAATCGCCCTTTTAATCACTTTTTACTTTAAATTTTAATCAATTTTGATCAAAAATTCAACGAATTCCTCAGCAGGGTATTTGAGCTGTTGCTTAAGCAGCTTTAAGATGTCAGTTTGTGAGTTAGCCTCTCCAGTTAAAGCTCGCGAGCTTGCAACTCAGCATGACACCTGATGCCTGATGCTTTAAGTGAATAATTGCTACAAAAAAATCTGCAGAAGATGGAGAAGAAGCAGTGAAGGTAAGCTACACACAAACTATGTATGCACGAAATGATGGTCAGCCATGATGAGCAGCCGTTAAAGGCCAACAAAACCAGGCCACATCCGAAGCCAGCTCCAAATGTGTGGCAAGTAATTAGAATGGAGAATGGCGCGGACAAGGATGAGGCAGACACGGCTGCTGTTGCTGGTTGTTGGTGATGAGCTTGCAACATATTTAACACTCCCTTTTGATAACGCGAACTAGTAGTGTAAGAAAAAATTAAAATAATTAAATTACAGTCGACGCATTGTCGCCGTTGTTGCATGGTGGTCATTTGCCTCGGGGTGACGCTGTTGCAACATGCCTGTTGTATGTTGCCTGTTGCTTGCTGCCGCTTAAGTGATTTGTTCAACGCGCTTTTCCTCAAGGGAGCATGGGGAGCCGACTTCATTAATATGTATGCTGCCTGTCCGTCCGTCCGTCCGTCCGTCTCGTTGTCTCCATGTCTCTTTGCTGCAATGTGGCTTTGACTGCGTTTGCAAAGTGCAAACTGTTTAATTGCGGAATAATTGTTTTGCACACATAAGCTCTCAACGTTGCAAATGGACTTGGCCAGGCCATAAAAAGCATATTAAGTGCGAATTAATGACCACAAAACTCTACCAGGCCGCGCGCTCTCTTCTTACCCAACTGCGACTGGACTCGATACAAAAAGCGGAGCAAAGCCAGTGAGAGATTACGCCATGACAATGTCCCCTGGATCCGAGGCTCTTTTGCTGGCGATTAAGTCGCCTGCTTCAAGTGCATTCACAACTTAAGTACAGTCATTTAATTAGTCTTTAGTTTTAATGTATTTGTATTACAATTTATTAGCACTTACGGCTACTAAACATGCACCAAGATACAGCAACAACAAAATGCGTATTAAGCGACATTGGTGTTGAATCGGGGTCTTAAGTCGATGTGGCGCTTTGTCAGCAAAAAATTGTCTCTTAGCTAAAACTAAAAGGAATAATTAATATTAATATTTTATATTTTTACTGTTTTTTTTTATTTTAAAAAATGAATAACGTATAATTAGAAACGAAATAACTATTAATTTTTATCAACACAATGATTAAAACAAGTAAGAAGGCTCTAGTCGAGAAATCCCGACTAGACTATACCCTTAACCCTATAATTTACGCATACAGTCAGTGCTTGCAAGTATGTGTGAGTGTGTGTATGTATACGCGTATAGTGCATACCTTCTTAATTTCAATACTCCATATCTCCAGTGTTTCTCAACAAGTTTTACAGATTGTCAATATTTGGTATAATCTTTCAAACTGCATCAAAATGTTTTCCAAATTCAAGATTTTGTTGTTATCGATTACATGTGTATATCGGAAACGGGAAGAGTTATCGAAAATTTAAAACAAACTTGTACTGCCTAGGGATTATGTACAAAATCTGGAGTCTCTAGCTCTTATAGTCTCTGAGATCGACGCGTTCATACATACGGACGGACGGACGGACGGACAGACGGACAGACGGACATGGCTATATCGACTCGGCTGTTGATGCTGATCAAGAATATATATATACTTTATGGAGTCGGAGATGCTTCCTTCTGCCTGTTACATACTTTTGCACAAAACCATTATACCCTTTTTACCCATTTTCAATGGGTTAAGGGTATAAAAATATATTATGTTAAGTTTTCTGAAAGAAAAAAACCTTTTCTGTGATTTCTAAACAATTAAGTTTAATTAATATTTTTATGCAAAATGTAAATATCTTAATGACTTCTTTTAAATCTCTTGCATATAAAGAAGTGGTTCAGGTCAAACAACCCAAGCAACCACCGGATTAGTTTATCTGCTTAGCTTATCTGCTATATTACTTTGATCCGTAACTTTCAGCATTTGAATGTGTTCGCATCCGTTATATTTCTGGCGCGAACAAAATAATCTCAATGAAAACAATCAGTAAATGCTATAAACATTTTGCTTATCTAACTCGAAAACTACTTTGTAAAAATATTTGAAATTTAGTTTATGTGGCAATTGAGACAAGATCTGTATTTAGTTTTTGGACGATCTATAGAGCAGGTTTGACCATTTGACGCATGCATATATTTATTAAATACACGTTCCCTAGTCCATTTTATGTTTTGTAAAGACAATACGAATGGCATTTCTTTAAACGATATCAATTCAAATCGTTGGCTTATTGACTCGTAACAGCTTTTTCTCGAGCGATTCAAAGGCGAACTTGTTATTTTTTCTATAACAAATTCTTGCATTAATTTCAAATCAATTTTCTTCACAGCTAAAGGCCCTTATCTTGGTGTATTGGGATAGGGAGCCCAATAACACAACAACAAGAAACTGAAAAACTGCTCCGAAACGAACAAATTTTCGTTCAAAGCCCAAACAAAGGAACTTTATTGTTTCATCGCGACTGTAAAAGAGATTTATGCGTCCAAGTGAAATCATTTATCATGCTTAATTAAAATTGAAATGTTTAGCTGGCTGACTTCTTCTCCCTGCTCCCAAAATGGGGAGTGGGGGAAAGGAGGACAGTCAGCTGCCAAGCCTTCTAATGCTAACATTTTCTTACATTTGTTCTACACCTTTTCATATTATTTGTTGACACATTGTTACACAAAATGCATTTAACCGGTTTGTATTAGTGTGGAGTAGCAGGAAGATTCCCCAACAACAACCACAACACATGTATAATATAACTTGTTTCATTGTCTAGCCCTCACTCCCCATTTTATTTAGCGGTGCGTTTCCAATGCAAAGTGGCCGTTTATCTTATAATTGTAACAGTCTGTGGCATAAATTAATGCACAGCTTCAGGCTGTCATAAATCGTCGGACAATGGCTCGCATAATAAATGATATCTGCAGAGATTTGCATTATAAAAGTATTGAATATGCGTTAAGACGATTGCATTTATAACATCAGTTTTGTTTAATACGCTTCTCATTTATTCATACCCATACATATGTATGTGTAGCATTTCTTATCGCCGATGCTACCATCAATCTCTATTGTTCTATTCAATTCAAAGTTAATTTAGAACTAGTTCTCACCTGGTAAGAATTTTAAATAAAACAAGTTAGTAGGCTCTTCTCGAGAAATCCCGACTAGACCCTATACTTGGTCACTGCTTTCAAGTATTTCTTAACCTCAATGCTCTATATCTCCGGTGTTTCCTAACCGATTTCAATAAGTTCACAGATTGTCAATATTTCGTCTAATGTGTCAAACGCCATTTAAACGCTATTTTCCAAAATCAAGGTTTTGTTGTTAACGATCACATGTGTGATTAGGCGAGCTTATCTTAAATCTGGAGTCTCCAGCTCTTATAGTATCTCAAAGATCGGCGCGTTCATACATACGGACAGAGGGACACGACTATATCAACTCGGCTGTTGATGCTGATCAAGAATATATATACTTTATGGGATCGGAGATGCTTCCTTCTGCTTGTTACATACCTTTGCACAAAACCATTATACCCTTTTTACCCCTTTTCAATGGGTTCAGGGTACAAAAAACATATTCATTAACCCATGTATGTATGTATGAATATGGAGATGCTCACTCTATAGAAAATCTGCGAAAAATTGCATCACTTACAGCGTTATAATTTTTTCAGTGAATTCACCATTAGCACCTGTTGCCACAGAATTCAATAGCAAGAATCAATTAAAACAATTAGCGAAAAAAATACATATATTTTTAATACTGATCGCTCGTCAATTCACAGAAATTTGTCTTAACATTAGGCTACAGTTAAGCTATTATACACTGAACCCATTTACATTTTAATAAACCTTGCCTGATTGAAAACGATCTTTGGCATAATATTTGCACATATTTATTGTTATTGCTGTTTTGCCGCTGCAGTTATTAGCTATTGTTAATATACCCAGTACGCAAGTGATAAACGAGTTCCATCTGCTAGTTTCTATGTTGCGTAACATACTTGCATATAAAGATGTCAACTAAAGTATTCATAATGATGTTAACTTAAGTATTTGGATTTATCAATTTTTATAATATTTTGTTTTTATCCTTATCTATCTAAGTGCTGGGTATCTTTAGTCATGCAATTATTCCTTATTATTATTTGATTATTGTTGCTGTACAAGGTGTGTTACAGCTAAGCTTCAGTTATTAAACACATTCACATGTATGTGGTGGGGCGACTCACCAAATTGGCAAGTTAAAGTTCAATGATGTCATTACGACTAATTCACACCTATGTTTGAGTTCTGAATAGGTGAATTTTTTTGTTTACTTATGCACTGATAGATACATATAAGAATAGATATGTATATATATTTGCCGAACTGTGATCGCAATCTAAATAAATTTAGCATTTAATAATAACGTCATATACATATAATCTATCACCTATCTACCTTCCCGTTGTGCTTATAATAACTTTATTTGTCGAAATGGAATTGTGGTTGTTGCCCCAAACGCCTAACAATACAGAGAATGTCGACCACCCGCTGCTATACAGAATATTGAGTTAATTGATTTGCAGACTGATATGTATTTTTGAATGCTTGTTAGTAGCTTGATAGGCTTTAACAAACAGCAATCAGCTTGTGGGCTGCTAAATAAAATATAAGTTCTACGCAAGTTTGTTGTCTAAGTCTTTTGTTTTGTTTCATCTTCGAAATATACGAAATGTCAATGAATTCTTTGTGTGCCACTGGCAGTCAACTTATGCTAAATCAGTCCAAAGTAACAACTACAATTGTTTCAACCGATTCCCTTCGAACATTTTTTGGGAGACGCTTTTGGGTTCTTGTTATCATTGAAAATTAGCACCACGACCCAAAAAACAAAAGTTAATTTAAATCAATGCGCAAACTCTTGTTGCTCGCCGGTCAACTCGTGCGTTACTGAAACAAATGCCAATATACTACATATATACTCTTCCCCATGCCCTCCCCTCTCATAGTGTTTCCTACTTGTTGCTTGTTTGTTGGGCTCCAAAAAGTGTTAAGTATGCCTTTTATGTTTGGGATCTCTTTTGGGTTGTTTGGCTGTTTGCTTAGGCAATCAGTTGTTGATAATTTTTGTTGTTAGTGTCAATTTTTGCTTTGTGTTGCTGTCAGTTTTTGTGTGTTGTTTGTTGTATTGTTTTTGTTGTGTACTGTGTATTGTGTGTGATAATTTAGACAATTCCTCGATAAAAGCGCGCAACAAGCGTATCGAAGGTGCACAGAGTTAAATGGCTTCTACTTTTATACCCTACAATGGTATTACTTTATAATAAAAGGTGTAGAATGTCGTAAAACATTCTACCCCAAAAATAAATGATTTTAAGTTTAGTTGATATTTAAATATAGTTTTGATGCCAAGTTTTTTCTTAATGGATTTTGTTCTTATATAGATTCAGGGTAATTTTAATCAATTATTTTTCAAATACTTGTGTGTTGCCCTAGCATAAATATATCCAATAAGGGTAATATATGTTCATCATCTTAACGATCCCTTTTCCTTTCTTATTTTATCTGGGCTTTTCGGCGATTGCATTTTAATTATGCCGAAATGATAATAGCTAAGTAACTGGTATTTACTATTGATAGTTTCAGTTAACACATTGCTGAAACGCTTTTTACACACATTGTGTGTGTGGTCCGTTAAGCTGTGATGAGCCTTCCGCACAACAAATGATAGATGCATTACTTCCCATGATCCATCATGCGATGCCATTTGCGACGACCTCAAGCAGCATTCAATCATTTTTCAGCTCTTTTACACCACCCACAAAAAAGTACAAGACATCACTACGATAACAGCAAGCGTAATCACAATTACGGGCAATGTAAGGCCAATCAAGACAACTTGGTCAATGGCTATGTTTGCTAGACCAGCCAGCTTGTTGTTTGTTGGTGTAAATGCTGCTACGATGGGAACTCCTTTCCATTTCGTTTGTGCAACAAAACAATAAAAACGTGATTAAAGATGCCATGCAAAGTACTAACACAATTGGCATAGTTATCAATGGGTATATTGATTGATGGAATTAACTGAAAAATGCTTTAAGGTCTAAAAGCAAAAATATAAAAAGGGAAACATATTGTATCATATACTACTTCATAAAATGGTATTTCAATATTATTAAAATGTTATAAAAAGGGGGTTATTTTTTTTTTAATTCAAACTGAAAACATGCCAAATATGTATTTAATAGTTTAAAACTAATAAAAATGTAAAAACATTAGACATATTTTGGTGAAATTATATTTTAAAATCCTTTAAAGCTTATTAAAAAACCCAAAAACAAATTAAAAAGTGTCTTGAACATAAATGTAACGAAAAAAAATGAGCTCACATTTAAAAATGCCCTGAGAAGAATACAGCGTATAATTCCATTGATCAAGTTTCCATACTCCGAACTCACATATTCTGGTGAATCACAATACTTGCCTGGCGAATCGTTTAGTTTGGTGCTGCTTTAATGTGGGAAATAAGTCAAGCTATATGGCTGCTCGAAGCCCAATCCGAAAAAAGCTTAGCTCCGGCTTAGACTATGTGGGCGTACTCGAAAACAGATTTAGATACAGTTGCCTATTAAAATCGATGTAAGCAGAGTGTGTGTGCGGTGTGCATATAATTACAGTTACAAAGTTTGTACATTTTTGTACATGCATGTTTTATGCTTCATTTCCTGTGTGCACCAACCAAATGGCCAATGAATGGTCAATCGGAGTCAATGGAAAGCTCTTTGTTGCATATTAATTTGGATTTTGGGCAGCAAAGTGTATGGCGGCCATACAAAATGTGCATTTAATTGACAGGCCAAAAGAATCAAAATTAACATAAACGGACAGCATATCTTATTTATTTTAAATACAAAATTTTCATTAACCAAAATTTTGAAAGACTTTAGCTAAGATTTGCTTGATCCTGTGAATACCCTGGGATTTTACGCCCTGCACACGTATTTAATAAGCTGTGCACACATTCTGAAGTTTTTGATATGATTTTGTAATTAATTTAATTTTATTTTTATTTTTTATACCGAATTGAGTATTGATAAAAAAACATTTACAAGATAGAAGCTTTAATAAATCTTAAATATTTCCGTTCTCCTATAATACTTGTCTATACAACTCTACAATTTTTTTTTCGTACATGGTATCGATAGTGTTATTGGTTACGGCTTGTTTTTGGGACTGTTTTTACAGTTACATCTGGCAGAATGATTTTTTTAGTAGTTTTGTATAATGCCGCCCAAAAAAGCTTCTGACACATGTCCCGCTCCGTTTCGACCTGTTTGATTGTTCGGCCTGGTCGGTGAGTTCAATAACTTAACGTTTGTGTTACTGTTGTTGTGCACACACTAACACGTATACACACAGTTTGATGAATGCATTTGCCGAACGAACAAGTTTTGCATAATAACCGAAAGCCATAGCCATAAATGATATGTCTTAAAGTTTCTATAGTACAGTAAAAATATTGTGTGTTCTTACGCTGTTGCACATCTCAATTATTGGGCTGTCAAGTTGGCTTTGAACAGTTTGGCAGATGCAATCGATATAACGAAAAATTTAACATCGACAACGATCGCATGTCAATCGAAGAACCTTTTGTGCACATGGCGCACTGACAGCCGAGCGTAATAATAACGTGACTTTATGAAGTGGTAATGAAGCTATTAGGCCATTGTTGTAATGTTGTTGTACTCGAGCGCGGTCTGGGCCATGATTATTTTGGGCTTTGGGAGTGGCTTTGGCCCACAATTTTCAATATTTACGACAGGAAATTGCGACTTGCATTGGAAAATATATTCAAAAAGCTCAACGAAATAGTCAATGCGACCATTTAAATTTTTTTTGTCATTTGAATTTTGGTCTAACATAAACTTAAACGTTTTATGGCTTTTGAATTATTTTACGAGTTGTATGGGAAGTGATAGATTTATGCGAATGCGTGCTGAGTAAGCAGAAAATCATTAAAGTCATAAAGGAAATCCTAAAAACTAAACAATTTCTTTAATTCCCTATGTAATGTTTAAAAGGTTTAGCTGATTAGTCAGTGAGAGTGAAAACTAATCTTTTCTAGATCTTCTATGATATATCAAGAAGTGGGAAATACATAAATTAATCGATTTTCTATTTGCTTAGCAACATTCCAATTGATTATTCCGGTTACCAATAAACCACCGCATTCATCAATTGGCTATTTTCATTGTTTTGCATAAATCTTATTAAAATTGTTGTGGTTTTTCGCCTGATCCGTGTGAATGTTCAACAAGATCAGATAAGAGACCATGTGTATGATTATTGTTTTTCTATTGAAAACTCAGCAAAGGTCTTTCTCCCAACAACTAATTGACGGAAGTATTGCATGTAATAACTTAATCATTGAATGGAAATCAGCAATTGGCAATCAGCAGTTAAATGACATCAAGGCGTGTCCCTCACAAAAGTTCACCAGCAAAACATGACTGTACAGCTGCACTTAATAGGTGCTGTAAAGCCACCCTTAGGGGAGGCAATGATTTAAGCTTTACACAAACAGTTATGTCATCAACTGCAACTGAAACACTTGTTGAAAGTGGAATCGGAGAGGAAGTGAGGGGACTCCCAGAGCACCGAAAGAGCTAGAAAAAGAAGCGATGTTTGCACAGAGACCGAATGACCGACACTTTTTAATGATCATCGGACTGTGTGTGTGAGGATTACGGGCTGTCCGTATTTGTTCACCATTAGTATTTGTTATTATTGTTATTACTATGTATTTGAATTGCTCAAAAGGTAAGCTGAAACCAAAGTGGCCCAAAGTGGCCCAAAGAGGACCGTAGCGACCACTGCAAGCACTGCTGGCAGTTGCAGCAGAAATTAGCCAAACTCTAACTGGCAGACAAATGCATTTGGTTCTACACAACGAGCTAGCGACTGACGGCATGCTCTCGGCCAAGTTAAAAGAAGCCGCTCTGGCCCAGGGTGTTTACCCACCTTAGAGACCAAAGCGGAAAAATATGGATGAGGTCTGCAGTGGAGTAAAGTGGATCGAAAGAGAAAGAAGGAGAAGGGTTTAGGAGGAGCGTACGCGTCATTGTTGTTTACACAATTATTAGGACAACAAGCCGCCGATCGTCGGCAATCTTCGGGTTTGTTTGGTTGTTGGTTGTCGGTGTTGCCGCTTATCGCTGTTTACACTTAGCTCCTCTGCTTAAATAGCGGACAGCGAAGCCTTTGATTTTATTATAGTAGAAGAAGGCAGACCACACAATCGTTGTACCAGAACCAAAAACCAGAAACAGCAACAGCAACGGCAGACACCTAAACCCAGTCCGAATTCGACTGGGCTGCCAATTACTGGCAAAAGGTTTGTTATTGTTCTGTCACGTAATGAGACAGCAATTTAGCACCTGCAGCATCCTTAAGCTGATCATTTCCCTTATCCTTAGAAGATCCTGATGTTTATGCAATACTAATGAAATAATAACAGTAGTTGTTATATATGGGATTTATATATTGGACAAATATTGGTCAAATGTGCTCCGCATTCGCATTTTTACTTGCATCACGACAATCACGCAAGGAAGAAGGAAAACTCTGCTGACTAATTGTGCATGCTAATGCATGCAATTGTGTCATATACAACAGAGTAATGAATACTGGAGTCCTGAGTACCTGTGGAGTCAACGATACACAACGGCAGTTAAGGGGCACAAAACACACACACACATATATGCATTTTCAGAGGAGTTGGGTACGTGAAGTTCAGAGCGCACAAATAATCAACTGAAAATTTATAAATTATTTAACATTGGGGCTCTCCGTCTGGAGCATTGCACGTAGCCGGCGACGATGGTGCACCCACAAAGTCAGAGGTTGATGCCCAGCAACGGGCAACTGGAACATGACCGATATTACTGTGTGGCTAACAGTTATATGGAGTTATACGTACGATCCGAATGTCTGACAACCGTTCAGCATCATCGATTAATGCCAATGCACATTTAATGCACATATTTGCCGATATTTTGTTTTTATTCATTTGCTTCTTTTTATTTTTTTACTTTTTTTGTCTTATTTTTCTCTTTGTATATCGTGACGTACGTGCCGCAGTTTCAGTCTAGAGTCACAGTCCACATTGCAGCAGGCCTCGAACTGTCTTTGACTGCCTGCAAGTTGAGCCTCTGTTGTGATGTCATGTCACAAGGTGATATAACATGGCTGCACTTATTAAACAAGGGAATTATACGTTAAACGCATATACGAATATTTATTTACCCTTTATTCGATCTCAAAAAACTAATAAAGATTTTTTAGTTCTTAATTTCAGATTTAAAAAACATAAGAACGAAGCCCAACGCAGCTTATTCACATATTTCAGCTTGTTATAAATAACAATGGCCAAAGAGAAATTTTTACAGAAAATATTTTCCTGATAAAATGGTTATTAGAAGTGAAACTGATCGATATTATTACTCGACGGATACAAATAGGGCTTCATTACGACTTATAGGGAAATTTCGAAAATTGCTTTAAACTAGACCGTTTTTCGAAGGCAATGCCAAGGTCAAAAGTAAATACACCATTTTATGTATATCGTTTTCTCAAAGCCTTGCTCAGTTTTTATATAAGTTTTTAATCAGCAAAACTTAAGTTCAAAGATTCCACTACAAACATGTCAGTGGAGGTAATAAACGCTTTTAAAAGAAAAGGAATTCAGATTTTTACTAACACCAATTTCTTATAGTTTATTTATAGGTTATTTAACTACTTTTGTTAACAAGGCTCGCAAACCACTCAATAAATCGGACTTACTCAACCCCAATCAATTAGTGTATAAAGAAGAGTGATTACCTATGAAATTATACCCATACACAGTTTAAAAAAAAACTAGTCCTAGGGCCACATTCAGAGCATTTGTCGGTTAAGATTTTAAATGCCGATACAAGTAGAAAAAAGAAAACCAATCCAAGCTCAAGAAGTTGTAGACGATGCTCATTCATTTATGGCTAAGTCACGTTGGAATAATTTGTTTTATGTTAATGTTGAGCATGGCGCATTGTAAACAGTTTTGCAGACTTTAGTCTTAGTAGAAGAAGCTCAAGTTAGTTTTACCTACATTGCCGCCTTCCTATGCAATTCTCAAAGTATAGCCATGCAATGCAATTGCTACTTTTTCTTTTGCTCTCAACTCGACTATCTGTCTGTGTGTGTGTGTGTTTGTTTGTTTGTGTCCCTCAATGAATTGGAATTTAATTTGAGTATTTTGCGCAAAATCTCCAAAAGCGACAAAGACAAAGACGACAACATCGTGGACAATTGATGCCCGGGCTCCCCCGCGCTTAAGATGTCAGGTGCAGTTGTTGTTGCTTTTCTTGTAGCTATAGATAGAAATATATTGTGTTTTTGACTGTTGTGGTTGCTTTTGCAACTGCTTAGCTGCAAATGTGGCCCGCACGCAACAATTTGCTACTGGAATTCTTTTAAGCAACAAAACCCTGCCAGCCCATTGAAAATGTGCTTGCATGTAAATGGATAGAGCAACTGCTTAATCGTGATTCGGTAGTCGGTAGTATATATATATCTATACAAATTCAAAATGTTGTTACTTTCAATGCAGAAAAATTGGCATTATTATGATTACTATCATAATATTCAACAGCTAAGCGATCCATAATAACTTCATTAGAACCATTACTGTCAATTACTTTAAAGATCTCTTCTTAAATCAATTAGAACAGAATAAAATGAGAGAAAAAGGAAACCACATAATACACACATAAGAGCTGACATAAGCTGTCTAGGTGGCCCCAGCATCAGTTACTTCCGTTGACGCCCACCTTCCCTACCTACTACATACTTATATAAGAGGATTAACCCGACTTGAAAGTGATGTGTGACGTGACCGTTGCCACGCCGGCGGCAAGTGGCAACACAAATTCTTAGCCAGAGGCAACCTACCATATTTAATTCCGGCGGAAATACAAAGCCAACACCAACCAACAATCGAGATTCTGGACAGACAAAACAATTTGTTTTTGGCATTTTGTGAAACTTATCCCATAATTAGGGTTCACAATTCGCACGCTCAATTTCAAATTGAAAATTGTTGCAAAATGTAGTACAAAAGTAAGACATCAATTATATGGCACCCTGAATACAGCTGCAGGTAACCCAGAACAACAACCTGCTCTCACACACTCTTATTTAGCTAGTCTACTGTGTGTGTGGCCATTTGTGAGTGACCTTTGACAAATGTGCCAATGATGAATGGACAGATCGATGGGTGCAAGTTGAGTCAGTGTTCAATCACCTGATTTCATTTCGACAAGCGCCAGTTGTGATTAATTTGCGAACCAAATTCATTTCACTGAACACAAAAAGAATCTGTGTGGGCGAGAATAAATTCAAGATGAATGGCATTCGAAAATAGCAAAAGAAGCTGTTGCAAATGTTTTAACTTTCTTATGAGATCAATACAAAGCCGCACCATAAAAGTCCACTTTAAGGGAGAGAAAAAATATCTAGAGAACGATCGCTTGCGGTAGAACCATTTTAAAATGAATAAACTGAATTAAAAGTATTTTAAAATTGGATGAATAATGGTTAGGAAGTCATATTGGAACTTTCAAATGATATTAATTATTTTATGTTGTTAAAATATTATTAAATGGTTGTTAGCTAGTATCCATTATGATTTTTCTTCTTTATTTTATTATTGCGCTTGAATTTTAAGGTTTTCTTTCACATGAGAAATTTTAGATTCTAACAATATATTATCTTATTTTAATGTTCATATTTTATTATTAATTTGTGGCTTTTAAGACCAATATTTAATGATGAATTTAGAATTGTCACATTAACCAATAGATTGAACTGCATTTTGTGAGACTGCCAAAAATGACGCATTATAAATAAGTCATGTCGAATCGAGGTATCGATTTCATTACCATAACGAGCTTAAAAATTGAGCTGAGCGATCGGCACGCATTTCAATACTTACGCATCTGATAAATACGGTTATGTGCGCTACTTTAGTTGTCAGAAGTGTCACAATGTGCTTTGATTTACAACAATAACGGCGGCTATTAAACTTCATAATTGTACCAATAACCAAAAAGACTCAAGCTACAATTGACAAAAAGGTTTTGCAATCCAATCCAATCCATTCAGATGCCCAAATACCAAACCGAATACGAATCCAAGTCATACAACAAGTTGAATCGTGGCATCCACAAGATTCGTCTCATTGGCAAAGCAAAACACGTACCACAAATAAAATGAAGCACAAATGAGCGGAGCAATCGAGTCGGATATACATTCATGTATATATATAATAGCATATATACTTATGAGGTATATATCGTAAAGTAGTAAGAAATCATATGTCTTACTTTGAGATTTATGCGTATGCCAACCCCATTTTTGGCGACCTAAGCAAATAGGGGCGCGAATGAGGCCCCAAAGGCGACTCAAGCAACTGATCGCCAGTTGGGTCATTGGCTCTTGTGAGCCACTTCATGTTTTGGATTTGGACAGCACCAACGGCAGCGGCAGCAGCAGCAGCAGCGGCCCAAATCTGGCTCTAAAGTGTTGACCATAAGTGTCTCGATTGTTTGTGTATCATAATACAAATAGTACATGAGCCTCAAAATGCACGAGGCGCACACACAGTGCGTAAGTACAGTAGAACCAATTATGGATTTTATAAAACAAATGTGGTGCGCATATTGATGAGATCGCTCTATAGAGTTACCCCGTCCCACCCCATTCCCTACTCTATTAATCTCTGTCTCTCTTTCGCTCTATGAATAGTATTGCAGAGACGTGCGTACGTTCGTTCATCATTTTTATACCCTGTCGCAATAAAATAACAAAGGATAGTTCTTTCGATGTTGGTAACAGGAAGATAAATCAGGATAAAAGAAAACAAAAATGTGCAAAAATATCACATACACGTTTACACCTACTAATTTCTTTATATTAAATGTTAATCAATGGTAAAGTCAGCCTAAGAAATCTTAGGAAATATAAATAAATTATATTAAAAATAAACAAAAAGTATCGAATGAAAAATTACATTTATTGTTAATAACAATACTACTAACGCGTTCAAAACTAAACTAAACTATCAATTCATTTGTAGAAGATCGGAGTATTATAGATTAGGATCAGGTAAAAATTTCTATTGGTAAAAATGTACCGTAGAATGAGGAGTAACTTCTAGCTGTTCACTAGCATCTGTTCAGTTTAACTTGTTGGGTATTTGTTTTTATTTTTCGTATGGCTTGGTGGCCCATAAATTTCCAAATGATTTACTTTAGTTTCGTGTGGAATTATTTGTTGAGGCAACAGCAACTCACAACAGCAACAACAACAACAGCGACAAAAACAACAACAATAACACACAGCGGAAATGTGATTAAAAGCATATTTTATATTTAGTTGTACGCTGATAAACCGCAGTCACTGTTAACGCTTTATAGGTCCCAAAGCTGCGTGCAGGGCATGCAAATGGGCAACAGAAGATGATGAACAAAGGGTACTGACAAACAGGCAAACAGCCAAAGACTGGCAACAGGCAAACAGTCAAGTCGACCCCCTGCGGCCACTGAGTGTTTATGTCAACTGCATGGCTGATGACAGCCATAATTCTGCTGGCAGGCCAGCAAAAAAACAAAAACAAAATTGAGAAAAAAAAGATTCGAATCAGCTCCAGCTACAGGGACTGAGGCAAGCTTGCACAGCCTTGGTATAAATAAGTGCAAAACGTCAACGCCATGGGCGCAAAACTGTTATCGCCATCGCTTTTTAGTTCAAACCGAGTTTGCGGGGGGGAGGAGATATATTTAGTAAGCCAAGTGTCGACATCGACACTCGACTTGCTATTGAAAATTGCATTGCATTCACTTGGTGGTCACGCCACTAAAAATTGTAACGAAACTCAACGAAATTGTAGCAACGGAAGCGAGAAGCAACCTAAACCGAACTAACCAAGTAGCTCCCACGGTAGTAAGTAGCTCCTGCTACTATTAGGCACCTTTTTGTGGCCAAAAAGGCCAGCCAAATTACATTTTGGGCCACAGCTTGTTCCATTTTGCGGCTTCTTGGCTCTTGGCTCTTTCTGACTCTGACCAAACGGGTAGCCAAGTTTCTCATGCGCTATGGGAAAAGCATCGCACAATAGAGCAAAATGCTTCTAATTTCAATTTTTTTCGTTGCTTCCTGCTCCAAATACGAGAATTTAATGCCACACACGCAAACATCCAATTAAGTCAACTTTGAGTGCGTCTCAAGAACATCCACACCACAGACGACCGAAATTGGTTCTAAGACTTTAAAAGCAAAAAGATTTCATCCAGTTACAAATGCGAGTACTTAAAAATATACACTAAAAACAAAATTGTATATAACATATGATAATAGTTCATGTTTAATTACAACACACAATAAATAAAATAATAAATGAACAACATTTATTTCACTACTAATAACATTTATATTCAGCGTAAGTCGTATAACATTAAAATGTTTCTCAAATCTTTTTTGTTTCAGCTAATTAATAGATTCGCAATTGTATTTTTCTTCTGGTGCATTTGGATCTTGCACAGTTGCTGACAGTTCACCCACAATGTTTATGAGCAAATTATGCATGGAAATAAATCAATAGGAGTTCAACAATATGCATTACAAATCAGTTGCACATTTTGTTGTCGTTGCTTGGAAAAGCAGCTCGCCAACGCAGCTTGACAGTATTGAAAAATTATTATAGAAAATCGTTAGGCCATATCTGTGGCATATACACAGATATTGAGATACTATGCTAAAGATAGAGTGAGTCACTCGCTTTGCAGTTGATTTATTTTACAGTGTGAGTGAGCCAAAGCAGTTGAGGCGTTGAAATTGGGCGCAAATCGAATTGTATCTGCAAGGTATACCACCAATGAGTATCTATTGGTATTTACATTAATATCGACTGCTACACTGCAATGATGTTATATGGCCAACTGTCTGCCAAGACCTGGGCCCATAAGTCACCCAGTCCACTGGCAGCAGGCACCGTGTCTCGGATCTCGGATCTGTGTTCGCTCGCCCGCTTTAATTAACATATGCTAACAAGTTGGCCCATGCCGTACTTTGTCACTTCCAAGAGCTGACTGCAGCAGAGTCAGACTTATGGTACTTGTGCCACTTGGGGGTGGGCCTAAGTGGTTTTTAAATGAAATTAATTTAACTGCTGTTGCATTAAATTGTAATGAGATCATTGCCATGGTATAAATTTACTCACAATTCTATTTTTAAAAGTTATGCTATGAACCATAATCCCAGAGCTCAACATAAAAAGGGCGTTAATGGTTCTTACTGTTAGTTGTTGCAATAAATTAAAATTTTGTATCGCAAGAGCATAACTAGTGCGCGGTTATAGTATGTTTAGTAAATTTAAACATGAATATTATTTGCAGATTTATGAATATGTGTATTAAAAATGTTTATCAAAATTATTCAAATCATATTGTTTTAATATATTTATTGATGTATGTATTATTTGCCAAAGAGCGAGAATAGTTAATTTTTTTAAATATTATTTTGCTTTACTAATAATGAAATGCATGCTTAAAAATATATATTCTTTAGATCAGATTACACAAAACCTATATTGTGAGCTAATTTCCCATCGACTAAAAGCAGAAACTTTATTTATTACATTAGAAATCATTCATAATGTATACACTTAAGATCAACCTTGATCTTGCAATAAAAGCACCTCCCCCATATATCAAATGTTTTGCTTAAAGCTGGCTGTATAGCAGCTGCCGCTGTGGTCGAGCCCATTATATGATGACGTCGTCGCGATGTCGTCTCCCGCTCCCAATCCCAAGCGCAAGCAAGCAGTCCCTACGTGCTACCGTCTAGTTCCGCTTAGAGCTGTCAGTGGCATTAGAAGCTGTAGCTAAAGCTAAAAGCTGAGGCTACTTACTACTGCTACACACATCGAGCGATAGATAATAATAGATTTTCTCACGCTTGATATTTCAGGCGGTGAATGACGTTAACAATGTGTGCAAGCCGACGAGATACGAGTGCGACTTTGGCCTGGGTGCAGTGGCGGGTATACATATTGTGACGGGGGCAGGTTCGACAACGGCACGAAAGAGGGGAAGAACATTGCCAGCGGGCGCGTCAGCCGGAAATCATTGCGGTGCAAATCGTCGGCTTTAAGTTTAGAAATTACGTGCGATTGCAGGAGAAAACATAAAAATATTAATAAGTGAGCTACAAACACGAGTACAGAGTCAAGAGCTAATTGCTGAAAGTTAACAGACATTCATAGTTCGGACATTGCTTAGCTGGGCTAATATGTTTATTGGAACTATAAAATGCAACAGATAATGATTTGCATCATTTGGCAAAACACACATTTACTGCATCTCACACCTGAACAACACTCAGCGGGTCACGTAATTATATTTCAACGGAGGCTGGGCTCTTTTAACATCATCTTCGTTCAATTACGATTACTGGGCACTGCAAGTGTGTAGAGATCTTGCGGAGTGCGGTGCCTCAAGGAATTTTGTATGCATTTAAGGGACTTAGTCATGCCCAAGTGATTCTTAAACTAGTTTAGGCAGCCCATGCGCAGTTTCCCATTGGGAAATTCCAGCACTCAATTTGAAACAATGGCAAAGCAGAAAAATAATCATCTAATAATATTTAATATTAACTTTTGCTTGAAACGTTCAGCGAGCCGGATCTCTCCGGCACATCGATGCACAACTACTTAATTGAATGCACTGTGAATGCAACTTAACTGACGACAATTCATTTATTGAGTTATTCAAACGAAATGCCAGCTATGTGTAAACAGCAATAGATACTTTAATTGGAACAGCTAAATACAGAAATACCAAGCCGATAACTTAACTTGCGAAAGCGGATTTAACACTCTGTGCTTGGGTTCTTTTTTGCAAAATTTAAAGCTAGAACTAAATCCATTTTATGATATGTTGCAGTTATAATCATTTTATTTACTAATTAAAATTACTTTCGGTTTCAGACTATAAAGTCACGAAGCAATTCAGTCATACTCTATTAAAAACAAGTAAGAAGGCTCTAGTCGAGAAATCCCGACTAGAATATACCCTGAACCATATACTTTACGCATACAGTCAGTGCTTGCAAATATGTGTGTAGACGCGTATAGTGCATACTTTCTTAACTTCAATACTCCATATCTCTAGTGTTTCTCAACTGATTTTAATAAAATTAAACAGATTGTCATTATTTAGTCTAATCTTTCAAACTGCATCAAAAAGGTTTCCAAATTCAAGATTTTGTTATCGATCACATGTGTATATCGGAAACGGGAAAAGTTATCGAAAATCGGTTGAGAAACACTGGAGATATGGAGTATTGAAGTTAAGAATGTATGCATTATACGCGTATGCATACATATACTCACACATACTTGCAAGCACTGACTGTATGCGTAAAGTATAGGGTTATGGGTATAGTCTAGTCAGGATTTCCCGACTAGAGCCTTCTTACTTGTTTTAATTAGTAGTTTGTGTCAATTAGTCTTCTCAATAAAGGAAGTAAGTCTTCGTATACATGTCAATTGCAGTCCAACAAAAGCTTCGAGTCCCAAGTTGCATTTGTTTTCTTTTCCCGAGACATTTCCCATGGCAGCTGTACAATCCAATCATTAATTTCATATGCATAGCACGCGTTTGTTTAGTAGTTTCTATATTTTTTCATTGACACAGTTTGCTGTCTAGTTTTTAACGGTGACTGCTGTGGACCACACGCACGCAAAACTTTACAAGCCGCTCCCACAAGTAACTGACCCGCTCGCTGTTGCCCCTCCACCCCTTTTGGGGGTTGGGGATATACTTGATATTCGTTTGTCTTTAGCACATGCATCACAAAAGTATGATTTAGGCGTTTATTAAGCCTTAAACAATACAGACAAGTGAAAAACAACAAAAGAGCCCATATATACGCTTTCATTTGTGGGAATTCAAATCAGAAGAACATTTGACAAGTTTGTTTACATTTTGAATTGTCGTCTAGTAGTTAGCACCTCACCCAAACAGATGTGACTCTTTTTTTATAAATAACATTTTCTTTCGGTTCCACAATTGACCTCTCAATGCGAGGGAGTTGAGAACTAAAAGGAAAGAAGTGCTTGCAAAAATGTTGCAGAAATCGTTAAACCGTTAACCGTTTGCCATTAACATTAGACGCCCTTACACATTATATCCTCACTTCACTCTCCCGTTCCATGCCTGTGCCTCTACGCACAGACCCTCTTGCTGTCGAGAGTCGCCCCAAAAGCCAAATTGTTTTTTAAAAGCACCATTTTTATTACGTCTGATAACTGATCTCGCGACATTTTCAATTTTAATAGGGTCTCCCAGGTGCCCCAAGCGACTGCGCCCCCACACAGTTCAGTTCAGAGCAACAGCAACAGCATCCACATCCACATCTCTGACTCCTCTATAGTGTGTCCGGCTTGGGCATCATTTGTCGTTGCGTTAATAAAATTGCATTGAATCGCATTTGAAACTGCTTTGGCTTGGATGTTGGGCTCGTTGTGCTTTGGCGGTGGTGGTCATCGTACAGACGAGCCAGCCACAAAGCAGCACCAGACTTTTTGCCATTATTAATAATGCCAGGCGATGTGCGCTCTGGTGGCCAATGAAGACAAACAGCAATTGATAGGCTTAAAGGTGACCTGTAAATTTAAGAGATCTCTGGAAACCAGAATACAAAATTCGCTTGAATTCTGCTGCATTAAATAAGATGTGAGAAATTCAAACTTTAAATATATTGTTGTTGAATATATGTGTCGTTTCTTCAATTAAGTAAACTCACTTTCTATGTAAGCTAAATGATCATCATTTTGTAAAATAAGCTCAGCCAATGTTCTGAAAAATTCAAATATGATCTTAAAAATCATTAGCACATACAGATTATATTATAACCTTATTCTGTTACATACACACTTACGAATCAACATATCCTTTATACAGTTTAAATGCTGAGTAAACCGCGAGAGGTCACCTGAAAACATTGCAAATAAAACGGCAACCATTTTTAATATGATTGTATGTCATCTTAAGCCCACAGCTTGGCCAGCTTTTGAAACTCTGCTCTTTGGCACTCTGCACCCGGCTCGGCTTGGCTCGGCTGGGCTTCTAGGCTCAAGGCTCTCCAGCAGACATTTAGCTGTTGTGGCCATGTGTTGCCATTCGGATATTCAAATTATCAACATGCTTGGGCATCCTCAGACCCGACTGCGTTCAGTTCCATTGTGCGCCTAGTCTCTCTACCATCCAGCTTTGGGTGTCGATGATAATTTTTCATACGATGAGGCACACTGTTTCCCCCCGCTCCACCTCTTCCCAATGTAGTATCAGGTGTGCTTGCCGACGTTTTATGGTTGGTTAATGGGTTCGTCTAAATACTAGCGAGGCCTGTTTTTGCTTGGGTGAAAATGGGCGATAATCCGTTTTGACAAATTTTCCTACATGTCCACAGTACCTGCTTGGACAGCGGTCAGAGTTCAACTAGAGAAATCTGCTTCTTCTTTTTTTTTGCACACAGCAAACAATGTCATTGTCCCCAACGTGCTTCCGTTCCGCGTAGTACAGTAAAAATCGGAGCTGAACTGAGAGAATTAGCATGCGGCACATATAACTGAAAAGACCAAGAAACAAATCAAAATGCATGCATATGATTACACACTCACACTCACAATCACAATTGAATCGAATCAAGATATCAACATTTTGCGTAGGGCTACTGAAATTCTTAATAAAGATAATGTCTGGTCCAAAAGGCACACACGACTGACTGGAGAAAAAAATACAGGACCTCTATCTCTCTTTCTCAATGGGCTCTGAGAGGTTATGGAGGCTCTAGGGTTCTGTGTCATACACAGTCTCATCACGTACGAAGCGTGAGCAAACTTTAAGTTAGATTAATCGACGTTGACGAGCTGCATGGAAACTGCATTGAATATGTGAGCACACAAATAACGAAAAAAAAAGAGAAATACAACAAAACACACACATACAGAAAATTATGAAGTCAAAGAAATGTCAAACCGAAAGGATATGCGCATTTCCTTTTGTGAGTTATGCGCCATATCCGGTTAGCTAAATATGATTGGTAGGCCTGAGCCAAAAAAAGCAACAAAAAAATGATTCGCAGTTGAGTTTTATAAGCCTTATATAACGCAATGCTTAGTATTGATTAATGTTTTCGTACAAGCACACACAAAAAACACACAAAACAAAAGGAAAAGAGAAGGAGAAGATAAAAAACATCTAACAATTGTTACATTTTGGGTGCCCACCTACCGTTTTCTGCCTAACAAAAGATGTGCACACAGCTGTCCGAGCGTAACTAGCTGCGTATTGACTTCTGGCATGTTCAACATAAAGACATAACATCGTAAATAGATCACTTGCAGATATATCACAGCTCGCACCTATCGATTTCGATCAGGTGATGTTTTCTATATGTGTGTGGTCCCTTCTTCTGGCGCCAGTTTGGCAGTTTTGTTAGCCTTCTTGGTTTTTGTGGTTTCAGTGTAAGCAATTCTACGAAAAATTGTCGAATCAATTGCTTGGCCAAAAGAAAAAATAAACATTAGTAAGTTCGTTACCTAAGTCTTTTGTTTTTGGCCTCTATGTGCGCATAATGCGTGAGTGTGTGTTTTACTATTAATTTTCCGCCAAGCATTTTCGAAAAATTATTCCAACCTTGACAGCAAAGCTGCTGAAAATTTTATTGAAAAACGAAAAAAAAAATACGAAACATGAAAATTAACCCAGAAAAAAATTAAAAATTTGTTTTTCCATTTTGTTGAGGTATAAACAATAAGACAAAAGAACGGCGCCAAGCTTGACATGTTGTGAGTATGTGCGAGTGTGTGTGTGTGCTTGTTAGGTTTGTCATGCGCATGTGCTTAGGTTCAATGAGTCGAACGGGTAACACGAAAAAAAAAAAAACACTATAGAAACAATGCACCCTAGAAGTGTGCCAAGTCAAAATACAGAAAAAACTCTAACGATGATTATGATGCAATGACATTTGTAAAGCAAAGCTTAGATTATGCAGACTTTGAAGCTTATTTCAAGGCTGTTTCCTCTGTATTATATTAAAAATTGCTTACCACGTTAAGGTCACAAGTATTCAAGTCAAGTGCCCAATTTCACTCGTTTAAAGTAGGCACACGCCAGACTTACTGAACGATTGTAAGACTTTTAGCAATTGACGTTGCACTCCACAGAACAGTTCGTTCTCCGCCCCTTCCCCTACTCTTTTCACCCTTCCTCTGCCAGCTGGCACCTTCAGTTGGCTGGCTGGCAATTATGCCCCCAAGTTGGCTATAGTTGGCTGACTTGTGTGAGTTTCGTTTTTTCTTTTTTAGTGACACAGAAACTGAAATTTTGCATTGTTCAACTGTCCGTCCGAGTGTCTCTTTATTTGTTTGTCTGTATCTCTGTTTGTCGTTCGATTCGCTTGCTTACTCACTCTTATTCAGTTGCTGAGCTAATGACTTGCTCCCCATATTTGAAGGTCAAGTTAGGGAAGTTATTGTCGACGCTTCAGTAATTTTGACCAAAGCTCCACATTGAACATTTATTATTAGACAATTAATTGCCTTAAGCCGCTCTCATATCGTATCGTTATTATTTTTATACTTTGTCAAATCTCATTATTATTAGTATTAATATCACCAAATTGTTGGAGCGTTTGATTTTAATAGCTGTCGTTCAACCCTCAAATCATTTGCTACCAGCCGGTAACTGTGTTAAGGTAAAGGCCCCATTTAGTCGGAAAGCTACTACTACAACAAATTATCAGATCACTTTGATCAAAAAACCACAAGAAATTCCATGACTAATCAGCGATAGGTGTCAACAGCTTGTGCCCATAGTTCTCGTAATAAGCTGGGATACCACAAATTATATCATGCCTATATATAATATTCGAGATTCGTTTGTGGAGCACTTGATTCGCAGAATTTTTCATACCCAGCACACAATTTTAATGTGAGACAAAGTGTTATGGGATAAAAAAAAGCAAGAATCTATTTTTCATTTCTCAAACCTTTTCGCCGTTTATTTTATTTTAAAGATTGATGTATATAGGTATCAATAAAATAAAATTGTTGTTATTTAATGTTGATTACTCGAACCACTTACAGGGCATCTGATAGTCTTGCATTTTCAACTGGAGCATATATTATTGGGTATTTTTGCTTAATATTTGCGGTCACAAAAAGCTAAGTAGCTCGAACTCAAAATTGATTTGCGCTTGTTTTTGTTTTTTATTGCTCAAGTACTTTTTTTCTCAGAGTGGGAGCACTGGTTAAGGAGCTCAAATTGGTCTTTGGCTTTGCACTTAAGTTCGAGACTGAGCACTTGGTCTAAACGCTCTGCGTAAGCGCGGTGGCTGTGGGGCAGCTTAAGTCTGAGACACATTGGATAAATATTGCGGTCGTCGTTTTGAAGAATAATATTTTTCTTTAAATTTGCTTTCGGGCATTTTTGCATATCTTTGAGCTAATTTTTATGGAATTGGTTGGGTTCGGTCCGAGTGACTTTGTTTGTGTGTGCTTGTACCCCGCCATTGAGGCGCTTTCAATTAAGCTCAGCTCTGGACTGGAGACTGACTTCAGAGCAGAGAATGAACCTCGGACTGAATTCATGACAATGCCAATGTGAATGATGATGAATCATGCCAATGTTCGTTTTCCTCGCTCGTGCTCTGAATTGCTTTTCTCTCTTATTTATGTACGAGAGGACACAAAGCTACACTATTTATAAAGATATCTTGGTGAAATAAAAGTATTTAAAAGCTCTTGCTCATCCGCTAAAAAGTGCAATGATCTTGAGATCTACTTAATTAAAATAATACCCTTGATATGTTTGCCTTCAACTTCCTTATTGTGTTTTTAAAAGAAATTAGTTTATTTTTCTCGATTCAAATGTTTTTATTCAGTCATTAATAACCCTGCTCATTAAGCTGCACTTCTTCCTAACTCATTAATCTTTTTATACTAAAACTCTTTTTATACACATCTCATCTGTTTTTCATAGTTGGCTATCGATCTTGTTGCTCTGCACTCTCTTTCAAGCATCGTCACATGTTGCAGCGGAAGTGCAACTGCGCCCGAGGCCCTATATTCATTCTATACATAGTTCACTTTGTGACTTCCTTCCAGGGCATCGACGAAAAACTCCATGTTGCATCCTCGACGACGACGATGACGACAACAACAGCTGTTGTCCACTGTTGCACCAACTGCACAACATTAGAAAATTATTACCCTAGATATCCGATAGTCTTAACTGATTGTCAGTGGTCATAAATTTACCCATTGCCATGAATGAACGACAAAAATATTAATGATAATAAATATGTGTATACACCGAATCAGGCACACTCAAATCAATGCAATGAATGCAATACCAACTGTTGTCACATGGCCTAAGCTGTTTACCCTTTACTTTTTGTTGCAGTTGCAGTCATCAACTTAGAATACTAATTCGGAGTAAGAGTGCAAGGCAGGGCACCGGATGTGATGACATTTGGTCAGCCAGTGACAGCAGCAACAGCAGCAGCAACAGCAGTGCGAGAAAGAGAGAAAAGCCCTTAACAATTATTGGATTGGTAGCAGCAATAAAAAAGACTAATAAAGAACGTCGCTTCGCAAGTTGTTTCACTTGCTACACACTGCTGCAAGCTGTTTATGCTGTTCTTTCTTCAAACGGCGTTTAACAATTCATAAATGGTTTGCCCACTGACGCCACTCGTCCATTTATCCCCACCCCAGTCATGTCTGCCCCACTCCCTTAACCTCCCTGTGGAGTGAAGTGGAGTGGAGTGTGGTACACTTTAAGGCCACGTCTGTTGTGTCTGGCTGCTCCCGCGGGAAGTAGTGCAGACAGACGGCGTCACACGGAACGTTTACGTATGCAAAACTAGTTTGGAGATTTAGGGCCATGTCTGGGAATCGAATCAAACCCAAAAACAAATCCACCAAATCCAAAAAACCAATGCAGTAATTGCAGTCTACCGGGTAGTCAGTATGGTATAAAGGGGAAGTGGGTTAAACGGAGGGTTTTGAACAACTCAACGACATTTTGCGTGTTGGACAAATTTGTAGCTGCTGCCTGATCACGTTTTAATTGTACAACCACTTGGAGCTGGAGCTGAAGCTACAACTGGAACTGGGAGCTGAACGTGGTAGACTGGCGCCTAGGCAGCTAATTAACATGGGATGTGGTATTTTTTTGTTGTTTTTTCTCTTACAATGTTTATTTTGGTTTTGATGAAATTTTTTGGTATTTGCTTTTTCTGTGTGTGCCCATTCACACTAGACGCTTTTACTTTCTTAAATCGTTTTTAATTGTTTGTCAAATGGGGCAATGTGAAACCGATAGAGCGCATTTGATAAGAGTCGAAGAAAACTTAGCCCTACACTCGCCGTCCACCTCCCTCTCAGTCCTTGCTTGGACGAAGTCTCAAAGGGTCAAGCACAGCCCGAAATGATTGCGATTGTTATGCTTGGCATTTAATTACCTTGTAAATGGTTGGCTGCTCTCGCCGTTAGCGTCCCACCGGTAGTCCTAGTCGATTGTTGTCGTTGTGTTGCTGTCGTCTTACGCAGTCTCAACATGCCACAAGTTGCACGCATTTCTCAGCCGCTCAGTCAACGGTAGTAGCTGCAGTATCAGCAGCAGCAGCACCAACATTTTGGCATCTGTTTGTTGTATCGCTGATATCGAGTTATATTGACTGGCTCCCGATTTTGCACCTGTTTTTTTCTTTCTTCAGTTGTTTCGTATTTCCCTGAAATGCAATGCGCCAATGGTTGATCCCGTTGATAATGCATATACATAAAACTAGCATGCCACAGTCGTTTAACTGCGGAAATGAGTCGCCAATTCCAGTGAATAAAACAAAAGACTTAGGCAACGAACTTAAGTCGCACCTCATCGTCGACGGAGCGGCCGTCTTCGTTGTGGTCGAACTTGCTTTATATATTGGCTGACGTCCAAAGCACGCCACGACACGGCACGAACCAGCGAACTCGAACTTGCAACAGTAGCATACAACAACTCTAAATTATATATAAAGCACATGTCACCAGGCACATCCGTGCATACAAATTACAACGATGGATCTGCGGGCCAGGGACGGCAGCAATCAATGAACAACTTCTAGACATGCGCAGGGCACAAACCAAACTAAAAACAGGGCGAGGCTCATGATTCTTTTGTTTTTCGATCTGTTGCGTGAATTGCGCAAACGATTAAAATGCAATTGCAGAAAAAAAGTACAATACTGCAAAAACATAAGTAAGTAATGTGAAACAAATACTCTTACGATGATTTTCAAGTCTTTGAAATGGATAAAGAAAAAATATTATTTTTTGTTTTAATATTTGGCGAATAGTAACTATTCATAATTTCATTCAAAATATTTAGAGAGCACACTTTTTTCATAAACTTTAGAAGTTATATTTATTAGTTCAATAAGTTAAATTTAATTTACTATGTAAATTCAGTTCAATAGTAAAACGGTTTCTAGTTTGCTGAATTTTTTGTGTTTTTTCTCAATTGAAATAAATCCCTCCGCACAGACTTTATATAACCAATACAAAAACATAGGAATAACCACTTCTAACGCGCCCATCTCCAGTTAAAACAAACAGACTGGCACGGATACGGATTTAGACAGAGGGATCATAATTATTGAAGCACTTGCATCTCAGCAAAAAACAGAACTCTGAACACGACAACAACAAAGGTAACAAGTAAGAAGGCTCTAGTCGAGAAATCCCGACTAGACTATACCCTGAACCCTATACTTTACGCATACAGTCAGTACTTGCAAGTATGTGTGAGTGTGTGTATGTATACGCGTTATGTGCATACTTTCTTAACTTCATAACTTCAATACTCAATATCTCCAGTGTTTCTCAACCGATTTCAACATTGTCATTATTTAGTCTAATCTTTCAAACTGCATCAAAAAGTTTTCCAAAATCAATATTTTGTTGTTATCGATCACATGTTTATATCGGAAACGGGAAGAGTTATCGAAAATTTAAAACAAACTTGTACTGCCTAGGGATTAGGTGAGCTTATGTTCCAAATCTGGAGTCTCTAGCTCTTATAATCTCTGAGATCGACGAGTTCATACGGACGGACAGACGGACATGGCTATATCGACTCGGCTGTTGATGCTGATCAAGAATATATATACTTTATGGGGTCGGAGATGCTTCCTTCTGCCTGTTACATTCTTTTGCACAAAACCCTTATACCCTTTTTACCCATTTTCAATGGGTTCAGGGTATAAAAATGCACCACAACAGGCACTGGTCAATAACAGCTCCGACCACCACTAGCATCAGCAAGAACAAGATCTCTTTTGGTGTTGGCTTTGATGTTGGACCGCCGCGGCAATCGCTGGGTTTGTGGTGCATTCATTGAAGGCAACGCGCGCCTCACTGACACTTTCACTCACAAATGGTCTAAAAGGCCGCTCTCTCGAGCCATTAGCCAATATAGCTGCCACGCAACGTTTTGTATTTTATCATGTCTACAAAAGTCAAAAAGCCATATTACCTCATAAGGCACCCAAGACACAGATCCGAAAGAACGAAACCTTTAAGTTGGATGCTGATTCGTTTCGTGCCTAAGTGGCCTTTTTTACGGTTAAAGAAAAAGGGGTTAAAAGCAGCTCAAGAAGTGTTCTAATAACAAGCCAAAAAATCAAGATGAGAAAGATGAACAAAAAACAATTTTACATGGAAAACTCTAAGCGGTAGGCAAAGGAAAATTGTTTGCATTTGTCAAATAATTTTGTCGGCAACGGGTTCATTTCTGTTTTTTAACTGACCGCCGCATCCTTCTTACCAAAATGGTTCGCAAACAATACAACGTGGGCCAAGTTGGTCTAATAAGCCGCACTCTCGCCCAGATCATGTTGTGCAAACAGACGGACAAATAGACAAACGAACAGAGGGACGTTCGTTGTCGAGTAACTGCAAAGGAATCCCGCCTAACAAGATGGTACCATGGGCATGAAAGGAGTTTATTGTGCGACGCGTCGTGTCGGTCACTTTGAGTGTCATAAAAAAAACTGCTAAAATCACAAGCAAGTCAAGAATGATGGACATAGATAGACCCTGTAATGAGCCACATATATATATATACAAATTGACAATATAAAAATAAATTGTATTGGGGATCTCTGAATACTATCCTTGACAAACTTTCAGAGATTAAGAAATTTATTCCAATAGACAGTAGTACAAAAGATTTGATCACTTAGATAAACAACTACCTAACACCCTTTTATAACCCTTTTATAGTTACAGGGTATCAAAAAAGAAATCAACATCACTATGCAGGAGTTAAAAAGTTAAAAGCCAGCTAAACAAAACGCTCACTGCTCGCATTTGTGTTGAGCAGCTAGAGCAGTTAATTAGAATGTGCCGAAGAGGTTGCTTGGGTTGCTCAGCACCTAGCAGCCAGCACCAAGCACCTCATCATCATCGTCTTAATGGCCACAAGTGCTCAGCTAGGTGCTGAATTGAGGCGAGCGAAGTGCGCTAGACAAACAACTAACCCAGCTAAAGGCGGCTTGATTGAGTGCCTCTGGCTTTTGGCTTAAGGTTCGTTGTTGTTCGGGTTGCGTTTCAGTATTGTGCCTCTGCATATGAAAATACCAGAGTCCAGTACGAAAATCAAATCAAGTCATTGGCACCCACCAGGCAAGAAGCCAACAGCATCAGCACCTAAATCCCAGCACAGATTCAGCTCAGTCACTCACTTACTCTGGAGGCGACTCTCAGACAATGCGATCGTTGGCTTTGGGGTACAGCTCATGCTGTGTGCTTGTTTAGCTGAGACTTGGCAATATTTACCAAATGTCAATGTAAAAAAAATAATAGATGAAGGTGCATTGCAGAAGAGCTATCTGTGGCTATGAGTATAAAGTCTAGAATATAATAATTAACACGAATGTTTAGTGCTCTACTAAGCTATCAAAATGCATTATAAACTTTAGCGTCATACATACAGTTTCATAACAAGTTAATAAGATAATATATTGAATACATTTTTCAATTTACTTTTTGTTTTTGTTTTGTAAAATATTTTTTTTATTATTATTTTATACCATTTCAATGATGCCTAAACAACTTTCATGCCGTGCTTTATTTATTAAAATAAAATAAGTCTTTAAACTTTATGTGGATAAAAAATTGTTAACTTGATAGAGCTCTTTAAGTAATTGGTTATCATAATTAAATAATAACAGAATTACTAAACTCATTAACATAAATAAATACGGGATTTATTTGATAAATTCTTGGATATATTACTTTAATATCTGCTTATTCGCTTATTTTCCATCAAACTCTTTGTTAACTACACTTCCATTTGGCGAGGGTATCATTTTAGGCGAAGAAAATCAAACCACAAACAAAAATCGAAAACGAAAAAAAAGTAAAAAATAATATCTCTTAACACAGGCGCAAACGATCGCGCACGTTTGGTAATGGATCACACGATCTGCAGGCTAAGAGAATCGAGTTGGCCCAAACTGTGTGCTCGCCTTAGCCTCAGCCTTAGTCTGGGCCAAGATGCGCATGTGGCCTAGCTTGGGTCTCTTTCTGCTTGCCAAGTAAATGACATTGACAGTGACACTGTGCTGAACAGCTTCCCAGCCGCTGTCTTGCTTGCTTGCTTGGTGTCAGCCTCTGGTTGCTGCTGGTGAAGTTGATGTTGCCTGGTCTTAATACGTGCACTAAGCATATCAGTTAACCATACAATAACCCGTAAGTGTTGCGAGCTGCTGAAGAAGCTTAAGGTGTCAGTGCCGCTGATTGCTGGGCAATGGTTTTTTGTTGTGAGGGGGACTTGGGAGGTCGCACTCTTTAGCTGTAAAAACGAATGGGTGGAAGTAGAGTAAAATTTATCCCAATAATGCTCAACCCTTTCCACCTGCAACAGCAGCAGCTGCTGGTCTCTTCTCCTCCTACCCCTATGGCATTCCCACATTTAGACTAATTTAATGAGCTACAACATAAATTTTGATGAGTCCGAACCGACTCCTGCTGATCGGATGATCGTTAGTTTCGTTAGTGTTGGGTTACCAAACGATGGAACGAACACACGGTTCATTTCCCAACAAATTTTTGAGTTCTTTACGAGCTATCAAAATCACTTTTGGACCACCACTGGCCCTTAAATCTAATTTCGTTTTACCAAAACTAAACTAAGGGTAACAAGATAAGCTAAACACTAAAAAAGACACACACACATACATAAACATAAACACAAACACAAGCAAATGGTCAGATCTACAATTCGATTGCGATAAGCATCTCGCATTTAGCTCGAGTCTTGTGTGTTTGACTCGTTAGGAGCCTGGATGAGATGTTCGAAAGGTGCTGGAAGCACAAATTAATATTTGTGGCAGCCACAACCGTGTGCGGTCTGTGGTCATATTGCCGGCCAGGGAGCCCCCTCTCTTTCTTAAGAAAGACAAGACAAAAGGACATCATCAGCACAGAACAATGGGCAAATTTGTCGTAAATCGAAGGCTAAACCCAACACGCAGAGAAAGTTGATAAAGGATTTGCTCACAGGTCATCCGCACAGATACAGATACAAATACATTTTTGTTAGCTGCCCTGCTTGGCATGCGTAAACTCGACTGAAGCTTGACCCGCAAGTTCACTGGACACGCACTGAAGTCGAAGAGCCAGCAAAATGATCAAGACACACAAGACAGAGAAGTAGAGAAGGGGTATTCGAATGGTTTGTAGGTTGTGAGCTGTTTGGGCCGTTGAGCATCGTACCTTAATCGCTGCATTTTAATCGACACGCAAAGTTCGTTTAAGTTAAATAAACGTTTAAACGAGAACACAGAGAATGAAGCAGCAACAAGCGAATGGCATGCGCTGCACGCAGCTTAAACAACAACCATCACAGCAGCAACAGCAAAAAGAAGGGCTCAGGAACTGGGAAAAACTTGAGAACTGCACAAACTGTAAACTGAAAGAGGAAATTCAGTACCTGTACCTCTGTCTGTGTGTCTGTTTGTCTGGCTTTCGAAGTGCGTGTGCATTTAATGGGTGTGTACGAAATGTTTAAATTAAGCGGGATATCAAGTGCACCAGATCACTAATTACCAGCGCCAGCCAAAGCAACAAAAAGCTTTTTAAACAGTCAGAATAACAACAAAAACATGAAAATGTTCTTCTTCTTTAGTTGAGCATCGTGTGAGCCAAGCGCCGCTTCACGGCCTTAGAACAGAAAAAAAAAGGTTTAAACCTCGCAAGTTTTTTTTGTTTGTGGGAAGCCCAAAATCAATAAAGATTGTACCCAGATTGTTGCCCAGTGTTTGCTTAACTTTCGGGCGGCCCTTAAATGGGTTAATGTCGTCGTTCTCTCGTCCGAGCCGCTGTGAAACAATGGAGCTGTCCGTTACTTTACAGCTTTCGATGGCATTTAAATGCAGGAACTCAAATTGATATGTACCTATATGCGATTGTGTTTGTCGAGATTATTTAGCTAGCGATACTCAAATGATATAGATCGGTTATAGCTAGGAGGTACTCTCTTAAAGGTAGTACTTGTAATAGATACAATTCAACAGGTGTTGAAAACCCTATTTTCATTTTAAAAAGAATAATCTTTTATTTTTTAGCAAATCGAATCTTTAAAAAAAATAGCTTTAATGCATACTCTCGTATCCAATTTCAATTAAATCATATTTACTTCCTGCATTGTCTGACTGACATTCGTTTTAAAAATCAACTTAACATCTATCTGAATAATGTGATCTTGGGCTCTTCAGCTGACACACATGCATATTTGTGTGTGTGTGTGTGTATAAAAGCAATTCTCTGGCAGCTGTCTACAAAAAAGATATGACATACGATGGTCTATACTTAGTTTGTTTTGACTATTTGTCAGTCAGCATAACACGCCCCAAAACATGAAGCTATAGAAGCCACTGCCATAGGAAGCTATGGACTGACTGTAATTAAGGCCGCTACCGGACACAGAAACCGACTGGGTTGAACAAAAAATTTGCTGAGCTGCCCATAGCCATATATAGCATATATATGTGTATGCATGATTGTGTTCGTTAGCCATGTTTTGCATAATTTCTTATTAAAACATGTTTCCATTATAATACGTCAATAATGTTTCGTTCGCTGTCAGTTTGAAATGCAAATTCTTAACGGCAATTGATAAGATGATGCATTATTTTAAGCATTGAAACACGTTAAGCAATTAAGTATAATTTAATAAGCATGTTTCTAACTATCAGATATATTTTATTATCTTCAAGTCAAGGTACTGGTATTACGCCCAGGTGTTGTGCACTATTTTTAAAGATGTGCTCATGACTACTCCAGCTCATCTGGATTCATACATATAAATGTACTTATAACATATACATATATATCCGTGAGTCGCAACTCTATTATTAATGCATCTTTCATGGCGCATACATAATAAAGCATTTTAAAGCGTTTAAATGCCTCTCAACGATCAAAAGGTTGGAGTTGAATCGAACACACACATATAGTTGGAGTCTGGCGCCTATGGGATCATGTAATATGATCGAGCCCGCTTGTTTTCATATGTTTCTCCTATCAAGCTCAATGCATTTGCTGCGCCTGCATTTTGACAGTCAATAAAATTTTGAAATGTTATACTTTTCATTCTGTTTTCTATGTCACACATCGATTTTTTTTTTTGTTTTTTTTTTTTCTTTTCTTTTCAGTTTAGGCTCTCTTGGTATCTTTTGTTCTCTAAATGGGTTTTTGATTGGAGAGATTGGAGCAAACGATACAAATGGACCACTTTTTCAGCTTGACAGCCCGAAATGTTAAAAAATGTTCAAGATAAAACAAAAGACTTAGGCAACAAACTTGGCAACTAAAACACTTTTTACTATTGTAGCAGAAAGTTGATATATTAGTTTATATCTCCAGAAAATGATTATATAGTCGTTATGTTTGAATAGTTTTTAATTGAGCTATCTAAAAAGAAGTACTTTAAAACGTAATTGGGTTTCAGTCATTTTATTTTTGTATTATTCGTATGGTTATCGAAAATATATTTAAGAATTGTTGCAACCGTTTTTTCACTAGTTTTTTCAGTAGTTTGTTGTGCTTAGGGTATTAAAGGTTTGTCATACTGCAGTTTGTTCGTACATTTTGGTTGGTTTTGTGTTACTATTGACTGTTTAATAAACTATAAAAATAAATTTAGAAACAATGACGACAAAACACACTTCGGAATGTGATCGAGCGGCAGTTAAGAAAAACACAAAAACAAAAAACGCACAATGGCGTGCGCTGGCTTTTTAGAGCCTATCTCCCACCGCCTGTACTCTCCTCCTTCCACCTAGCTAGCAGCTCATCATGCATATTGATGATATGCTTTGCGTTGCTCTCTCGGGTTCAGTTCATTGTTTATTGTCGTGTGTTAAGGCGTCAACTTTTCTGACACAGCCACATTTTACACTGCTCGTAAACGATATGATTATTTTTTGCAGGCAGAGTTCGAACGTTCGATCGTCCGATTGTCCGATCCTGCATAGTTTTCATATCATTCATCATTGGCGGTCTTCTTGGTCTCTCTCTCTCTCTCTCTGTCGTTGTTGTTGTTATTGTGTTTGTGGTCTGAGGCAGCCTATAAACAAAGTTCGGTGGGCAGACTGACTGCCTAATTAAGTGATTAAAATTCTGACCAACACCGTTGCGTATGACTTTTGTATGTGTTAATATAAAGTTTATTATTTGAAGCAGCACGTGGTAGACCGCTGCCTGTCACTGATTGTAGAGTCTATAGGCCCCTATTTTTCGGGCTCTACACATCAAGTAGGCCCATATGAGTACAGGCTACTGGGCACAAATACACTAAGCGAAATAACACAACATGAAAATGTAACCTTACTTTATCAATCTGTATTTATTTATCCATTCCTTATTTACACTTTCCCGCATAAACTACTGAATGAACTATAATAATAACTTTGCTATAAATAGCTTAGAAATAATAATAATAACTTTGCATTAATATAGCTTAGAAATCAAAATAGAACAGAGGCTTTAATTTTTAAAGATATTGTATTATAGCGTTGCTCTGTGTTGTTGTACTATCCTAAGTGGAGAGACTGAAGTAATTAGGTTGAAAATAATATTCGGTAAAATTACAACATACTTACCAAGACTTTGCATATATTCATAATATATAGTGTATATTTATAGATTCAAAATGTGTGTGTTTATCGAAATCCACGTTTTTTCTCCAAGTGTACACCACCTGGTAGCACCCATTGGCCCGTAATGCTGACTGGCCACCGCATATCAAATACTTTTGTAGGCTTTACGACAAATATCTGTGCGTAACATTTGTGGCATTTTTAATTTACAGCAATCATTACATTAGACGGCAGACCGGCACTTAAGCATTACTATATCGGTTTTATTATCGCCCATCATCCAACGATGGACTTGAGTCGAGTCGTCGATCGACTTGCAACCAATGTTCCAACTGCTACGTTGATGAATTTATGCCAACCGATTTGGCTGACAAACGCCAATTCCGAACCAAAAACCACGCCCCATTTGTCGCCCGTGTCTCAGAACAAAGTAAACTAGCCGCGTGGCAATCAACTCTGGAATTGATATTATCATATAGTCCAAAATTGATTCTTACGGCTTAAATGGAATATTAACAGGTCCAAAAATATTTTGTGAACTTAATTTATAAACAATTTTCAAGCTCTTTTAATAAATTTAAATAATTGTTTGGAAAATATATTTTTGTATATATTTTTATTATTATTTTTTTATACGTTTTAAGCTTTTCTATTACGTTTTTGAATGAGTTAAAAATTATCTGTAAGGATAGATTGTGATATAGCACAATTAATATTTCAGTCTGCTTAAAACTGTATGTTTAGGATAGTATAAATCGTTTTTCTTGTAAGTAGTATATGCATCGATAAATAAATAATATGCTTTTGTAGAAATAAACCATAGTTCGAGGATTTTTCGCCAATGAAAAGTATTTATTTTATTTAATTTATAGTATTCCACAGTGAATTTATAAAAAAAAAACTGAATAAATTTTTTTATTTATTTGAGAATAATTCCCAAACCCAAAATATAATAAAAACATTGTTAAATTAGTATTCATAAATTTTTTTATTTTTCTTTCACAAATTTAAAAGCCAATCTCTAGGACATACTAAAAGCTAGAATATAATACTTATTAAAATAATACACATCTAACTATGACTAATCAAATTTTATGTACAATTGAGGACAAATGTTTTTTTTTTCTTTTTTCTGTATTTGTTTTTGATTTTAAGAAAGGGAAGGTTTGAATTAAAAATACAATTCACTTGATAAATTTAACTTTTTACAAAACATATTTACAATTAGCGACTACTAAACAAAAAAAACTTTAAAACTTTTTTACTCTTTTCATTTCCGTTGTGTACAAATAATTTTTGGATTTGAGCTCAATAGAGTATGGAGTGGTGTGTGTGTATGTGTGTATGCTGCAGCTAGCTGTCTCATTTTAACAGCAGCACTCAAACCTGTCCATAAAAATGTTAAATTTCGACGGCGTAAATCGAATTCAAACCGTACACGAAAAAATATACAAAATACAAAACAAAATAAACAACAACACTAACATAGAGTAAAAGAAATAACAAAAACGACGACGACGGCGACGACGAGGCAAATGAGTTTGGTTTTTTTGTTTGTTTGGCTCCACCCACCAACACCAACAACAACACAAACACCACACTAGACACACACAAAGATGCCGCGCATGGCGCTGGCCGCATTGTGGGTCACAGCAAAACCACCAAATGGTGGTGGTGGTGATGTTGCACTGTTAAACTTTTGCCGCTTCACAGCAACCGCAGCTGCCTCCGCTGACGAAGATGATGATGATGATGATGTGGTGCTGCTGCAACTGCTGGCTGTTGTTGTGGTGCTGTTGGTGCTTTCTGCGCACTCGGCTTCCAGTTGATAAAACTTGCGACGCGGCGCCATCTCATGCAACTCATCCTGCAGACTGCACACATCGCTGTCATTGAAACTGTGAACTGAACTCCTCGATGTTTTCATGCTCAGATCTATGGGTCCATCTTGTGTAGCAGTTGTTGCTGTTGTGCTTGCAGTTGGTGCAACTGTTTCGGCGCCAATGGAGCAAACGGAGACAGGTGAAAGTGATTGCATTTTGGCCGTAAAACTGAATGGGCTGCTGCGAGGCGAGTCAGAGGCGGAGTTGGAGTTGGTAATGGAGGCTTGAGGCAACTGTTGCTGTTGCTGTTGCTGTTGTGTTGATTGTGTGGCACGTATGGCAACTGGAGTGTGGATGGTGTGCAACAGAGGACTGCGACTGTGAGTGTGACTATGCTGTGACTGAACATCACAGTCGTCATCATCAGCGGATAAACAGACATCAATGGGTGAAGCTGCTGGTTGTGGTTGGGGTGGTTGCTGCTGCTGCTGGTGCTGGTGCTGGTGCTGGTGCTGGTGCTGTGGTGGTGTAGTAGCAACAGTTGGTGGCGTATAGCGATTGTGTGACTCCAAGGAGGCAGCCGAGTCAACACTTTGACGATGCTTGTACATCTCCTGGCGATAGGCAGCATCAGCAGCAGCCGCTGCGGCAGCACTGGCATGATAGCCCGAGAAGAGCAAGTGTGACGGCAACTGAAACGCAGTTTGTGGTGTGGCCATCATGCTGAAGAAGGGCAATGCAGCGGCGGCAGCGGCAGCATCAGCTGGATGCCTGGCGCCAAACGGTTCCGGCAAATGATAGCCCGGATAGCCCAAAAGCGGCGGTAAATGTGAAAGACGCTGCTGTTGCTGTTGCTGCTGTTGATGTTGCTGTTGATGATGTTGCTGTTGCTGTTGCTGATGCTGATGCTGCTGCTGCAGATGTGCTGCCAAGTCACCGAATGCGGGTGAACTCATTGGTGAACCAGTGCCATGTCCAGCCGGCTGTTTGCCAGCTGCTGCAGCCGCTGCCTGTTCGTGCTCCTGCAGCAGACAATGGATCTTGAACCAGTTGGAGCGACGACCGTAACGGGAGCCACCCTTAGACATTCCCACATTGTAGCACTTGCGCAAACGGCACGCTTTGCATGTGGTGCGATTCTTCTTGTCAATAATACACTTTCCATCGTTTTTGCATTCGCTTATGGTGCTTATATTATTATACGAGCGACCAAAAAAGGACTGTGGAGTATAAAATGAAAATAATAGGATGAGTTAGTTAACTTGTCATATAACTAAACGTAGCTCAGATATTCGCAGCTATTTGTATGTGCTTGGTTGAAACTTACCTTGCAGCCCTCGCATGTAAAAGCGCCAAAATGAAAACCCGCTGCGGGCTCACCACAAACTTTGCACGTCTGATTCATCTGTAAAGCAATAGAGATAACGAAATGAGTTAAGAGTTCCGCACAAGTTTAATCCAGAGATAAAAGATGAAATCTAATAAGTTCATAAAACTTAGAAATCTTGTTTAATATTAACAAAATCTATTAGAATTCTAGTTTCACTTGTTTGCTGAGTTATTTACACTTTTCAGAATGAGTTTTTTTTATCGTCATTAATTAATAATCCATTTACTAAGGGTTTGTGTGTGTATGTTAAGAAACTAACCAAGTTGAACACCATTTTGGCAGCTAGCCAATTTCAATCAATTTGTTTGCTTGCAAATAAAATTCTCGTTCTTCCGTCAGTTTTCAGTTTCGAAAACGTTTTCCGTGTTCTGTTCGTTTGCTGCGCTGCTGTGCGACTGATGCTCGAACTACTCCTGACACAAGAATTTATAGGAAATGCATATCTGTTCTTCTTTTTTATGATCAGCTGCGTGGGCAGGCAAAAAACTTAAGCTGCCGGGGGATTATGCAACCCTATACGCAGGTAGAGAGAACTTGCAGTTTTTTCTATGCATTTTTACATGAAGTCATTACGTTTAAAAAATTATATAGAGCCCTAGACCTTGACGTTGTATCATAAAACTATGTTAGCAATTTTTTGCACGCCCAAAATGAAAATAAAAAATATGTTCTCCTGTTCGTATGTGTGTGGGTGTGCGCGTTTGTTTTTCGCTTGAAACAGTAAAAAATCAAAGTAGTGCAAACAGGGCTCATAAAATATGCCGTCGGTTGCGACCAGGTCGACAAAAAAATATAAAACGTGAATTGACTTTGAGTGTGGGCGCGTTTTGCAAACTGATCTTTGTAAACTTACCTTGGGTTCGGTTTTGATTTTTTGTTTGTTAGAACTTTTTGTGTTTTATAGCTGATGACTTTTTAATTGCACGTTTTTTTTTATTCTTTCGATTTTCACAGCACTATTTTTTTTGTTGTATCACTGTGTGAACTTTATGGATCAGTCCGTTTCTGTATTAAGTTATGTTTTTTTTTCCGCTAGCGAGTTTTGTATTACACACTTTACGTACGAAATTCTGTTGTTGAGATTTCTTGAATTGATTCTGGCTATGCTGAGTTCGACTGGTACGCAACGCGCTCTGTACTCACGATGTGTAACTCACACCTGGGCTACTAGCTGACGACTGATTTCTTGCTCAAACTCGTCGCTGGCAAGAAGCATTTGTACGTCGCTCGGTTGGCTAACTCCCAGTGCCTATATATGTACGTACATAGAGACTACTTCAAAAACTACCACCACCAATACAAGTAACACGAGTTTTGTAGCTCTCTGATAAATCACAGTCTTCAGACTCGATCGTTCGCATGTATTTTCCACGGAGCGCAAGCAACTCGCACTCAATTGAGCAGCTCCCTCACGAGTTCAGCTTACCTGAGTCTGAGTCGCTGTTAATGCACTGTTAGCTGGCTGCTGTTAATACTCAATGAATGAGACGCGCTCTCACTCTCTCTCTCTCTCTCTCTCTTGTCAACTAGCTCGCTCGGCTTTGGGTGCTCTTTTTGGGGCGCGATTGCTCCGCTCAATTTGCATTGCTCTGATATTATTCGTTATTCGGTTATTTATTAAAACTCGAACGTTAAGGGCAGCTGAGCTTACTCGCACACACATAGTTGCTCAGCCATTGACTTCATTTTTAACAGTTGCTCATTTTATTTAGCATGGGCGGAGTCTCAAAAGTGTGCCCGTTAATTTAGGAGTTGCACACATACATTTATAAGTGTGCCTATATGATAGTTCATATATACTAATGCATAGATACGTGTTTTGTTAAAAGCGTTCGATCCGAAGTAATTGAAATGTTTATTAAGCTTTTAAAGGTTTTTTTGCTTCGGTCCGTCTTTTAACGCTAAAGTTAAAACCACTCAATTTTTAATTTAGTATTTAGTAAACTAACTATTTAATCTACTCTTCTAAAATTTGTACATTCATAATTTCTTAACCCATTCTGTTCCTAACCCAACTTAACTACATACATTAACCCTTCATTATTATCAATTGACTTCTTTTTATTGCAGCTATGTGCACAATCCTTTCTACCAATCTTTTTTTCTTACAAAGGAAGAGTTAACTCTTTTTATGCACCTTCATTATATTTGCGTCCTTAACCTTAGCTACCTGGCACACATTAACCCTTTTATGCATTTCCATTGTATCGGATATTGAACTACACAATGGGAAGTGTGAAACCGAGTCAAATATGCTTATACGACTGTTGGACAGTAGGGGGTAAGTTTTAATAATAGCAAAAAGTTTTGGTATAAAGAGTCTAACTAAGCTTTAATTAGTTTGTATACTACTTAAGGAAAACTCTTCAAATTTCTGGAACTATTTCTTGATAGTTTCCCAGGTTCTTTGGGTATGATTAACAGCTCAGCAGCAAACTGACCTCAATCCACGCTTCTGCTTTTAACTGTAAAAAAGCAATATTACATCAAGCGAACAGAAAATTTTCCAGCTAAATATAACAAAGGCTTGAAAAAAGTCAAAGCATATAGAACCTAGTCTATAGGTCTCGACTTCAACGACCTTCCAGTATGTTTTTGCTAATCGATTCAATTTAACTGACTTTGCCCGTTCGTGTTTTCTTTTTTTTTTTTTGCTCACTCACACAACAAAAATAATAAAACAAAAACAGACGAAAATGTTTTGCAAAATTTTTCGAATTTCCGCAAGTTTGCTTTTTTATTTTGGGAACAATGCAAATGGGTAATTTTCCCGCGTAATTAGTTAGCCCGAAAGGAAAACGCGACAAAAAACTGAGAGCAGAAAAAATAAAGACAAACAGTGCGACATTGTGACTTTTAATCCGGTTAATCCCATGGCTTAAGTTTTTTGCACCCACCATACAAAAACGCAAATAGCGGTACGGTTTTTTGAGTTCGTCTCGAACGCGAGGATAACTGCAACAAGGATGTCAACGAAGACGGCGACGATGCCGACGAGTTGAGATCGCGAGCCGTCGGGCAGGCTCATCATAATTATGATCCTAGGATAATCTGCAGCTTAGGTATGCTGATCCAGCGATTAGGTAACGAAATCGCGTGCTTAGGTAGCCGCAAAGAATTGCCCTAAAAAAAGAAACGAAGAAAATAGTTAGCCAGCCAGCCAGCAACGAGGAGTCATAAAGTCAGCGGAACCATAAAAAGTCGAGCAGGCCGTGAGTAACCCGAGCCGTGCAAAAAGATCACACTTTCCGCTTAAGTGGAAAAGGGATGAGTGAGACTACTCTTTGCTCTCGGCATATGGTTTGTAATTTTTTTTTTTACTATTTGCAGACAGTTAAAATTACCGGTAAGCGTACACTCTGGTAGCATCCATAAAAGATCCAATTGCCCTCGAGGAGAGAGTTGCGTAAAAAATGCGTGCACAGTTCCTCAGAACAAAACCAAGGACACGCGCAAAAATGTTCAAAACCTTTCCTTTCTAAAGGACCATTTCGGTCTATATATGGATTTGTGCGTTAAAAACAGCGTTGACTTTTTGACTTTACGGTTTAAAAAAGTCAATTTTTTAATTGGCCATAAAAACGTTGAAAAACATCGTCAAGCTGCCGCAAGTCGGAAATGACGGACAGTTACTTAATACGACTATTGGTAGTATTTGCTATTAGGTCTTACTTTATTTTCTGTTTCTTCTCTCTGCCCTCTTTTTTGCCAATTCAGTTTTGTTGATATTTAAGTGTATACCTGCTCCGTTTCAGCTAAACAAAAAGTTAACCCGTTCGCATTTACATAGTTTGATTGCATCATTTGGTCAAATGGCCATACAACAACACAGCACATATCAATCAACACACTTTGTATCTGTATCTAAAGCTATGTGTGCATATGTTGTTGTATCTGTATCTATAGCTGTTTGCTTTAGCTGTAGCTGTTGCTGTAGCTTTTGCTATAGCTCGTGTTAAGCCTGTGGGGCTCTCGCGTCAATTTGCATATTTTTGATTTAACAGCTCGCTAGATGATTGCTCAGATCTATCGCTCAGTTAGCTTAGTATTTTTCCTGCTATACACTTTGTACTGTGGTCAAGTTTTCTTACAAAAGATGTACATTCTACAGAATTGATTTGATGGAAAAGTCTTTTATTAAGTTGTTTATTAAGAAAAAAAAATATTATTTTAGGTTGTGTTTTATAAATAATTAAATGAACAACATTAAAGTTTGTTTTTATTGATATTAAAAAATAATATAGATTAAGATTTTAAAAAAATATTTTCGAAGAATGCTATATTTATTTATAATTTTTATTAGCTCACCATCTGCTTTTGCAGCAATTAAATTACAAAGTTTAAAAACAAGAGTATTATTTGTTCGACATTTTTTAACTGCTATTACTTGTTTTGATTGCCGATTTGTGTTTTGTTTTTGTGTTTTTTTTTTTTGTGAGTTGTCAGCTTTGTTATTGTAATTATGTGTGAATAATTTGCATCTTCGATGCGCTAACATTCATATGATGTACCATTTTGGTCCACAAAGATAAGACTTGACGTTTTATAAACAATTTTACAATATTTCATTTTTACACAAAGCAGACAAGTAAACATATTGTGAATGATCATTTGTGTGGCTTGGCAGCAGCTCCAATCTGGCCATTAGTCAATAAATGGCAAAAATGATGAGATTTGGCTGAAATGCGCCGTTTGAACTCATGTATCATTAGGCCAAGTTTGTGTCTGGCCAAACAATGGTAATTTATTCATTAATTGCGATGACTTTAGCTTTTAATTTACACTACTAACGGACAATAGACGATGAATTTATGCCTCGAAATTTATTGTAGGTGCAAGTCTAATCAAAAGTCTGACACATTTTAAGAGGTGCTTAAAAAGTGTTACTATCCTCATTGACTATAAAATTGATTAACCGGTAATATAAAGTTGTGCATAATCTTAGCTGTTTTATTTATAATATACTGATAAAATAGCTAAAGAAGAGTTTCTATTCTTTGTTTTAAATACTTCATTTTCACTTGAAGTCATCTTTACATAGTAGTTAGTTAACGGAGTTCAACTTAGATGAGATACTTAGTTAATAATAATGTATAGCCCACATTTTACTCGTAACAGCTCATTAGTTGCTATCATAATGGCAGAAAGTTCAAAACAAATTCACAAAAATACAGAAAAGTCCATAAAACTTGTTTAAGTGATTTCCTAAGAAATCCGATTGTGATAAGTTGTTAGTTTGGTTTTTAGCTGACAAATGTCCTATGTTTAATTGTGTTGGGTAATGTGTTCATTACGTTTAGTGTTGTTTATTTAAAACATATATATCTATATATATATAAACTGGTTTCATGGCTTTGCTTACCGAATTGATATATTGCTTTCGTTTATTAGTGCTCTATGGAACAAATAATTCTCAATTCTCCCTATCTATCTCGCTCCATCGCATATAAAATCTTAAAACATTATATCATAGAGCTGTCATATAGTTGCTTTTGTATTGGAACTATGAAATTATGAATTATGCAAATGCAAATGATTATGATTATGATTATTGATGAGCGCAGATAACACCCTGCCAATAACACCAAATATCATTGTATTTCTATGCGAAAGGGTTGAAAGCGTATCACATACATAATATTTTCTGCAAACAATTTTCAGATTCAAGCATAACAGCATAAATAATAATTACAATATAATTATGACATTTGGTATGTGAGTAGTTATGAGTTTTTCGTTCAAGGAATTTGCATTTCCTCTTGTACGCTTGTTTAGGAGCAAATCCAACAAGCTATATGGAGTTTCCACTGATTTAGAACCAGACCGCCAAGCACAACCAGATCGCAAACTTCCCACGGATCAGAGATCGTGTCGAACTAACGATATGTTAATATACTAACTCAGTACACACATGTTGAAGATTATTTTTAGAGTTAAACTGCATTCTGGTGCATTGGGCAAAACCCCATAACGGAAGTTCAAGCTGCGGTTTTGTAGCAACACACAAATTTTCCAAAACACTCTGCACGGTTTTTCACACACTCTGCACTGATCTCGATTAAATCCGACTTTCGGACTTGTTTAATTCGATCCTGGCTTTGGAATTTTGACAAATTGCACAAGTTGTGCAGAAAAACACACACACACACAGACGGCTCGGGCAAAACATGAACTGATGATCCAAGTCTAATGCTCGTTAATCTTGTTAAGCCACACGCAAGTTAAGCTAACGGGAAATAACGTAGTCAATGAACAGATCGCTTGGAAATATCCTCAGTGAGCGAAATATACATCTTCTGGTTATTACGATATCGTTAATATGGAGATCGTAGTTAAGTGTATGCATCAAGGAGTTATTATATGACACGAATGTCGTATGAAAGCTAAAATAAGTAACGATTAAATAATGTAAACGAAATCTATAATTCGTGATTAGGGTGGATTCATTTATTTGATGATCTCATTTCACTATAAATAAACAGCTTACAATTGAAATCACGATTTTAAATATTGCTGGAATTAAGTTTCGATAAGTACAAATCGAGCAGTTCTAATATAATTGATTACAAATACGAAAAAAAAATATTTTTTCTAGTTTGTCACGACACAGTTGATTCGATATCCGGTTTAAAGATCGATTAAACAGATAAAATGCGGGATTTTCTTAGAAATCTCATCAATACCATCGAGTTCGAAACAATTAGAAGCAGTTTATTCGTCTAGTTGGCCCACACACAAACAAAATTCAACGAATCGATTATAAACTCCGACGAAAATATGAATTCACTTATCAATATTTAACGATCTTCTATGCCCGCTTTTGATTTTCAGCACACACACTTGAATATATTGCTATAAACTCTGACCGGATGCGTGCCCGCAACCCGCCCACTACGGCACACCGATCTGAGCAAACCCCATTGAGGTCTGTTCTGTGGCAACAAGTGCATAACGCCAGTTTGCCACAAAAATAACTCAGTTATGCAAAGCGCATTTGTGCAACGAACCAACAGTCCAACCATCGACGACGAATAAGAACCATCAACTTCTTGACGATCGTTGACGGTACGCCTTGGCATTCAGAACGCGCTGCGTTTCCTGCCCCCAACTCGGGTCAAAAAACTCGCCCACACTCAGACTGACGAAGGGAATACTAGTTGTAGTTTGGAGTTGTTGTAAGATCTGTTTGGCGTGTAACTGTTCTAATGCCTAATTAATTGATTGGCCTTTGGACGCATTTTGAATGCAGAGCCAGAAACATAGGATAAAAAAGGGTCCCTCGCATTTTGAGCACAAGTAAATGCAATAAAGACGTCTGGCTGGCGCCGCTTGTTAGGATTTAGGGGTTTACTTCAACTGCGAGTAAAGTTTTTTCTGATTCGTAATTGTTACCTCATTAACATGCCAAACGCTTTTGTTCTCACTGCAGCGCCATTCATTGGGGCTTTACTGTAGTGTTCTATTTTCAATTAGTTGCACGTTCGATATGCTAATGATCACAGAGAGGGAGTAGTCAAAGGGGGAGCAAAGATTTTTCACCATATCATGTCCTGGTTCTCTCTTCCGCCATCTTTTGGTTTCGGCATTCGCAGCGGCACTTTGACTTAAACTTTCATGTCATTTGACTTAATGTTCACACGGGACAATTTATATGCTAATTTCCAGTGGACATCAAAGGCCGCCGGTTGACTGAGGCACCAACTGATGAATGTGTTAGAAACGTAATTACCTTGCATTTAAATGCTCAATTAGTGCATAGACAGCCAACCAACCAAACTAGTCAAAGACGACGCACTTTAACTCGCATCTGCCAAAGCGCCTACAACGAGTCTTAGCTCGGTGTCCCCAAAGCTTGCTCCATGTGTGATTGTCGTATTGTTGTCGTGATTGGTGGAACCGCTCACATGTCACAAACGAGCGCAACGAACTTCAAAGGAAACACATATGGATTCGCCTTTACGAGAACAAAATATATTACCACCCCCATAACAGACCAAAGAGTTGAGCACCTAAACTTTTACAGATCCACATTATGTCACATTTAACTTGACTGCTATATGAAAGTTGGACTGTATTTGTACTAAAGTACTAAGCATATTGGGTTGCTAACGATTTCTTAGTACATAACTGTGGGCTTGCTCCTTTTTTTCTTTTGTGACATAAGATTCTGTTAAAAAGAACTTTGATAAAAATACCCTATAAAGAAATAAAAAGAACTAATTCTTTGCTAATCTAATCTCTCAGTTGCATTTATTACTAATCTATTTACTCTCAGTTGTATTCAACTTCAACTGAAAGCTTTTTTTCAAAATTCTTGTCACCAAGTTAATCTCTAATGTCATATCCCCCGGCGAGTTAGTTTCGTATCTTTGGTCTCAGCTGTCTGTTTGCAGCTTTCGCTAAGCATATCAAATCTGCAGTATATTACTCAGTTATCGCAGTGTTTTTTCTTGTGTTCAACTCACATTTAAAGCACTTTATCTTTACCCCACTCTTAGCTTAGCACTTTGTGTTTTTGCTCAACTTTCCCTTAGCTCCTTTTTAGGTCGCTAATCTATAAATATACTAAGTGATCTGTAAATTGTACCCGCTGCAATTCTCCAGCTAGTCTTTCTGTTGTTTTTGTTTTTGTTTTTGACTTTGTCACACGATTTCCCGCTGCCCCAACAGAAACAGAAACAGGTCCATTCTCGAGACGCACAGTCACAGTTGTTAGTTGGCTTACTCTACACCTAAACTCCTAAATTATAATAAACGTGTAATCGTAATGTGTGCTTATAAACATAATCTTTGGGTGATTTGGAATGAATTAGCGATCCTAAATGTCAGAAGAGCCGAATGATATCAATGCAGATATCGCCCCTCTCAACCGGTCCCCCTTTAAGACACATAAAAATCGGAATTCGCAATTCCAAAAAACAAATCCAAACTGAACGATTGATTCAAATGTGCATGCGAACGCATTTCGCAATGCCAAAGCACATAAAGTCCAAAGTGTATATACCTAAAAAGCTGGCTTGACCACGGCGAATGGTTATGGAAATAGGAATGGGAATGGAAATGGTTATATGGAAATCGGTTAAATGGCTGCACAGTTATAGCTTGACTTTCAGATCACAGACTTTCGGCCTGCTCTTGTTCTAGCAGCTGTGCGTCGCTCTTAAAAATTCGCATTTTGTACAGAGCCTGATAAACTAGATGACATTCTTCCCACTTCCCCTCTGTACCACTATGAAGCAGATTATATGATCGCAATGACATTTACGACACACTTAATGACTATTTATGCGGTGCATGCGACGGACGGCAACGTCTTTCAACTTGGGTGGTATATCGAGCACCTTTCAGCTGTGGAGCACTCTCGAGAGGCACTCATTTAGTTTGGGGGCTGTAAACATTTTGATTTGTGGTGCTGCAGTCTTTAACTGGAGTACTCGCAGCGATCTTCCATTTGTCGATTTAATGGCCCATCCAAAATGGATAAGAAGAAGAACAAGAAGGCAAGATCAGTTGTATGTTGTATTTGGAGGAGTTGCGCAGTTAAATTCCAATTGAACTCGGACAACAACTCAAGTGTTTAATGGCCAAAATGCAATACCAACTTGGACCCAATGCAAATCTCGTGAAAGCGATCACAGCAAATTGAAAATCATATTTGTCTTGCCCTCCCAACTTTCCCATACCAAACAAAATATTTTTTAAGCTCTCTGTCTACTCTCTCTCTCTCTCTCTCTCTCTCTCTCTCTCTCTCTCTCTCTCTGTCTCTCTCTCGCTCTTTGTAACGGCATTAGGGGTCACAATCAAAATGTGGAACAAGTTCAATTGCAACGCCCTTAGGGCATTCAAAGCCAAAACCAAGGCTGACTATCATCAAAGCATCAGGCACCATCGATCGACCAAACTGGCAACTGGTGATCAGAAACCGCACCCACATCACTATCCAGTGCACCACTGACTCGAGATCATTGTTTGAATCTTGCAAGCTGACTGTGTGGGTGTGTAGGTTGTGGGAGACTTGAACGCATTCGGGATTTCGATTTAGAGGAGGTATAGGAAAAGAAAAAGTTTTCTCAAACATGCGAGTGTTTGGAGCCACATCGCTGGCTAATCGACTTTTTTGAGGCCTATTTAAAGCATAGGTTAAATTGTTGCCTTCCCACCAAGTTTCGGAAGTACTATTGATAATTAAATATTACAATAACGCAAATAAAATGATGTTACTAGTTTCAGGACTTAAAGTACGCTTTTTAGTGCATATCCTTAAGAGGAAATGGATTCAAAGGAGTTTATTATTAAAAGGGGAAAACGCGTCTTTCTCTTTGTAGTGTAGATCAGCAATTAATGATCTGGAAACGGCATGTCAAAGACATGTTTATCTACGGAACTGCTGTCATATAGCACCCTGTGTGCTTTGACAATGGCAATGCTCTAATCCGTGACCGTTTTGCACTACGATCGTGCGGTTGAAATTCCAAGGTTTGTCAGCTCGTTGGCCTTTGGTCACCTGAGCTTAATTTGAAGCTCTGTTCGGTTGGTCGGATGGTTGAACGGTCGATCGGTGGGTTACCCCTTTCGGTTTGGGTTCGTTTGCGGCAATGATAGCAACGATTCGATAAGTTTTTCTCACACACACGAAATGCTGTAAAAGTGGAAAATGGAAAGTCTGGCGATCAGCAGAGATCGTTGCGATCAAATATGTTATAGAAAATTGAGCACATACCACAAGAAAACACAATGCCACATAGAAACAGATGTGAACGAGAGATGTGAGAGCAGAGCAGAGGGGTTCAGACACAAAACATTTGCTCACTTTGATTTGTTTATTTGGCTGCCACACGAATCTCAAAGCTCCCTGGCAGTGGCAGGCAGACAGAAGAAGCATTTGGCTGCAGCTACAGCTTCTCTCCTGGCCGCAAGTTGACCTTTCACTGCCGATTTGCCGGAAGCGCTCACCCAAAATATATCACCAAGCGAATATCTACAAAAATGATGATTGGAGCAGCCGCACAACAATGAGAGGGCACAGCCAAACACACACACAACGTGAAACGAGCATGGACCTCAAGCTCTAACTCTAACTGAGCTTGGAAAATAGTAAACAATATCTGTAAAAATAAAAACGCCCAACGCCGCGGCCGCCGCTGCAGTTGCCAATGCCGAATGCCCATTGTTGTCTTGTGTAAATGTAATGCAGCCTCGGGCGATGAGCCAACCAAACCGAGTTAAACTTGGTAGTAGGAAGCTCAGACGTAACCAAAAAGTGGCCTCCGACCAGCCCAGCAATGGAGCAAGAAATCATTGCATTCGCGCATCCAAGCGATGGGTCAAGTCAGCAATTGTGAACTAGTTCAAATCATTTGGCAAAAATCACTAGCTTACTGGCTTGGTTGGGCCCAACCCTAGTCTGGGTCTAGTCAGCTGCATATTTGGTAGCTTTAGAGGTAGCACTACAGGCTTCCTTTTGATGGAGCTCTTAAGTTTTCGCTATTGTGGTCCAACAATAGAGCTGTAGCTTACGGGTCAAGGTTAGATTTCTCAATCCAAATGAAACAGTAAAGGTAGCTTTAAAAACGATGTTATTGAATTCTTAAACCTAGCTTGAAGATCCAAGAATAGAATGTTTTGGTGACGATTGAGAAGTCGTACTTCATATTGTTTTATTTTGTTTGCAAGGTGTCCTCATTTTTTATGTTTTAAGTTCGTATCGCCTAATCGATGAAGTGCAAGCGATATAATCAAAAGCATTCCATGTGAATGCTAGACACACGTTGTACAATGTCAACGAATGTGGGCCTGGGACCATAAAATGCTATAAATTACTCTATTCCAGCATAGCCCAAAGCTATCTGCAACGAGCAATCGGAGTAGAACAAACTTGCAACGCACATAACTCGTTGCAACTGGCTGACTCTTGACAGACAAATGCTGAGAGAGACCCGAACATCATCTAGCTCATTGATGGAGGCTCTGCTTTGGGCCTGGCCGAAAACGTGCAGTCCTTACAAATTATGTTTAATTAAAATTTCTGTATTAAATATGACACAATGCTCCGAATTCCGGCGCGAAATGTCTACCCATCGCTCCCAAGGCCCCAACGTGCCTCCTGTAATTATTATGGCACCCGAAAACTCCGCACCGATCCCAAACGAACTTATCTCTCCCTCTTGGCTTCAGTCCTTGCAGGCGCATCATTTATGATTTTGTTTTATTTATAAAATGACCATCATCATTTTGTCTCGTAGGTAACCCTCCTTCCCCCACAACCCACCGCTTCGAATGTATTGCGCTGATGATGCGACGTTGTCGATGATGATATTTACAATTTTTTGCGTACATTTGTCGCATAGTTTGAAAGCCCGAAGCCTGTGAAGCTCTCTCGGCCATTCGCGCCCGAAACTACAGCCAACTGCCAACTGCCAACAGTTAACAACAGTCAACCCAGTCTGGGGCATTGTGTCCATATCTGGTGTTATGACAAATGCTGTACGTAATTATTGTATATTGTATATTTTTGTAGCATTGATCTCGGAGAAGGACTCTCAGTTTAAGTTCGCTTTATTTCTGTATGTCTGCTGTCTGCTCAGTCAGTGTCGCTGCCTCTGCCCCATGCCTTTGGGGCAAAAAGATATCAGAAATGTCGCATATTAATAACGCCCTGTATGGGGACATTTCGTGTGTTGCCTTTTGTGCCTTAATTAACCCTTTTTAAATTGGGCATAATTAGGGGAATCAATACACTGTCACAAATTTGGGCACAACTTGCTGTCACGTGTATTTTTTATAATAGATTTTAAAAATTTTAATGAACTTTTATATAAAAATTAAAGGATAAAAGATTATATTGTTTATCATATATTATAACTTGAGTAAGCCCGTATAATTAATTTATATATTTATTTTATTTTATTTATTTTATTTTCATTTAAATCTTATCTTAAATGTCCAGAACACAATGGGTTAATATTTATTGAATTTATTATTCATTTTAACAATAACTAAATGAACTTTAATAATTCTTCTTTAAATTTGTGACTTTCTTAAAGTTGTTTTGCTCAGTGCATTGCACAATGGACATCTCATCATTATATCAATCACATTCGTTAATATTTTTGACATTTTTTCGCGTAATTTGTTGATATCAATTTACAAAGAAGCAGCACAGAGTGGGCTCTGGGATATAATTATATCATTTCGATTGATCATGCGCCGTGAGTCTCTCATTTATATCAGATACTTAGCCGATTATTAAGGCATGATTGAAATACCAGACAGAATCCATTGTATGGCCCTTTTTCTCGCACAGCGCATCTTCTTCTAGCAGTGTATGAGCATGAGTATCCAATTGAACCTGGGCTCCAGTTAGAACTCAGCTCGATTCGAGTAGAGCACAGCGGGTGTGCTATATAATTGAAGGACAGGCTCGTCTCAAAGTTCAGACAGGTGCAGGTGAAGAGCCCCTTTGTAGTACGAGTTTTCGTTAGCTGCCACTTGACGATGATAGATGTGGCGTGTGAGGCTGCGATTGAGGATCGGACATAAATGGTTTGATTTGTTGGCAGGTCCTCGCAGAGCTTCCATCTTCGATATTTAAAGCAACATTCACACTACACGACAAAAATAAAAACAACAACAAAAGCAGCAACAGCAAGAATAACAACACTCAATTTGATGTTGGGCGACAAACCCTAAAAGGCCAAAACACGCGCAGAGCCAAACCAAACGGAACTGAACTGAACTGAACTGTATACATATGTATGTATGTTTGTATGTATTTATATTGTATGTATTATATTGTGCGCTGCACAAATTTGGACACATGCTGCATACCAAAAAATGTGTGCACGTAAAAGGATACTTTTTGGTTCACTCGAACAGATCGAAGCAAACGCCAATAATTTATAAAGCGGACAATAAAATGTTATCAAAAAATATATACAACAACAACAAGAACACGAGGCGCACGCGGACAGCCTGAACTAAATGCCGCACGCCTGCGCAATACTCAACAAGTTGCTTCACAAGGGGAGTGCCACACGAGGTAGCGCGAAGCGTAGGAATCACAAGGCAGACGGTTGCCCGACTCTGTCTCGAGGCAGTCAGCCCTATGCATGTAGAGAGGGCTTCCTCGGAGCTCTTCGTTGTTTGTTGTTGTTGTTTGTTGATGATATATGAAATCATATAACAGCAATCGGCAAACACAGACAAACACATACATATATGCATGTGTAGTAGTAGATGTGTGTAGTTTATTAAATGACAACCACTTGAAGCGCTTTTGGGTTGCTTTCTGGTTAGCCCCATGCTTTATTTATGACACTTCAACAAGTTTGCTTAGCGAATTTGCCACACTTTATTTATGGGCTCTGTGCAGAAATTTATTAAATGAATTGCTTGATAAAGCTAACTCTATTTACACGTAAGTAAAACAAATAACCAAATATGGCCTTCAATACTGTTTTAAACATTTTGTTTATTGGCTCAAAATTGATGTATGTAAGCTATAATAATTAATTCAATAAGAATAAGATTTGTATAATGCAACGAATTGTTTTAGAGTCAAACATTTAATTCCAAAACTCACATCATTACTAAAAATTTTAAATCAATACATAAATTAGAATAGCATGACAATTAAAGTTTGTATAACAAAATTTATTATGTGCATGGCACGTTTCGAAATTAAATCATTTTAGTTGAGCACTCACGAGGGTGAATATCGATCGAGCGCTAGGTAATAAAACTCGTTGGCGATTTCGATATTGAAATGATTTTTATAACACTTCAACTATTGAGTTTTTCGTTTATTTTTTCTGTGGTTATTGTTTTGTTATTTGTTAATGGCGTGGCAAAACTTTAATGACATTTCCTATTGTATTTGGAATATGCAAAAGGCTTTAATAGATTTTGCTTATATTTTTTTCGTTTTGCTTTATTTAATAATATAAATGAGACCATAAAATGCTAATTCTTGACCACAATCGTGTTAGATATAGACTAATTGCCTTTACTTTAAGCAGGAGCTGCAACTTAAATCTTTGATGTGGGCATGTGAAGTATTGAAATAAGATATTGTTTTAGTTTTTCCACTCTTTAAATGCTTGCTTGAGTAATTGAATAATGGTGCGACGGCCGCTAAACTTTCTCTTTATTCAAAATTAAATCACTTTGTGCACTCGAAGCTCCGCCTGGGATGCCAGATAACGATCAAGATCGTTATTGTTAGGTAGACTGCCCCCTTTTGGCGGCGCCTTAAACAAACAACAAATTGCCGATCGCCGTTTGTCGAGTCCCCAACACTCGGACACATTTGCGTGCCAATGGCGTAATTTAGCACTTAACATATCAATTGTGCGGCTATTAATCAAACAAGCCGAGTCTCCATACTTGAAACCAAACTCGATCCGAGACGATATTCATTCGAATCCGAGTCCGAATAGAGTCGAGTCGTTCTGTGCTTTGATTTGTACGCATCGCTTGTCAAACAACTGAAACAATAGGCGTGGGTCAGCAAATGGGGAATCGAACAACAAAAAAAAGAAACAAAACGAAAACAAAATAGGCATTTTTTTTCTATATTCATATCGTAAATGTCCATCAAATCATAATAAGAGCATAAAATGTAGAATTTTTTAACACATTCATTGTATCGCCATCCCCACTTGAGTTATTTCATCGTACGGCGCTTGAGACAGTAGCCCCCCCTTCAGTTGAACTCAACTTGGGACTGGAATAGTCTCGGTTTTGGTCATTGGCAGTTACGAAAAGCACAGCCACATCCAAATCGACATCGAGCTGTCCGATGTAGCCAGTCGATAAACGCCTGCTTCTTCTTGGCATTCCTCAGTCCTCAATCCTTCATCTCAAAACACAATCTCAAGCTCAACTATTTCATTCAACTTGTCAGACGATGGCGTCTAATTGCTTTTGTCTGCTCCAATAAGGTGCGCAACATAATTTGTAACGCACTCCACAAACACACACACTCACAAAATAGCCAAGTATAACAGCTCAATAAACGAAACTCTGTTTCAAATTCTTTACAACTGCGTGCCACTTCAAAACACTTAAGCGCCAAACTGTATCTTTGATCTTTTGAAACAACTGACCCCCACTTGACTGCCGACTTGGACCAGAAGAAGTCCAAAAAAAGTTAGTGACTGGGCTATAACGAAACATGTTGTGACTCAGTGGAATATATTTCATTATTTGTCTTTGGAAATTTAATTGAATACGAAATTCTGAGTTTTTAAAATTGAAAATAAAAAATCGTACTGCCTAAAAGTATGCTAGAACAGTATGAGTACAGAGTGTGTTGAAGACAAGTGTACTGACTGTCTGTCTTCAAAAATTTTACAAAATGTTTATCGTTTTAACCTCCAGGGTGTTGATGTTTTAGGTAAGGTGTGATTCGTTACGATACGATACGATCGATTTGATTTGTAAAAGCGAAAAACAAACTAATGGCTAATAAAATAAGTAACGGCACTTTTGCACTGCTTGTAGAAAAATCAAGCAGTTTAAATACACTACACTGTTTGAGTATTTGCGTAAAGCAGTGAAAAACAACCTCGCCCGCACATAAGCAAGCAGTTCGTGTGAGTCTTAGTTGATTCGCCTAAGCAGTGCAAAAGCTGTCCATTCTGCTGTTGTTTTGTTGTTTTTTTCATCGCGCACACATTCCAGCTGCGCCAATGAACCAATCAGACTAACAGCTATTTCAATCAATTAAGGTGACCAGTTGTGGACTTTTAAGCTAGGCAGTACAAGTTTGTTTCAAATTTTCGATAACTCTTCCCATTTCCGATATACACATCTGATCGATAACAACAAAATCTTGAATTTGGAAAACTTTTAAACGGCGTTTGAAATTTTAAACGAAATAATGACAATGTGTTAAATTTTTATTGAAATCGGTTAAGAAACACCGATATATGGAGCATTGAGGTTAAGAATGTATGTATTAAGTACAAACACACATACACACATGAGCTGTATTCTACATAGAAAGCTCATCATTCCAGCCATGTCGGTGCGACTCATTTTGAAGACAACACAGCCTCATTTTGATATTCAATTTTATTTGGATGTTCTCAAAAAGGATAACACTAAAATGAACGTTGGAAACAGCAAACTCGATGGTGGCAAATATATGGGTGCTACAGCAATAATGTTTAGGGAAGATTTCTCAAACGCATTCATAGTGCCAGTCCATTAAAATGTAATCTCTATCTTATATGTTTCGCAACTATGCCATCCTAGCCGATGAATATCCACCTGATTATTAATTAACCTATTTATTGCAGCTTGAAATCTTGTGATTGCCCATTTCTTTCTTCAGACCAGTGTCATATCGATTATGTATCGGTTATGCAGCATGAACAACTTACCGTTTCCCTTTTTCGCGAAACTTTAATTTATGCCTAAGGTTTATTAGCCAAAAAAAATCCCAAATAAATAAAACTCACGTTTTCCGGCCATTTATGTTTATTATTATATATATTTCGATGCTTTTCAAATTCGCATTATTTTTTATTTGTATTTTTTGAAAGCAACAACAATCATAAAATGCTTTGAGTTTATTGTTTAGGTATTTGTTTGGTTTTTGTCTTTTAGTTTAGGAATAGAAACTTGCAATATATATATATATAATACAAGTATTATGTACGCGCACATATATTTTGTTAAAAACAATAAAGTAACAAATGTCTTACGGTTAACACACACACAATAGTTAATTATTTAGCATACGCCAGTATGTTTGTATGTATGTAATATATATTTGTTTTGTATGTATGTATATGTTTTGTTTATTATCATATTTATAATAGCCACTTTTCAGAGAATTAAGCATTACTATCTGTACAAGAATTGCGTTTATGAGAAAGAGGGAAGTTTATATGGTTATATAGAGTTGCCAACATCTTCCAAAATGATCCTGCAAAACGAGTGCCAAAAATTAACTCTAGATCAAAAAAATGATTAGCTTCAATTAAAACTTACAGACGTTTCCTTAAAGATTTTCGCTTTCTGCGGAGCTTTTTGTATGTAAATTTGCTCGGTGAGATTTTATAGTCTTCATCGAATTCCAACTCAAGTTTAATTAGATTTTGCAAATTCAATTGGCAGTCCTTTTGGCAATTAATCAAAAAATTTAATAGCTGACTGTTGTAATGAATAAAATTGCAAAAAGCTTACCTCTAAGTTCTTGAAATGCCAACGTGAATCGCTCGGTGAGGCACCATCGCTGGTCATTTGGCTGAGACAGGTGCGCATTGTGGGCCAACATTGGCAATGTTTATTGGTTATCTCACAGCCCGGTTCCAATACGATGGACTCATCCTCTGTGCAGTTGCTAAGCTGGTTAAATGTGAGCGCTGTCAGGTGTTGCAAATCTGTCCAACAAAACCAAAAGCAATTAAATGTGGGTCCCTTATGCACCATTAAATCAAGCTAGACTAGCAAATATCCTGTACACAAGATAATCTGCATTCAAAGCAAGAGAAATATTTGCAGATTTGGCGCATTTCGATAGTTAATTCAAATAAATTTTGATAATCAATAATATTTAAATAAAGAGCGCCACTTATATTCATTGAAATCCAATTATTATTAATTTATAATAATTAAAAAAAAAATTATTTGTTAATGCGAAAATCATAACTAACTATTTTCGGGATAAGTCTTCGAAAAAATTTTTGAATATATTTCTTGAAAATGTTTGAAAAACTTGGGTTTTAAACAAAAAGTATTATTCCTTCCTCTAAATAACCTTTTTTAAGACTTGATTTTCTTCTCTCCAAAAAATCGTCTAGTTAAATTTACTTATTATTTGAATCGAATAAATAATATAAGCTTAATCAGCATGTGGTATTCAATAACATTTATTATTCCAAATATAAAGTCTTTGAAGTTTAAGTTTAAGTCTAGGTCCAACGGAATCTTACCCCCTTTTGATAGTTTTTAATAGATATTCATAAATATTTAACGATTTCATCAAAATTTCATGTTAAAACAGCTAAAAGCGCTTTAAAATTAAATGATTGATTTAAATATAATTGTGCATTAATTAAATGTGTTTAAATATTTATTTATTTTTGGTTTCCAGCGCGCATTTCAATTGGTGAATTTTCACTACTTAAACTTGGATTATCGCGCGTGTCTCTGACTTTACTGTATACTTCACTGTATACTTCTTATTGTCCGGCACATCTATTTGTTTTATGGCTTATGCCCCAGCGACCCTTTAAAGTGCAGCTAAACAACTTGCCGTATGCCTTTGACTCTGGATGAGCTCAGTTGAACTAGCTATAGAAATGCAAGAAAGAGCTTCACATTTTCCGTTACTCTTTACTTTGTTCTGTTCGTTGTTCAATGTGGATGAAAGCAAAACAGTTCTAGCACAACGCAAGCTCGATGGCTGTCATTATTTAGAGCTAGCAAGCTCTTCAAACTTGCTCAAGGCTCCAGCCATTTACCAACAAATGGGTCCAATTCTCGGCATAAGTACTGTGATTTGTTTAAAAATGTATAAAACATTTAGTATTTATAGCATAAATGCTTTAAAATTCGCAATTATACAATGCAGTCGGACGAATATCCTATCACAATACCCGCACTTAAATATGTGCTGGCAAAAAGAGTATTTATAAATTTCAACTCTGTATAAATTTATTTCGAATTTGAATCTCTAAAATATTGTTCAAACTATCATAACTCTTAAAACGTATTTCACAACCAGCAATTTGGGATAATATCATTTTAAAACACGATAAAATGCTAGCGATTTATGTTCAAGTTAATATGCACTTAAGGCTTACCCATGCACACACCCAAACCGCTGCTAATGGGCAGTTTGGTAACACACTGCAGGGGCGGCTCGCACTGGCCGGAAAAGCCGCCGGGTCCTCCGCAGGATTCGCCGAGGGTTTTGGCGCAAATGCGACAGCATCTGAACATTGAATGAAATTAGAGTAAATGTGAATAGCTGATACGAAATCACATCAAATTTATGATATATTCGTGGTTGTTTGTTGTTGTTGTTGTTGTACTTATGTAACTTACTGGCAGGGATCCCATAGCATGAGACCTTTGCCGGGGCAGTCGAGGGCACGGATGACATCGCATTCCTTGGGATTGCAGTAGCATTTGAGTCCATTGACAACGTTGTTGCTGCCAGCTGCTGCCATTATCAGAAGCAGATAGCAGCCCAAATAGATGAGATAGATCCGTACGTTTAAACGACCAAAATAACTTCCGTTCCGTCGCATCCTATGCGGAAGTTTCGCTCTGTTGTTCTGTTTGACTGACATTCCACCGGGTGCTCCATCTTCATCTCCTTCTCCTTCTCTTACTCTTCCGGCTGCTGCTGCTGTTGTTTTTTTTGATGTTGCTACTCTTGTTGTTGTCCTTCTCATTGTCGGTGTCCTTGTGCGTATGACTATATTCATGCCCCCAGCAACAGCAAGACCACCTCCATTTCCACGCCTTCCTCCACCTCCAACCTTTTGCGCTCTTCCGCCCATTTATAGGCAATTTTTATTGTGTTGCTCTCGCTTGTTGTGCTGGGTCGGTTCGGTCTGTTCGGACTGTTTGGCTGCTCGCCCAGCAATTTGCATGTTGACTGCAAACCAAAAGCGTTGTTAAATGATTAAAATGCCATAAACTATGCCACGCCCAGTGGCCGACGCTTTAATGGGCTTTTATACGTTAGCTTTCGCTTCAAATTTCCGAAAACGAAACGACAGTCAGCCTAATTTTACCGCTTACGCCTAGCACAATAATTCTAGTCAAATGGGAAGTTCTTCATTTCTCTAACTCTACTCTATACACAAATTGCTGTTCTTCCATTTTAATATGAGAGACTTGTTCTAAAAATCTTAAATACTACAAAACAATTTTTTCATATTCATGTATTTATTTTCATAAATTTAATCCCACTAAAAATGAAATCAAAAATATTATCAAATTCTAGTCAGAGTTTCAACCTTGTCAATCATTTGTCTAATTTATTTATGAATTCAATTTATTTTATACATATTTGATTCTCTCAGTTTGCAGTTCAATTTTTTGTTATGGTATTTATTGTAAATTTAATATGGCTGTCACCTTTTTTAATTGCATTTTGAAATCAATTACACAAAATGACATATAAAAATGTTTATCAGATCCAAACAGTAAATTCAATTTATGCGCAATCCAATTAATTCCATTCGAATAAATTACTTAAATTTCGTATAATTTACATATGAAAAACATTGTGGAATTGTTTTGGCCCACACACACTCACCGGCACACTCACACACACACACACATCACCATACGGTTAAAGTAAAAAATTAAAACTTTTTGCTATAAAAAATTAATTCTCAATTGAAGATGGAAAAGTTTATATTTGTTTGAAACTACTGTTAATGATTACAAACAAGGGTCGAGCCATAATAATATTATGGCACAACTTGTCAAAGAAATTGTAACTTTTCTATTTGCTTCGAAGCAGCAACTTGTATTTAACAATATGCAATGATATACTTGAAGCCGTTTACAGGGCCTGTCGATTTTCGGGGCAGCCGAATCGAATGGCGAGTGGCACAATAATGAACATTTTCACTTTGTTGTTTTCCCATGGTTTATGTACTACTTAACCATCTACTATGTATACCAATATATTTATTTGTATTTAGTGTATTTGTGGAGCGCAAAATACTTGTGTATTTGTGTATTGCCCTTTACACAAACACACACCTAAATATACACTCACACACACACTTGAAATGTTGTCCCATTTATTGTTTTTGTTGCTGTTGGTTGATTTTCTTTACTCGTTTTGTCAAGCACTTTTCGGGACTGTTAAAGTTGGTCTTCTGCTTCTTTGTCTATTTCACTTGTTTTATTTATTTGTTTTTTGTTCGAAATATACACAAAATGAACGTCAAGTATTCGGTTAGCCACTCACTCATCCACACACACACTCAAACGCCTTGCAACACCTAGGGACATGCGTTTTTTGTTGAACTAGGCAACAGTGACTCTAGTATGTTTTGGGATATTCCAAAGCCGTTCATTGGCCGCTCAACATTCGATTCGACGATGTTGATGATGATGATGATGGTAATAATCACGTCTGTGTGGGTTTGTTGCCTTATGAATTTTTCATGCGCTTTTGTCTGCCGCACGCGGCCATTTGTGGCAGTCGACTGACTAGCTGTAAGCCGAACCGAACTTGAACACCTTCTGCCAGTTAGTTCTGCCGACAGGGTAAAAACCCAACCAACAACGACAAATTTCCCATTATTTTTTGGTTCACGTACATTCTCTGAGCGTCGGCGCACTGTTTGGATCTGAGTTTTAGGTAGGGATATTTTGCGGTTTAGGGGGGGGCGCCTGGAAGGCAATATTATCAGATGCCTTCAAAATATAAGTCATTTGGTTATTGTAATTACAATGGCATAAAGCGCAGGAAGACGCAGCATAAGGCACATCAACAACAACACATATACACACATACAGACATATTCATATTTATATCTTCATCTTTATAGTGCCTAGAGCCCCCTTTCTGAGTGGGCTAATGGGGCAATTACGAGTGTAAAATCTCATGCTTTCTAAACTTTGAGGCCGTGTCAGCTGCTAATAAGCATTTCCGAATGCCATAAAAGCCGCATAGACAGCACACACATAAACACACACGTACACGAAGACACTGGCAGGACAATATTCGGACACTTCCCCCCTAAAAACCCTTAAGATGAGCACATTCAATTTTAGGGGGCGGTGTATTAGAGTGGGATGGACTTTAGCGCTCACCGCACACAGTCCGCACAACTTGCAACTTTTCCAATTAGCGGAAAAAAATAAGAAGAAGCAGTAGCAGTAGCAGAAAACAGACGTTCGAGCCATCACCAAGTCCAAGTTGGCATTGGGCTTTTGGCTCTTGGTCTTTGGGGGCTTCTCGGCCACAGCAAATGTTGCGTAAAACAACTTGCCGATGCGGGCTGCTGGTTTTGACTTCCCCCCCTCTCTCTTTTCGTTCCTTCCCAACCCTACCACCGCCACCGCAACCCCTTTTTGCATCCACGTTTTTCTCAATTGAACAAAAGAGCAATCGGGAATTATGAGTGGTAGCAAACTTTTGAACAACAATAACAACGACCTCAACGAAAATGCCAAATAAAAATATATATATATATATAGTATGTATATAGTTGGAAAAAAGCGAAGTGAAACTTCAACACAAATTGATAGAGTGCAAAATAATGTGCAACAATGCTTGGGGCGGAGCATGGAATGGGTTGGAAAGTAGAAGGGGCTTAAGGAGCGCGTGAATGTAAATCTCTTTTGTATATGCGCATTTCAACTTACATAAATCTACGATTATTTATTAATACTTTATGTTATTTCGTACAGTCAGCGGCAAAAACTTTTGCCTTAAGTCCTCAAATGTTGTTCCTTTTTTCTGCTCACATTTCTTCATTGCTTTACAACTTTTTGATGACAGTTTTATTGGCAATTTTTTCCTGGCAAAAAACGACACAATTCCTTGCATATCCAGCCAGGCTGGCAGGCAGTCGGGCCAGCTGTTAGGGAGGAGAATGCTAAAAAAAAATAATGGTCTATTTTTCATAGACTTTAAGTAGCTTGATTAAAGAACAAGAAACTTTTTGGTTGCCGGGGGGCAATTGCTAATTGGGGGTTACAAAAAAAATAGCATGGCTATTTATAGGTGTGATTTGTTTTTATATGATGTCTGAGTTTTGATTAGACTAAGCAAAACATTCCATGTACTTCAATAGAGAAAAACTTATTTTGCTTACTTATTTTTTATTGATTGCTTTTGAGTTTTCCAGTTGGCAGTTTAAGTTGTCTTGTCGTATCCAGTTGTGTTTTCCTTTTTTGGACATGGAAAACGCATTTGGAATAACTTTTGTCAAGTTTCACTAGTTTAGTTTCACTTAACAGCTGAATTTCATATTTGAAACTTGTATTTTTTATGTTATTATTTATTCATTTTTAGGAAATGGAAAACTCATGTTTACTTTATTATCTTCTTTTCGTTCTTCAACTGGGAATCTCGAACATTTTCCATAGACTTTTCATCTCATGTTTTCTGTTTATTATTAATTCATTAATCTGCGTTCCGACAACAATTTTAATTATGCGCTCATTATTTTTACCCTCCAAGTACACAACACTTAAATGAGGCTCTTTCAGGAATTGTATACACGACTCAATAGCTCAGCTCAGCAAGCGATCCTTGGCGTTGCCAGATCGTTGTTGTTCCCATTAAGCGACACATTCGCGAAGAACATTTGAATTACAAATTAAGCCAAGCATAAAGCCAAACCAATTTGCGACTGCCCACACAATTTATTTTGAAGAATTTTTCTTTCCAAGGGATTTGCGCTGGGCCAATTTACGCAATGGCATTTGGGATGTGGGGCGGCATTGGCGGAGGGGTTTTTGTGGGGTTCAGGGAATACGCGAGCCAGTGCGTTTTTAAGGGCAAGTAATTTGCCACTCGTCCATTTTAAATTACATTAGTTAAGCGAAAGGACGACGCTGGTCAAATGCATATTTTTTCTTTCAATTACTTACGCCAAGCACTGTGAGTAAGGGAAAGGGATTTTAGATGGTTGGGGTTGGTTTAGGATCAAGTAAAGCCAAGTGAAAAACTCCAACTGCCTTGCAGTGTTTTCTTAATCAAATTTGCATATAAATTGCAGGCAGGCATCCTAAGTTGAAGTTGATTTCGATTATTTGATGAAAGTTTATGGAGTTTTCCATGAAGCAGACAAGCTGAGTAGCCGAAGCATCGAGGCATTGAGGCAACCAGATGGCAAAAGATCCGCAGCACAAAGCCATATCTAGTGCCATATTAGCCGCATCCTGTTGCCAGCTCGCATTTAGGTTGTCAAAATGTCCAGTTGTTTATCTTTAAGATGAGTTGGAAAACAAAAAGCTGACACTGCCTGACCGTGAAATACCCTGTAGGCAGGAAAATAAAGATATTTGAGCATACGATTCATATTAAGCTACATATTTAAAGTTGTGGCTCTCTTAAAATATTTGCATTTGCTGAGGTAAAAGTAAGAAGCAGATTAGATTATAATATAAGTACTATTCGTATTACACATATAAAATTTTCAAAATAATACTAAAACTTTATTTTTATTTTGGTATATTTAAATTTTGTAATTAATTTAATTTAATTTAATCTTTGTATGGAAGAAAAATTCATTCTACTAGCTGAAGTGTTTTATTCATTAATTAAATAAGTTTTTTGCGTATATCAAGTACTATATATATTTCTCATAGTAATCAACAAACCAACAAATGTCTTGAATACTAAACTGAATTAGATAGAAAAGATTTAAGGGTATTCTTAATGGTCTGTAACTATTTTGTTTACTATTTGATTAGAAAGAAATTCAGTTTAGAACGTTTCGTTAATAAAATCTGTATAAACAATAAACAAAGAGTCATATAACTCAAATATAAAGGACAATAATGAAAACGAACAAAATTCTATGTATTATATTTGTTATGAAAAATGTATTAAATAGGGGATAAATACTTAAATACGTAAAATAATGACAGAATATTTATGATTCAAGCTGTTGAGTTGTTTTCACGCAGAAATGATAAATAAATTCAAAACCTATATTATTCAAATCATTAATTTTGGAGTCGATTATTGCTTAATCGAATTATTTTTGTACAAAGCATAAAAAAATAAAATTGTCACCATTGCAATGCTTTGCAATATTTTTATTACTTGCTTTTAGTATTTTCCACAAGCAAACGAACGCTGTTCACAAATAAATTTTATGTTTACTCTCTAGTCCCAAAAGAGTGTATGTTTTCAAACCGTTGCACACCCGCCGATTGTCATCGCTCAACACGCTCGTAGCGATTTTATGGCCATAGAGGGTATAATGATGACGCTGACGCAACGTCAACACAATCTGGAAAATATGCAATGCTCGCTGCGTCTGCATTTAGCTTCACTGCCCACACACTTGCCCCACAGTCCCGCGACGAATACCCACCACCAGGAACGAGAGAACAAACGAATGAAAAACTACGAGCGAAACAAAGATTCCATCGTCAGTGGCAGTACTCGTCGTCATCGTCCTGGAAATGAGTGAGGCTAAAGCGAACTGGCTGCCGGAGTGGCATTTAATGCACAGCCAGATGGACAGTTTTGGGGATAGTTGGATAGCTGAAGGACAACAGTGGGCGGAAAGAGAGTGCTAAGGGAAGGGAAGGGAAGGGATGAGACGACACAATGTGTGTTATGACCAGCGATAGTGCGCAACATGAGGAAAAATATTTGCTATTGGGTGTTTTGTTAACTTGGTCAAGCTCCAAGAGCTGCTGCTGCTGCACGTTTCATTGCCCATATGTTATGTTCGTGTTCGTGGTTGTGTGCAAGGCAATAGATTTTCGTACCTCCCCCTGTGTCCTTTTGTCAGCCATGTCATATTTCATTTTAGCCAGAGACCTAATACCTTAAATGTGGCGCACACACACACATACACACATACAGCCGAACATACAAAACTTAAAGTCCGTCCTAATGCGTCCTGAAGAGGAAAACATGCATGCAAAATTCCATCCACAACGTCTTCATGCCTGGCCACACATGTCGGCCAGCGAGCGAGCCGCCTGCTTGTCGACTCAATGAGCAAATGAAATTTATTTCATTATAAAGCGAGAGCCAAAAGCAGGCCAAAGCAAAACCCCCGCACTTCACTCCTCTCCTCACTTCACATCGCCTCACCTCTGGTCTCGGCGAAACCAAACATTTGTTTTAGCTGAAAGCCGCAAGAAAATTTCATTTTGAAATATGCTTTCTGAAATAATTTCACTCTTATGACAAGGAGTCTGGGGAGGGTGGGGGTTGGGTTGTCCGCACCTACTCCGTGCCCAGCGAACATTGTCGACAAGCGCAAAAATTGTAATATTAATTTTGTGTATGCGACACAAGACACGGGCAAGCGGAAGGGCATGCCCTTGATAAAGCCACAAACCGACATTGCACAAAACAATGAGCAAGGATTCATAATGGAGTTTCGCTGGCAAACCAAAAAAGTCAAGACGAAACAGAAAGAAAAGAACCCCAAACAGAATGGATGAGAAAGAGCGAAGGAAGGGGAGAATTAGGTGCTTTCTAGCTCCAGCAACTTTATTATTGCCCATTGCCCATTGCCCAATGGCCATTGTGTGTGTGAGTGTGTAAAATTTGGCACACTAAATTTGTTGGGAAAAGCGAAAAGTGTCACCGGGGAATAAAGCTCATCAACGCTGATGGCCATGATTCAGCTCTTAGCTAAAATTCAAGCAAGCACGCAAAAGAAACTCAACCGAGCTAAGCCAAAGATCATACTCCTTACTATGGGAATGGGTTCCGACCACAGAGTGATAAGGAAGCACTATATAAACTACAAGTAGAATGTATTAAAAGTGTGTGTGTGTGTGTGAGCTGAGAAAAAACTGAAATGAAATGAAAATGAAGAAATGAAAAGCGAATAGCTGAGTAAAATCTGTTGGCATTTTCCGTTTGCCGTTCACTCCTAGTGAAAAGGTAATCAAAATAAATGAGCGACATTTTGCTAGCTGATGAACAGGATAGGGAAATGGAGATGTGAATCAGGGGACGGAAGAAGCAAAGGGCGGCGAGCAGAGGGAACCGCCTGCCTGCCTTTTGCCTAGTGAAATAACTCGTTTGGATTTTTGAACAAAGAACGTTTAGGGGTTTTCCTAACAGCTAAATGACGGAAAAGGGACCATGTACAGGAAAGCGGAAGCGAAATGATGGCAGCGATTTCCTCGTCAAATTATGACTTGTTTGTTCAGCTATCAGATGAGTTTTCTCTTCATATACATGTGTAAGTGTATGTGTCCATGACGGTGACGGTGACTGTGTGTGTGTGTGTGTGTGTGTGTAGAGTAATCACTTGGAAATCTGTTGGGTTCTATTAACAAAACCGTAGCTGACACTGAAGAGAGAATGTGGTTCAAGGGTCTTTTGAAGTTCTCATTCTGCATTAATTTATAAATACAAAAAGCCAGAGATTGAGTTTCGAAATACATATTATATTTAGTAAAAGTTTATATTATAAATGCGTGTCAGTTTACTATTCAATTATTTGTCAGGTGCAAAATCGCTTGAAAAGTTTTCGTTCTTTTTGAGTTTCATCTATTTTTGGCTACAAAGCTGGAATACTCTTTGGAGGACTGTCATTTAAATCAAACAAAATGCCAAACAGTATTTTTACATTTACATTATTCAACTGAAAAAAGTCCAAGGAAACCCCATATTAATTTTGTTTACGTTCAATTTACCTACTCACATCTAAAATGATTGCAAAAAGCTTGACTGATTGTATTAAATTGTTGCTATACTCGCAAAATGATTTGCTTTTCCTTTGGTATAAAATGAACGAGTTTTAAATAACAATAATGCAACTTTTTTGTAATAAAAACATTATAAAATATAAATTTGTATTCTTAAGAATTATTACAAAATCTGTGAATAAATATTGGTGTTTAATAAATATTTGAAATTTCCTTAATACTTGGAGCTTGATTTAAAACAATGTATTTTCATATAAAGGGGATTGAATTCAAATGGAAATAGTTATTTAGGCCTATTTAACTATCTAACAACAGCCAAAAGCTTTCATGCATCTAAAATTGTTGGTAACAAACCTTTCTACTATCAATAATACATATAATTTTGCGAACATTTCCCAAACCAGTTTTTTTTGCTTATCTGACATATTTAACAATTTTTGCTTATTCAACATATTTAAAATTAAAGTATTGTAGTTATTTTTGATTGGCCCAATTAAAAAAGAAACCAAACGGCAATAAAATCCTAGTAAGCCATCATCCTTTTTCTTGAAATTACCCTCAAGCAGGAAAAATCTCTATCTCCCTCTACATCTCTCTCGCACTCTCACTCTTAAAGCTTCATAGTCAATTCCCAGTTTGCAGTTTAACCTTTAAAACTACCTTTGTGTGTGTCGAGATGCGGGGCATTTACAACAAAGCTAAAGTATGCCACTAAAAGTCACATTCTTATCATAGCTATGTATCCCTGGCATGTTGGTTTGGGGTCAGAGGTGGAAAGGACTGGAAATTCAATTTGCTATTTGTATGCATCAGCAGCAGCAGTATCAAGAAAGTCTAGTCTAGGCCGGTTTCTAACTACGATTTAGCAACAGTTTTAAAGCCGCCTACCAGTTTGGGCAGCGTACCGCCCATAAATTACGATTTGGCAGCTACAAGCAACGCCTATCCGGCTCCGGTTCCGGCAACGCCCTTCGGGCTCCATATGCCCAAAAGCCGCATTCAAAACTTCAGGGCTTGAACTTTTTTTTGGTTTTGTGTGTTTGCGAGGGATATGCTGGGCATTATATGCGCACTTTGCCCCCAAGTCGTTTGCTTATCAGTTTCTCTGGCGGGCGTTGTCCTTTTTCCTTTGGACAGCCAACCAATTCGGCGCGAAATGGCTAAGTGAACGGGCATAATGACTGCTAGCGAGAGGATGACGATGTGGAGGATGTAGTTAATGTAGATGCGAATGCGGGGTGCAGAACTGAGAAGTCGACACGTTCTTTGGCCCCTTATCATCGTTTATTGTTGGGCTACATATATTTTATTTAGAAGTTGCAAGGCGCAACAACTTTCGCTTGCCTTGTGCCTCGGCTCGTTATTATCCTATTAGGATGTGACAGCAGCTCAGAAAGTTTTCATTCGCACACATTGAGACAGCGCAGTGAAATACACCCACCAAACACACTGACACACATGTCGTATACATAACGCTTTTTATATACTTTCGTCTTTAGGACATTACAAGCTCGTTAAAGTGAAATCAATGTTGTTTTTGTTGCTGCTATTCATTCTGACTTCACTTTGCCTGGCCCACTGCTTCTCTCTCTCTCTCTCTCTTTCTCTCTCTTTGTCTGACTGTCGTCGCTTTGTCTTTTTATTTCATTATGAGGATTTGGCTGCCTTTTTGCTGTTATCTGAGGCAGTTTATATGTCGGAGGCATAGTGACCATGAAAATTGTTAAGCCAAATGCACAATGAAATAAACTATAGGATATAATGGCCTTTGTAGCTCTTAGGAACTCAGCTAAGAGATAAGCGAAGCCAAAAAACTAAGTTACAACTATCACCCATTATCAGATAATAACAACAACTTAACAATAACAATATAATATAACTTGACATTGCATGAAATTATCCACGATTATTTCCTATTTGATGTCATAATCATTAACATAACGATTATTGCAAAACGAATAGCTTAATGATATAAGCATGAGCAGCAAATCAAACAAGAAATACTTTACTACTTCATTGAGAGCACACAATTGTATTTTGGATAATGTAATTGAATTCAAAATCTGAGAATAAAGCAGAATTTATGTGTTTAGTTGGGAAATGTTTTGTTTGCTAAACAGTATTTTCCAGTTAAAGATTTCTCGAAGAATTTTCAGAATCACAGCCGACAGAAATCATTATGTAAACACCAATAGATTAAGGAAGGTTTTGCCCTTGAAATTATATCGTCGCTTTTTGTGTACAAACTATTTTGTGCAATGACAACACTTTTTACGATTAGTCATTCTCTTTTGATCTTGGCAATTAGTCACCTGAAGAACGATCTCTGCATAAGCACTTGGCAAATGCCAAGGAAACATTAAAATATGCATATTCGATTGTATTGTGCTGCAGTTTAACATTTTTACATTAATCTGGCCGGGCGCGGGTGCTGTCATGAATTTGAATTTGCATTTCACACACGCCTTGGCCTGAAAATGCGGAATGGTGGCAACGATCTTTTAATATTACTTACACACACATACATATGTGTGCGGATAATTGATCGATTGTCGGTTGAGTCGCTCGTGGAATTGGAATTGGAATGAGAATATGGAATTGCACGTGACGTGTGCGTGTGTGATGCACTCACCACCACTCACCGAAAAAATAAAAAATTCCTTAGCGGCACCATTTTTGGGTGTTGAGTGTGTGAAAATTTATGGCGTGAAGAGTTTGCCAAAAAGTTCTCGCTTATATGCATATACATATAAAAACATAATTTAATATGTACACACGTATTCGTGTTAATTATACATGCATATGTAGTAAGGTTTTTGTTTGGCCAAAGCTCATCAAAAGCTTTGGTCCCACCAGCATAATACATGTGCAAAAGAAAGAGCAAGCGAGACATATCTGAGAGCGCACAGGTTGCCGGCAAGCTGGTTCGCCGGCTGACCACTTAAAATAAGAGCGAAAATGGGGGAGTGTGTGAGAGCGTCAGAGTTTTAAGTGCTGTGCCGCAAAACCGGCTCACAGTGGTAGATCGGCGGGCGATAAGCATAGCATCTGCATACACTTGAAGAGCTTCCTAACTTAACTTTTCCTATTTATGAGATTAGTAGCGACAATCTGTTAAACTGATCACATGCTAGTCGAAAAACTGGAGAGTGTTGTTAACTCTAAAAACTTTGACTCGCACCCACTGTGCGCTGCTCAAAACTGACGATCGTCGGCATCGTGCGGCGCTGAGCGTCGGGCAGCGAGCTTAAAATTGTATGTCGCAAAATTGAAACCGTTCAGTGAGCGAGTGATAGCCAAAAGGAGCACACGAGTACGAGACTTTAAGGCCAGTCCGGTGTCAGCGTGCGTTGTGAAGTGATGTGTGAGACAGAGCAGAGATGCTAAACGATAGATATCCACAAGACAACTAAATAACTGTAATTTTTAACAATAAAAAAAGAAAAACGTAACAAACAAATAGTACCAAACGACGCGAGACGAGGTAAAAAGTGCGTACAGCAAAAAGCTAAGGTGTGATAAAGTGTGAGGTGCAAAGTGAATAAACTGCACAGAGCCCAAAAGCCAGGCAGCGCAGCAAGCATGTGAAGTCGTTGGGGCCGCAACCAGCGAACGTACAACAATAATAATAACAACAACAACAAGAAGAAGAACAACAACTACTACAAAAAGAAACGATATTTATGCTCTGAATATTGGGAGAGCTTACAAAATTTACGTGGCAGGTGTGTAGAGCAAGCGTCGTGCATTCCACAGATTGTACACACACATTATAATCTATATAAGTATGAGAGTTTATATTTATTGTACGGATGGCATTCACCGAAGTAAATCATGCCACACAGCCAGTGAAGGGTCGCGTTGCTCAAGATCCCTGCCCCCCGCCACAACTGCTAGTATGCACATATTATTGCCGATTATATAAGCCACATTTTTGCTTAGCTGTTGGGTTTTTGTAGAAATTTTTTGTTGATTCTAGTACGCGGGGCCTTGGATAGTTAGGCTGTATGTGACTGTGAGAGACAACTTTGTATGCTTTGTATAGATAAGATAGCGCATATCTAATAATATCACATAAAACTGAAATGAGCGGAGCGCAGCGCATAAAAAAGAAAACTATGTATGAAAAATAAATGTTTATATTGTAGAGCTTGGGTTGCCAGTTCCGTTCTATTCCATACCATGTGTGTTAGGTATTTATTTGGTTAATTCTGCTCACACTATATTTAAACATTATTCACTGGCATTTGCTAAATAATAAACAAAATATAAATAGAGGTAAATTAATAAAATGTACAGTAAAACTAGAAACTAAACAAAACGCATACACAAATATATGCTTACTTACCTATAGACGCGGAGAGACAAATGAAAAACGCACACAACGCCGAAAGCTCTTTTTGTTGCTTTTTTTGCTCAGCACACACAAACGAGAATATGCTGCATGTTTGTATGTGTGTTTTTTTGTAGTTGTTGCTCGCGTGTATTTTGTTTACACAAAAATCAAGGTTAAAAGCGCAAAGCGACATGCGTAAAAGGTGGAAGCAAATACAAATATATCGCTCAATAAACGAGCAATGATCGAATAATTGTGTCTATGTCTAGCTGTCTATCAGCAGTGTGTGTGTTTGTGTATTGCTGTGTATGCTGTGGGATAGCATTAACCAAAGGTACCAAAATGAGCCATGCAAGTCTATTAAAACGTAAAGCATAAAGCATAGACTTATAGTTATGGATAGCGTCCATGTCTGGCAAGTAAGTTGAGCTGTGTCGAAACCAGAGCAAATACAAAACAAGCAAAACGAACAACAACAGCCACAAAAACAAACCCAAGAAAGTTAAGCTTACGCTCAGTAACAGACGAAGCTTTCATACTCTAAAAGAGTAGCGGCGAAAACAAAAACAAGTAAGAAGGCTCTAGATAATAGCCTAACCCCCATACTTTACGCGTACAGTCTGTGCTTGCAAATATGTCTTAACTTCAATGCTCCATATCTCCGGTGTTTCTTAACCGATTTCAATAACTTCAGAAATTGTCTATATTTCATCTAATGTTTCAAAAACCGTCTAAAAGTTTTCCAAATTCAGGATTTTTTGTTATAGACGGGGAAAGTTATCGAAAATTTAAACAGACGGACGGATGGATACAGACTCCACTGTTGATGCTGATCAAGAATATATTATGGGATCGGGATGCTTCCTTCTGCCTGTTACATACTTTTGCACAAGCCCATTATATCCTTTTTACCCATTTTCAATGGGTCCAGGGCATAAAAAGTGCACTAAAGGTCACGCCATCAACTTTAACTGAGACATAAGTCGACATCAATTGGATGTGTCAGGCAAAAGTTTATGCGCATATTAATATGGCGATCCCCAAATAATCCGATTATATAAATATAATTAATTATATAAATCCAAGATTTGAATTGCCTTATGCCAATCATCAACAGCACAGCGTCTGTTGCTGTCCGGAATGTATTTTTTTTTTGCATGTTTGGCAACCTTTTTTCAAATGATGATTGTTATTGAGTCCGCGTCTGATAAACAAATTGTGAACAACTTACAATGCAAAGAACTTCAAAGGAAAAAAATAATTTTAAATTTATTGCATTCAGGTCAAAATCCCAGATAACACAGCACCCTTGAAAGGTATAGATCATTATGCATGGTGTAGTGTGACAAATTGTTGAGCTTTTTATATTAGATTACACTTTAGGATCTTTGTAGCTAGTGTTTTTTTTTTTTTTTTTTTAACCTTTCTGTTTTCGATCAGACATATAACTATGCAAAAGGACAAAAATAACTCAGCTTTTAATTGTTCGTTTCATGAAATATGCAACAAACCTGTAGCAAGAGCAATTATGCCTTTAGCAAAGTGTATTTAAAGGCGATCGGAGTAGAGTTGCCGTCTGAGCCGCAGACCAGCTAAAGCTAAACCAAAGGCCCAGAGCATAACCGATGAGGCAGCCGATGCGAGCCCAGGCCACAGTCGAGAGTCCAGAGCCGGGCTATGTTGGCCCCGTTTGTGGCAATGCGCTAAAAAGAGATGACGAGCTTTATAATTTGCGGTAGCTATGGCAACAACCGAGAGCGACAACCCTCCCGCCCCTCGTTACTGCACTACTTGTTCGTTTATTCGCTTGCCACCCGCTCGCCCGTCACCACACGTCCCTTTTCAAGTGCTGCCACTGCTGCTGGTTGCTGCTGGCTCATCAAAAAAGCCAAAAGTTGTTGAACGTGAAATTATTGTACGCGAACACGAGTAAATACGCCAGCACACACATACATAGAAAGACATTCTCATATGCATAAGCATTTTTGTACACACACATACACTCAAGAGAGGGAGACCATATCATTTTCGACGCTGCTGCTGCTGTTTTGCATGTGTAGCATCTCAAGATAAATAACAAAACAACAGCAACAAAAAATTACTGCAAACCAGCTAAAACAACAACAAAAAGAGCACACAGCAAAAGGCATGAAATAGATGCATCAGATTTCGCATTCAAGTTAAATTTATGGCAATCATAAAGCTCATCTTGCTTTCGAGGTAAAAACTTACACAAAAAACTGCAGTGAGAAAAAAATTGCCAAACTCTCGACTATGAGGCGGTGACGACGACGTTTAGAGCAGGAATAAAAGTAAAAGGGAGTACGGGTCCAGGGGAGCAGGCAAACGAAACGAAGTCGCGAGTACTTATCGCTGTCGGCTACAAAACCCCATTATGCTCGCAGATCGTGTATGTTGTTGTTGTTTTCATTGTTACTGTTGTTGTTGATTTTTAAGCAGACAAACAAAGCGCTCAAGACCCCAGAATTTGTGAAAGTATGAGTGCCGAAGCTCAATCGCTATCAAAGTTTAGTCATCTACACAAATATGTTGTGAGAGAGAGCGGGAGAGGGAGAGGTGAGAGCAAAAGACAGATTACAGAAAGAAAGAATATATACGAAAAGGTTAAACGAATGTACATACATACATAGGTGCAAACATAAGTACACCTGGTATAAACAGAAATTAGTTGGAAAAAAACGATGAGTAAATATGTACAAAAGATAGTTAGATATATATATGTACGTATGTGAATACAGCTAAACGGGTATTGTGTTGTCAGGCAATTACTAGATAAGAAAGTTGGTTACCAACCAAACCGGGAAGCCAAAGATTAAAGTTTGCCAAAGCGGACTGAGTGCTAGAGTTACTCAGAGAAAGAGCGAGAGGGCAATAGAGAGACCGATATTAAAGCTAAGAGAAAGCTATAATAAGACACATAATTGAAGTCAAATAATTTCCAAATAACATCGACTACAACTTTTTACAAATTGCCTTCAAGTTTTCCCTTCACAAGAAAATGTCTGAAATATGTTTTCCAATAAGTGCCAATTCATTTAAATTGATTACATTTTTAATGATGTTATAAAAACTCTTTGAAATCCATAGATGGTTTTGTATTGAGTTTATATATTTGTACTGAAACGAGAGCTAAAGCAAAATGTAAAATGGATTGAATTATGACACAAGTTGACATTTATTTTGTAAAATTTACTGATTCTTATCATACTCAATTGAAGTTTAAACCGGGATGTGAATCATAAAGCATTTTTCTATAACAATAAGGTAGAAAGAATTTGAAATTCGAGTCCTCAATATTGTAAATATTTAAAGCCACCAAACTGGCGCCACCAAACTCATGCAACCGATGCATTGAATTGAAATAATAAAGAATACGAACACAATAGACTCAACATAGACACACTCACACAAAACCAAAACAAAATCGAATACCTAACAAAAACACAGCAAAAAATATTCGCAAAACAATTTATTATTATGGTGTTGTATTGAAAACGTTTTCATTTCATTCAAAAAGGCTGAGTCGGAAGTGTTCAATCGTCTGTCGTTTGTTGTTGCTGTTGATTAATTAAAGATTCGATTAACAGCATGATTGATAGTTTTCAATTTGCAATGTTTCACAGCGCTCTCGTTTAAAGTCAAATAAGTTTGAGCAAAGCTTTTAAGGTATTAATAACCCGCTTGCGGTCGCTCTCATTCTCTCTCTCTCTCTCTCTCTCTGAGGAATAGATGCTTTCGTTCCGTTCATGAATTGCTAAAAATGCATATGTAAATCTGTAACGTCTTTCGGGCTCTCTTTCGGTCCTTGTAGCATTTGATTGAATGAATATGAAAAGAAGAAAGAGCATTGCGGTTTATTTGTTGTTTTATCCTCGGGTATAAGAGTGGCTTTTCAAAAACAACGAAATTGATGCCAGGTCCCAATCTCAGGCTGTGATTTCAGTACAGTAATAACTACCTGAATCCGTACGCCATCCCGTGTGCCGCATGTGGCACGGACCGTTTACCAGCTTTACTTTTGGCTCATTCCCAACAAATGCGGGAGAGAACCCAAAAACAATTTTCAGTTTTGCGGGCTTTTGTGAAACATATATATATATATATATATATATATGTGTGTGTGTGTGTGTGTAAGTGTGTGTGTGTTTGCTCGAGATACGAAAGTAAATTTGTTGCCCGGTTGTTGTTGCTGGTTTGAATGTTGGGATTGTTGCTTGGCTCTCACGTTGATGCCTCCAGTCATTAAAAACTATTCGCACAAAATCCAAAAAAGGTTGCTATTTTTAGCAGTGATACAACATGCCAATCCGTCCGTCTGTCCGTCCGTCCGTCTGTCCGTTTGTGACTTAGTAACGCTTCTCGGTGTGTTTACTGCCTTGTTCTTGAACTGCAATTAAATTTAAAATATATATATATATATAACAAGCAGGAAACACTTATCAATAGCGCGCCGCACATTACATACCCTTGCTGTTTTATTTGGTTTGTTCTTCCGTTCACTTGATTTGCGGACTAATCGCCTCATAATCTAGCTTTATTTATGGCATGCCTTTATAATTGGGGTTGTATTATTTATGAGTAAGCTTAGTGTGGCAAAATGTGTGATCATTTAGTTTTGTCAACCTATATACGCGTGATTTATTTGCATAAGTTTACAGATTTATGATGACAGACAGACACTAACCCATATATATTAACTTAAACGTTACATATTTAATGGAATATTGAACGTAAATATTCACTCTCAGTGTATATAGCCATAATATATGTATGTTTGTGGTTTTCAGTTTGTGGCTATTAAAAGAGAATAAAACCAAATGCCACAAAAAGTATTTGACAATTCATTTATATTTATTTTTATTTTGTTTCTTTTCACTTTTTCTTATTTATTTTTAGATGAAACACAACGAAATTCAATTGGTTTTGATTTTGCAATAAAAGGCGACAGCAAACGACATTAATTCTTATACGATTTGAGAGACCCAGCTGCAAGGTCATATCGATTGAGTGTGAACTGGAAAGAAAGCACTTACAATCGAACAACAGAAACAGAAAGAGCAACAATAAAATGTTAAAACCACAAAAGTCTAGGTGCTTGCACCATATGCTAATAATGTGTCTGTTAATATTTGCTGGGTATCAACGGAATGTCGCCAGTGCAACGACACGTAAGTCTGCCAAATATTTGCATTAATTATAAGTAACTGTATATCTCCGTATCCAAGCGTCTACGCAAACAAGGTTTTCCTTTTATTAGTCAGTACTATGTGTGGATTATCTTATCAAATTGTATGAGTATAATGGTATATATAATGATTGTTTGCACTGTGCCAAATAATAGTCTTTTGTTCAGCTGAAAGAGTCCACATGCGGTCAGATTAAATGTGCGTTCATTCAATTGCTGATGTAATCCATACAAATCCAACTGCAATTAAACAAGGCAACAAACAATTAAATCAATAAGTTCGCAGTCTTCGAATGTTTAAACTCAAGCAATAATATGCTGCATTTTATAATGAAAGTTTTCCAAAATTTGCAATTTGATTGATTTGCTTTTAATAAATACCTTTTAGACTTTGATCAATAAAAAAAAAACTAAAATATAAGTAAATTTAATTGAAGACAATTTGATGAGTTTTGCTTGAATAAAAACACATTTTTAAAAATAAAAAAAATAAATAATTCAAATTCATATCAATAAGATTTATTATCATTTACATTGTGAAATTTGCATTTCCTATGTTTTTTATTTCCATTTCAAACGAAAATGTGAATTTATATATTTATTGCCAGTTTGCTGTAGAAATTTACGGTCAAAAATAATGCAACAACAATGTTCATATAAATCAAGTCGAATTCCAACTTGAAGAAATTCGATTGCAATTCCTTATCCCTCTCTCACTCCCACTCTCACACTTACCGTTATCCTTAGTGACTTGCTGCAACAAGGTGGCAACGCCATTGCACCCTTTATCAGTGTATGTCGTGTGGCTTTGATTATTTGTCGCTGTCGATGCGTTTGTCCAATGACCAATGTCAGCTGTCCGAAAAGTGCAACCATAAAAATCGTTGCAAAATAATTCCATGGTGCTGAACTACCAAAAGAACGTATCCACCAACGGCTAAAGGTTACAAAGTACGTGAAAAAACCATGACTCACACACTCGAGTGGAACAAAAAGGACAAATGCCAATAACTGAAGGCTGTGCAACGAACACAAACAACGACTCAATTGCATAAGTTGACACTGCAAACGGTACAGACGGCACATTTCCAAAGCCAGCCAACGTTGGCGAGCATCATGCAGGATGGGACGACGTAAAACGAGGGCGCGATGTGTGTCCACGGCATCTTGGAGCAGTTGGGCCAAGTGTAGATTGCAGTGATGCAACAGGTGGCTAATCAGCAGTTGGGCCACTACATAGAGTGCCACGCACACTTGTACGCCCAACTGGCAGGCATAGAGAAAGAGTATTGCACAAATGTACATACTCTCGTTCGACATGCGATCACCCGCCAGTATGGAGTATGAATAGAACGAAGAGAAAATCATAGATATTGCCATCGCATAAAGCATAAAATGATCGTGCGTATGCAACCTGTGAACTGACACTTTCAGTTGAGTTGTATGCAACAGCTGAAGCAGTTTGCGATGGCACGAGTCTAGCTTATTTATCCAACGAATGATGCAATGCTGACGTGTCGTATGCCTGTAGAGTGTGACAAGTGCGGCGCACAGCAACAATACATAACGTTGCAAGCCCACAATGAGCAGCAAGCGATTCAAGTGAAGAAAGTCGAAACGAGTGCTCAAAATGTACATGGCATATGGTGAGAAGCCAAGCACAAAGATGAACACCGCATAGCCATACAGGCGCCAATATTGGCTGCTCCTTACCCGTCCGAACATGCTACACTTTGGTGTGATGACGACAGTCGACAGACCCAACAGCTTGCTCAGCAGGTGAAGTGTTCGCAGTGTGCCACACGTTAGCAGTTGTTGCAACGACAACAGCAAGTGGGCGCTGTGTTGTGGCCACATTGCAGTATGTACTAAACGCCACGAAGTCAGCTAAAGCACTAACTAACTAACTACGGAGAGAGCTCCCCTTGTGCTTTGTCACAATTGAATCACGATTAATGCAGGGACTCCACCGCCTTGCTGACCTTGTCTCTTGTCCGAATGAGGCTATTAGTCTGATTGGAATTTCCATTTAGGCAAGGCGTTCCGTTCGCTCGGCCAGATAAAGCCTCTGTCAAACAAAAGGATTTCAAGGCAAAGCTAGTCAGCAATAAACATGAATTAACTCTCTCTTGTTAGTACTTACTTATACTCGGCACGTAGCTTTTAGTAAGCGCTTCAAAGAGAGAATTATAGATTAACGAAGCCTAAGAAGTTGACTTATATAGAACGTGATGAACGGATAATGTAAATTCAGTAAGGTAAATGTCTTTGAAGACATGTCAATGAAATGCGCAAATGAAGTGAGAACTTAATAGATGAAATAAATATAAAAATAAACGCTTAGGGCATAATAGTAACAAGTAGGAGCGTTTAGTATACACAAGGCCTTTAAATCTCATCACGTATACGTATTTTTTCATAATTAATTTGCTTGCAAGATGAAGAAAAAACTGTAATTACTAGTTTAAATATTTTTCTTGACATTTTTATTTTGGTTTAATTAAAACAAGTTAATCTTCTGGATTGCCTGGATTGTATTAAAGTTTTTATACTACACAGAGAAATACTATCATATACAGAAGAAAAAGAAAAAAAAAATTGTTATTCTCTCAAGTCGTGTTTTATAAGACTTAAAAGATAAATCCTTAAAAGTCAACAGATGTTTTTTATATAACTCCAGAGTGTACTTCAGACTTGAGTTCATTGAGCATTATAATAAATTACAATCAATAAGTCTATAACAGCTTTTTATTTCAACTGCCGCAGAGTTAAGTTCCTTTATGCAATTTCACTCTGTTATCTGCGCAGCAATTGTGTCCTCGAGATTAAACTAAATCCCGAAAAGCTTGGTACATTTTTTCTGCCGATTACATATCAATGCTTGAAAATTTCCAGGTGTTGCTGCTAACATTAAGCTTCTTTTTGTTTTTAGCTGTCTGGAAAGACATGTTTTAAAATCATGCTTCCAATCAGTGTCAAGAGATAAACTAACAGTTTAAATCTCTCGCAGCGTGCGGCTTAAATGACTTTCGTGGCTGAATATTCCCATACCCTTCTCCTCCCCTCTCCTCTTACACACACACACATTGTTGTCGTCAGACCTCTGTGTCGTTGTATTATTAAAAAAGTTTTGCGCTTTAAAGAGTTTTTCCCCTTTTACATTTTTTGTGCACTCTTTTTCATGCAACATAAAATGCAAAACACTCGAGTTCTATATGTACTTTAGCCTTTATGGCAAACTTTCGACGCTGTTTATAAGTTTTACAGAGCGAAAAAAAAAAAAAAACATAAAAAAGAATTTGTCCATGTAGCTGCAACTTTTTGTATGCTTTGTCCTGTTATTGCCCCTCTCGTTTTCTCGAGCTAGCTCCTACTCCCATTCATTTCTCCCTGGCTTCTATATTAGCTGTAGGAAGCCGAGTGTGCGGTTTTTATCTTGGTTATATGACTCTAGCTTGGTCCTGTCGCCTACTTGGTTCCTTCCTTTGGCATGACTTGCGTCTCCTGGACGGTCTCTAACTAGCTGACGGGCTGACTAGCTGACTGGTTAGTCCGACAGTTGCTTGGCATTGCAGTCTCGCAATTCTGAAGACTAATTCATTCACATTTTACGCTTTTTCGCTAGCAACCGCATTGAAAATGCTTTTTTGTGTGACTCTTCTCCTCTCTGTATACCCCATTACCATTACAATGGCTAAAAAGGGTTTTTCACACACAACTAAACCGATGTGCAAAGCCAGCTCGAGCAGACATACTTGAATGGTATCTCCGGATCAGCATTAAAAAGTAGCTTTGATTAAGTCTTGTGGACTTTAAAGAATGTTCTCTTAGTGCTAGAAATTAAAAATGTAATTATGCGTAAGCAAATGTAGTTTTTGTAAAGCCATTGAAGATTATTTTACAGATTACAGGTACAACAATAAATATATCTCTAAAACTCCCATAAGTATCTACCAATATGTCTGTCATTAATTCTAATATTTTATTGTTGTTTTTAGCTTTTTTGTCGTTTTTTACTTAATTATATATATACATATCTAACTCACTTAAAAAACATTATTGCACACGTTACTCTGGTTATAAATTGCTAAGCAAGTACTTTATCCCATACTTCTTAAAGTAATGTAAATTGTTTGACATTTAATTTATGCGTTGCACAAACTTTGCTGAAAACTATTTAAAGAAAAAAGTAATCTTTCTAAGGCACCACACAATACCAAAAAACCACCCACTTTTAGTTAACCCCCTCCCTGCCGCCCTGCTGTGAGTGAGCACCTTGGCGCTACACTTCAAAGTCAGACTGTAGACTCAATACAAAATACAAGCGGCAAACAAGTGTCCCAACTGTCTAAACTGCCCCGCTGATAAGAAACGACAAGGACAGCAAAACCGACAAAATAAAAAACAGAAGAAAAAGAAATTAAGAGAGGAGAAAAAACTTTAATTAAATAAAGTGAAAGAAGTTTGTCGAAGTGCCTTCAAAGCTGACAGCGTGACGCCGCGACAAGGGCGGTGAGGCGCTAAGCGGGGCATGTTAAGGACACCAGACAAGGCGGCTGCACGAATTTTGCTGTACATCAAACTACGTCAAGGAGGAGCAATTCGAATGAAGTTCTTAATTTGTGCAGGCGATGAGATTTCTCATATTCCACTTAGAGAGTAAATCAAGTCGATTTTTATATAAGATAAAGGGCAAAGTTCATTGTTGTTTACTGCTCTTCCCAACACATCCTGCCCCTGCAGCGCATGCTGCGGAAAACTTGCAAAAACAAAACAAAAAAATAAAAAAAAAATCCAAGTACGGAAAACGGGAGAGAGGAAAAAATAAAATTCCCATTATATGGGCGAGTGAAAATGACAAATTAACTTGAGCTCAAAGGAAGCCGCAAAGTTTCGCAGCTGCCAAGCACAATTGGCAAACAAAAGTGCGGTTGAGTGTAAAGGTAAATTCGAGACTTTAGTGAAAGGTTGCCAACACCGAAAAACGAAGCAGCAACACTCGCACACACACTCACACACATACATTCAACGAGAACCACTAAGAAGTTGTCGATTCAATCCACGATATTACGACGCAAAGAAAGCTGCGAATTTCTTGTTAACTTATAATCATATATACCTACTAAATTAACAACTTAATGTGAACAACATTATGCAAATAAAAGGGCGTAGGATTTTATTTCATGTGGTTTCATGTGGATAAGTAACACGATTCTACTGCTAACTAAATCTAACTATATCTGCAAATTTTAGCACGTAGCCGAGAACAGTTCTAGCAAACAATATTCACGTTTCACAATCTAATCAATTTTGACTACCACATACGCATATTAAGGTTATCTATATTCAGCTATCTTGTATCTAACAAAACGTACTAATTTAAGCAGACATTAAGTCGACTTTTTGTGTGCATTTAGTTAATATTCAAACTAAATTCTTTACAACAAGCAATAGACAAACTTCATAAGCTCTTCATTAGGTCTAACAAATTGTATTTTTTGCGTAAAATTGTTCACACTTCAAAACTTTACAGCTTCATTGTATTAAGTGTAGTACCATACATTTAAAGAGGTTTTTACTTTGGCTTTTTTTATGCTTTTCAAGTGTACATAATATTCGGCATGCCGAAGATAGTCTTGCTTACTTGTTTTGTATGCTTTTAAGTTTGCAATAGTTTCCAACACAATTTTCTTCAATACACCTGCAAGAACATTAAAAGAACAAACTTTAACTTGTTGAGTACTGAGAAACTTTTACACTTGCATAAAAATGTATCAAAAATTGATCTCTTTGCATCATTTTTATGCATCAATCAATAATAACTACATAAAGAATAATATTTTTTCGTTTTCCTTCCAAAGTTTTCCTCAATATTTTAAATCCTTTTTCCTTTTGGCTTTCTGTATAATTCAATGAATCAATTAAAATATCTAAACCAAAGTTGTAAACATACAAAAAGTACACTGGAAAAATGAGAAGCATTTGTATATTTACAAATTTCTTTTTATTTGTATTTTATTTAACTTTCTATAATTTATTCATTACGTGTTACAATGTCGGACGAAAGTGTTGAAGTCAATCTTATTTACCACATTTGTTCTTGGTCTTTTTTTTTTGTTACAGAGTTGGACCTGTCACCCATTCCTCAATTGTGCGATCCCATCGCTTGCCCCGCTGATGCGGACATGCAATGCCCGGAGGACAGCGCCATACGTGAGATAAATGCGGTGGACCTTTTAAGTTCGAATGTGGTGGGCAGCAATGGAGTACCGTTTGCGACCACCGAGAAGGCCACATACAACAGCAGTGTGATGCCGGACGAATTATTTGCCCAGTGCTGCCTGTCCAAGAAGTGTCTGTGCCAGACGTGCTACATACCGGACTGCAACAGCGACAAGGGTGAAGTTGTGGTCGAACTGCAGAAGGAGGCAATGGACACGCCTGGCCAATGCTGCGGCAAGTACGAGTGCAATCTGGAGCCGAACTGCACTGAGGTGTGGGACACTGAATACTACTGGCTACAAAGTTGCCAGCGCTGTTTGTGCAACTCGGGTGCACGCATTTGCCAGCAGAGTTGCGATGAGGGCACCAATGCCATATGCGAATCAAAGAATCTGAACACGTTCTTCAAGGACGGCGAAAGTTGGGAGGATGGCTGCTATCAGTGTGAATGCGTCAAGGGTGAGGAGAAGTGTGTGACATCATTTTGCAGACATGTCAATTGTCCCAGCGAACGTCAGGTGCAACTGAAGGGCAGCTGTTGCCCCGTCTGTTGGCCCAAGGGTGAACCTATGCCGCACGAGAAACCTCGCAACTATGACGATGGCTATGGCTATGAGCATGAGCTTGAAACTGAAGCTGTGCCAATAACCACAACAAGCGTAACAACCACCTCGACTAGCAGCACCGCTGCCAGCACCACTGAACGAGAACGAGAGCAATCAATCATTGAATATCCCACTGCACCACCTTGCCAATTGCATGATGTACCTAAATTTAGAGTTTTTAATCCGGATAATTTCCTAGCTCATGTTTATCCCGTTGCCATCGGTTTTCTTGCCCTTATCATTTTCTGCATGGGCTGTTATATAAAGCGCTTGCATGCCAAACAACGTTCCTACAGACCCGTCTCCAGCGTTGACGATAAGGTCTAAGTTTCAGCAAAAATATAATTAAAGTATAGAAAACATAGAAAAAAGATGCAGAAGTTTTCAAGGCAAGAACAGAAACGAAGAGACGAAGAGACAGAGAAAAGCTAAACTTTAACAAATAACTTTTGTTTTTGCTTTTTAATTTTCACAAATTTTCTTTTTGTTTTATTATTTTTGGTATCTAAAAGATCTCATTTTTAATTTCACCTTCACTTCCAAGCAGACATCCGCAGACGCAAAAAGTATTCTTATGAAATTACGCACAAAGAAAAGTTACTATAACTGAAAACGAAACATAAAAAACACAAAAAAAATTTAATAAATAACAAAAGATGATAAAAGAAAAGTAGAGGATGACAATAAACGAGTTGTATATACCATCAAAATATAAATAGTATTAAGTACACCAATGTTTTATTATTATTATGCACGAACTAAAATGCCAAAACACATTTTTCAACATATGTATGTATCTATATGAATGGATGTATGTAGCTTATGATGAATGCAACTTAAAGCGAAATCAAAACAAACCGAAAAAAGTAAATGAAATAAAAAAGTAATTCGAGAATGTTCGCCAATTGTTTTGTTGTGTAAACTAGATGAATTAAGTTAGCAAAGCTAAGCTAGAATATCTATGTGATATTTGTTAATAAGTGTATGTTATAAACAAATGCTATAAACAAAAACAAAAAACTGGCACGTTATCAAAATGTATTGCAAATGGATAAATTTATATTAATCAGCTGCTGATCGTTGCCGTTAATCTATATATATAGTATAACATATACCATATAAAATTATTATCCTAAAGTTAAAATAAACAATCGATAAGCAAACGCGAATAACATGCCAATATAATGACTTTTCTTATTGCAACGCATCAACTCAATTGAATTCCTCTTCATAGCCTCTTCTGGGGGTCATTGATACTTAAAACAGCTGGTTGTTGTTGGTTGTATTTCTGCTTGCGGCTTGTGCACGGAGAGTAAACAACCAGAAATTACATTAATCAATCAATACAAACAATAATTAGCATCCAATGTGTTCCAATCAGCATGCCAGCTGTGCGTGTGTTTGTGTGTATGAGTTCCTTACAATACAAACACATGTGCCTATGTATGTATGTCCGAGGGCGAATTATTGCATTCCGCATTCGTGAATGCATTTATACCAAATATTTATGATTTTCATTAGGCTCTATTCAGAAATTCATCATTAAATATATATGTTTATTTTCAATTTGATAATTAAAAATCGTTTTCACATAGCATAGCCGTATAGAAGTTAAACGTTTTACTAGTTCGCTTATTTGGGGATTATTTTGGACTTTTATAGTTCATAGTTTATAATTTTTGATAACTTTCTCAGTCCAAAGGATTGTAAAATGTAACATATATATTTTTTTATGATTTTTATACGTTCTTACTGCGAATCAGTAAACTCTTTTACACAAGCCAAGAGGATTCAGTTTCAGCATCGGACATGTTAGTTGATATGTTGGAAAAATTGTTTCTATTTACTTAACAATTAAAATGTATATTATTTAGTTATTAACACCTTACACGAAATTAAAGTTCAATACACCCTGACAAAATTCATATTAATATTAAAATTCTAAGATCCTAGTACTTTTTGCCATCGCTGTACAAATTTAAACCCAAGTCTTGGCCAAACACAAAATAAATAAGTACAGAATACAGTCTCAGATCTGATAGCCATAACGTGCATCTGCCCGAACAAGCAGAAGTAAAAAGAACTCGTCCCTGAGATGACTTTTCCTTTTAATTTATTGAAGTTCCAAACTCGCTCCAATTGAAAACACTCAAAGACTTGTGAAGTGGGTTCAAGGTCGCAAAATGTTTTGCGCTGCAGAAAAGCATCCTCGAGGCGCAACGGGAAATTATTTGACTGAGGCTGAAAATGTGATGCCATCATATGATTTATAATATGTAATAATTTCTATGCATTGGCATTAGGACCCCAAGCAAAGCAAAAACAAATTTCAAGGGAAGCAGCAACAAATGCGAAATATCAAATACAAAATACATACAAGGTGTCAAGGGAATTGAAAGCTTTTGTGGGCGGTGAGCAGCACCCTTACACACACACACACTCACACACAAAGTCACTAATACACACATATACACTAAGCACAACATGGGGCTCTTCAAAGATGGAGAACCCAACAATGGCGTACGCTTTGCCTTAGATTGTTATCAAACACTAAAATGTCATGAATAAAACACATATATGTAAGTATAGGTATGTTAATATATGGTACATGCACATGTATGGGTGTGTGGCACTCTTACAGCCCCTCCTCCCCTCCGCCTGATGACTAGCATAGTGATTTACAAATGTCGAGGACTAGGTGCCGTGTCGCAAAGCTCGAAAAAAGAAAGCACACCTAATAAAACTGGTGTTTTGCTGCTTTCGGGATTCAACAGGATGGGAGGAAGGGTGAGGAGTGGGTGGTATTGGGTGTTGAATGTGTTCAGTTTGGCGTAAGGACCAATCGCTCCTATTTGGCTGAAAGCAAGGCAAATAGAGTCTCGCATTGTAACAAAGGTTACACGTGTTCCATTCTAAGGATTGCAGGAGAGACTCAAAGCGCTAACGTTTTGTAAGGGGATAAGCAATGGCAAACGGCTCAAGGGAAATAGCTCGGGGCAAAGGCACTCCAAAGCCGGGCAATGACGGGGGGTGTTGGAGTAAGGTGGCTAATGGCAACCAAGACACCCAGCCAGCCAGCCAGGCAGGCAGCATACCATGCAACAACTACAACAAAAGCATAAGAACAATAACAAAGGCATAACACAATAGACTTCAAGAGCCTGGATGACACTTTGAGTTATTTTGTTGATGCTGTAAAAACACGAAAGCGAGCCCAAAAGATATGCGATGGTAGATTTATTGAAGCGAGCCAGATAGAAAGTCACACAACTGTAAGAAGCAAAAAACACAAAAAAGGGACGAATAACAAGAAACAACACTAAAAATAAAACATACACACACACAAAGCAAACAAGTAAGAAGGCTCTAGTCGAGAAATCCCGACTAGACTATACCCTTAACCCTATACTTTACGCATACAGTCAGTGCTTGCAAGTATGTGTGAGTGTGTGTATGTATACGCGTATGGTGCATACCTTCTTAACTTCAATACTCCATATCTCCAGTGTTTCTCAACCGATTTCAATCAAATTTTGTCAGATTGTCATTATTTCGCCTAATGTTTTAAACTGCATAAAAAAGTTTTCTAAATTGAAAATTTTGTTGTTATCGATTACATGTGTATATCGGAAACGGGAAGAGTTATCGAAAATCTAAAACAAACTTGTACTGCCTAGGGATTAGGCGAGCTTATATATCAAATCTGGAGTCTCTAGCTCTTATAGTCTCTGAGATCGACGCGTTCATACATACGGACGGACAGACGGACAGACGGACAGACGGACAGACGGACATGGCTATATCGACTCGGCTGTTGATGCTGATCAAGAATATATATACTTTATGGGGTCGGAGATGCTTCCTTCTGCCTGTTACATACTTTTGCACAAATCCATTATACCCTTTTTACCCATTTTCAATGGGTTAAGGGTATAAAAAGGTGGAAAAGCAGGCTGCCTAAAGTACCGTTTGATAAGGGTAAAACAGACCCTGCCCCAAAGATAGTGTCCAGTGCGGAGCTTTGCCTTACAACATATATATACACAAAGTATATATAAGACTAAGTACGTACAAAGTAAGTATATGACAAACCATGAAACACCCTACTTTTAGAAGCAATCCTCTCCTTAAGTATATGTTTAATACAACTTTTGACCCTTCGATAATACTTCGATAATATTGTTACTTAAGTAAATTGAGTTACGTTTTTGGTTTTTGGTTTCTTTTCAGGTCATTTGAAACAAAAACCGTACAATATTTTCTTAATAAATAAAAGCTTAAAAGAAAAAACTTTTAAGTAATATGTTGATCATTAAAAACGTACTTGTGTTTTTCGTAAAACAATTGTACGAAAATTAACTTTTTTATAGTGTATAAATGTACTTTGGTTAGAGAAATTGTTTATATTTATTAAAAGCAAGAATGCACAATTTCAATTGTTTGATTGTTGGAGATAAAATACAAATACTTCATATAAGCAATCCTCTCCACTTAGTTTTTAGGCGTTGTGTAATTAATTCAAGAATATTTTTATGTTTTTTCACTTTCTTTTTCCGTTCAATGCACAAAGCAAATATATACAACTCGTTAGAAAATATAATGTTAGACAAATCATTTGCAAAATCTTAAAATAAACAGGGACATACATATATACCTCACTTTTATCCAAAGTACAAAACGGAGCTCAAGTCACTGATGCTGTGAAATATATATCTAAAAGGACTATCAGCAACATTGGAGACTACGTCAACAGCAAACTGTTGAAAGCCATTCAACGGAAAGCCAAAATAACGGAAGCAGAAACTTTAAGGAACAAACAAGCAAGTGAAAAACAGCTGCAGAAGCCATTCAAATTGTCGAAGCAATCAAATCCAAGTCTCAAGATCTGTAGCCAAAAAAGAGGAGGAAAATAAGAAGAAGGAAAACTGTAAAGCAAACATTGAAAATGTTTAAATCGCACTCGAGCTCTTAAAGCATGAAAATTTGTCGAATATCATTAAAGTGGAATATGTATTGGATGAGAGAGAATGATATTTTATGGAAAGGACACAATTATGTCTGTTGTCAATACAATATCGATTGGGAATAAAACATCAAAGAGTGCAATCTATTTATTGATAGCCACAAATGACTGCAGGCTATTTACATATACAAATATACATATACATATGTATCTATGTATGTATGTATATATGCATGCAAATGAAATGGCTCATTTATATATCAAAGCCTAAATTCGAATTGGCACACACTTATAGACAAACACGCACACTTACACACATATATATGTTTGAGGCAAGCACATGTCAGAATTAAATAATGTAACGCACGATTGCTACTCGACTCTGTAAACCACACACACACACACATACGTACATACACTTTACATTCAAGTAGCAGCCAGCAAACCAACAATCCTGCTCACCAGCTGGCAGAGAGCTCCACATTGTATGCCCATTCATGCATCCTCTTCGCAGCACCGGGAGAAGCCAAGGCAAGACAAGGCAAGGCAAGGCAAGGCATTGGCATTGGCTTTTATTTGAATTTTGTGCGTGCGGCTGTCATGTAAACACAACCGCAGGCAATTTTGGCAATTTGCGTCAACAGGCGCACACAAGACACACACAACATGGATACCAAAAGACATTCCCTTCCCTTATTTCCTAGCACTGCCTCAAATAAAAACCATGCTGCAATGTTTAACTAGTCAATGAAGCTCGACACAAAGATACTTATAAGAAATAAGTACTATTTGTTCCCAGTGTGTGTATGTTTAATTAAATATATATTCAATTTAATAGGTTTGTGGAAGTGTCAAACATACGAGCTATATAGTGTTTATTTCAAAAATACTCTTTTGTATTTTTTGGAAACTATTATTTATCAAAATACGGATCTGAGTCGTTCCAAAGTGTCTTCTGCTGAGGCTAAGGCACATCTTAAACTTGAGGTACTTGGAAATATATACATAAATAAATCAATATATTTATCTTTTTACAGATGCATTAAATTCAAATTTTATGTTATTTTTTTTACAAATATATTAAGATATACAAATGATAATTAAGTTAAAGTTTATTTAGAATTGAATGGTGTTTAAACTTTATCATAAATATCACAAGTTTGAAAAGACAACTATTTATTTGGTTTTTGAATTCATAAAACTTGCTTCGTAACTTAGAAAATTCACTTTATTTATTAAATTTGTATATGGTATAAAAAGTATTGCTTTATGTAGAAATATTATTTTCTCCATTTGCTGCACTCAACTCGTCTGATTGTTTTTTACATTTGCACAACCTTATCGTTATCCCTTTCCGTTTGACAACATTTTTATTGATATACGGTATCAAAAATATAATATTTGGAGTAGCAGACGTTTTACGAGCTAAGCGGAAACGCAAATAAAAATCGGGACCATTGCCTAGCTGTGAGTGAAGCCGCATATAAAACTTGGCCCAATGTCAACTCTCTCTCTCTTTCTCTCACTCTCTTTTTCTCTCTATCTCTCTCGCTGTGCAAAGAGAATAACAACAAAAATATTTGCTATGCGACAACATAGTATGCAAGAGAAGAAAAACAAGGAAAAAACGAATGAAAAAATTTCATTCAATGCCGTATAATATTTAACTTAAATAAAACTATTACAGAATATTTTATTTTTTATTGGAATACTTTAAAAATATTTAATAACATCTTATAAAAGCATATGGCATTAAAAAAAAATTAAAGAGTTTGTTTAATTAATTTAGTTTTTGCCACCTAACTTGTGAATATAATATGAATTTTTTAAGATTTTTATCGTATGTAATTAGAGCTTATGAAATAACGCATCGTTTTATTCAACATTTTCTATTAAAAGCCCTAAAAATTAAGTGATTACAAAATTTTACACATAACTCAGAGAGCGTATTATTGTATTATTTTTATTAAATGCTGCTGCTGAAGATGAACCCAAAAAATATTACAAAAATGCTCAGTATAAACACACAAAAGATCCCATAAAAACGAAACGTAAAATATAAATGAAAAATGCTCAAGCGATGAGAATTTGCCAAAACTCAGCAATGTCACACACATGAACGATACACACGTGCAACTTTTGTATAATGTAGCAACAGCATACATATTGTATGTATGTATATAATATTTGTGCAAGGTAAGCAGAATTTTTAGTATTTGTCGGTGGCCGCATCGTCTCTTTTCGTTTTCGTTTTCAGATTTCGGTAGACGACATCTTCCACATATATATGTATATATGTGCCTATCTACCTATACTGTAATGTATGAAAGCAAAACACAACAAAAAATTTGAACCTTAAAAATTGGTGGCGTAAGCATCTGCATGCACCACTAAAATAAATCAAGGAATAACATTTACACGTTCGATTTTATGTTGTATTTGCCACGTAACAATATAAAAGCAGACGTCTCACGCCTGCCCCCTCCTCTGGCCTATTAGACCCTTCTTCCAACCATAGACACATTTCTGCAGTAACGGTAAATAGGGGCAAACGGGACATTGCGTAGGGGACACAGTTACATACATATACTCAGGTTGTACAAAAGCTAAAAGGCAAAGCAGAAAGCCGAAAGCCGTAAGCCAACCGAAGACAACGCCACAAAGGAATTATTTAGTACGTGATACAACACTAAAGTCATTCTACTGTGTAAATGTGTGATCACCCACACCACCCCCATTGGGTGCCCGCATTGGCTCTTGAGTACAGAAGGGAGTACTATTAATACATAAAGAAAGCATTTCTCACCCATAAGCACAAAAAAGGCCTTCGCCATCAACAGCAACAACAAAGGAAAGGGGAATAACAGCAACAGAGGCACGCGGCACATTATCCAAACGACCGCGGCATCAAACGAATCAACGTTTTTATACCCCGTCATTTATCTGTCAACTGTTAAAGGCTATGTCAAACCGCTTTAATTAAGATTTTAGGATTTTTAATAACTTAAGCTTTCAAATAACTTAACTTACGAAATAAACTTCTCCTTGTAACTTGTGATACATTTTGTACAGCATAGTAAATCCTCAAAGATGTCATAATCTTGAGTCCCCATAATAAATTTGCACATTTATTTTCGATTTTTCTACGCTTGTTTATTTTTAAAAGTATTTTTATGAAAATCGAATCTAAAAAACTTTATAACTTTGTCCTTTTTTATAGTCAACTTAAATTTAATTGTTTTTTTAATATTTTATCCTATATTAATCGTTATCTACTTCTTTATTTCATCCGCTAGTCAGTCATAAAAATTAATATGCTACGAAAACACAAAACTTAAATTAAATTAAACATTATCAAATCATTAAATAAGATGATATATATATATATATATATATATATATATATATATATATAAAAACCTCACTGCTCCTTAGGGTATTTGATTGTCTATCAAAATGTAGATTCGCTTTATAAAATTTTCTGTTCATGTTGTGCTTGATACTGCCACAACCAGCAATTGTGGCCCTAGCTGTCCGACTGGAAAAAGCGCAATAATAAAATTGGAGAAATTGGCTTTAAGATTGTGGGTAGTGGAAGCTATATGATGCGATGCGCCACAGACTGGAAACTCTTTGCCGCATTCTAGTGGCAACCTAATCAGTTTCGCGCCAGCTAAGTAACTTTATTAGACTATTATTTTAAATTGCCCTCGGCCATTGTGTGAGAGTCTTTCTCACTCTCACTCTGGTTCTCTCGATCTCTCTCTCTCTCTCTCTCTCGCTCTGTTATTCAGTTCGTGTGTATGACCAGTGTTTGTAATCTGAGCTTTAACAGCAGCTATTGGCAATTTGTGTGTGTAATGAAAATAAGAAAGTTGCATTGCACTCTGTTATCGCAAGGGTACTAACAATTCTACAGGTCATCGATGAGCACTAAAAACGACTGCACGAAAACGATTTGCCCACTTAGATTGGAATTTCATTGTGTAGAGGAACTCTACCGCCAATAAATAAGTAAGTTATCGACAAATCTAAAGAGATTCCGCTTTTGCATAGATTGTTTTGTTGTACGTACTTTTACCAGTTTGCAAATTATATGAAAGCAAATAATAATAAAAAAAATACGTTGAGAAAATAAATATTTACTTATTATGTTGAAGCAACTTCAAGTAGAGAAAGAGGTTCCGAATTTTATTGTAATTTGTGATTCAATTTTTTATTTTTTTATAATTGAAAGCTCATGATTCTCAGTACGTTTCATTGAAAGGGATTGTAAAGCAATAGCAGTTAAACATAAACCAAGAATTTTATATTCATTGAATGTCCTCACGCTTATAAATAGTCTTATGTAGATTTATTTTCCGTCTTTTGCAGATTAAACCTTCTTCCAACAAATCTCATTCATTTTGTAGCACCTTAGAGAAACACCCACAAATAAATCAAAACCTTTTTATAAATAGATGAGCTTTGTTTTTATTGGTTCTTTGAATAGCTGTCAATAATGGAAACTTAAATCAATAGATGGTTGTTCATTCAGTGTCCTTTCGTCTTTTATAATGAAATCGCAGCCACAAATAGAAATAGGAAATAGAAACTGATTGACTAAAAGGGTGAACAGTTCATAGCAGTCGTAGCAGTAGTAGTAGTTTTTACACACTGTGTTTTCCAATCTTATTGACATCCACTCTGACGCACATACACACTCTCATACAAAGAAAGGGATCGCAACGGAATTCACTGTTAAACATTTGACAAAAGCCGAATGCTGTCCAATCCAAATCAATAGACCAGGAACTTGTCAGTTCTAATTGCCTCTAAAACGAGTGAAATTGTAAAGCGTTAAGCTGCACATCCTCAGCTTCCTGCTCCCCCTAACCACACCTCTTTGAGGTCTATCCAATTTTCAAACTCAATCAAAACGTTCACGTTGCGAAAAGTTCAAACAATGAACTGGTTTCCTTCCAAAAAGTTACAGCCTGCTGCTGCTGCTGCTGCCATTGAGCTAAATAGACAATTTTGCACAGAAATCCATTTAATCTACAGATAAATAACATTGAGGGCTTACAACCCAACCAACGTCTGCTTTGTGTATGTGTGTGTGTTACCCCCAAAGAAAACCGCTTCGGGGGCACTTAACGCACCCAAAAATTCTTACGCAGCACTAGCGTAAAAATCGTAATGATGATTCTGTAGACTTTCCAGCTCCACAGCACATCCTGTGGCGCTCCACAATCGCCGGGCCTGAGTGTAAAGGGACACCAGCAACATCTTCTCCTTTTATATTTAGTGGCTTAAGGGCGCATCTTTAGCTTACGGCATCTACTCGTCGTATCGATTTAGCAGCGCTGGGCAATAAAATCCACTGTGATTAGGTTAAAACTGTTGACTTTCAAACACGGCTTCCGGTTAGCATCGCCTGCCTGATGTTTTGCCTTTTGTGCGGCAAGCACAGAAATCAAAATAGCTGGCCCAAATCCCAGGACTCCCACTCCCACTTCTAAAACACGCACACACGTACACGTACACAAACAGAAAATCATTGCCATCAGCCGTAGTGAACTCTGCTTTTGGGCGGGTTATTGAATGACTGTGCGAATCGAATGAGAGATAAAAATTACTACAGCATCACATAGCCACAGCCAGCAATGTGATTCTGCGGTAAATCTTGTGTGACGCTCATTTACTTAATGGTTTTAACTTCCCAATTTACCCAATTGTCAGACGTGTGCCAGGCGTGCCATTACCCAGAATCGAGGAGTATAACGTATACGTATTACGTATACGCACCATTTATACACTCTGCACTTAATTAAACGTTCAGTCCCTCGGTGCTGTAACTTTCAGTCTAAATACGAGTTGAGTGGAAGTTGAGAGCAAATGATAAATGAGCTGAAAACAAAATAAATATGCTTCAACTGACTCGTTCTGCTCGTATTCATTATTTACATGCTGCATAAGCTATTTGTAGTTGCTGCCGCTGTTGGCAAGTGTATTATGTGCTGATGCAGCATTTCACTGATGCCAAAATGTTCTAGCAACTAATGAGTTTCAAATAAAAATAAAAATAAAAATGTAAAAATGCGAATGAGATTTGCGAATGAAAATGTGTGCACGTGTGCGGCCCTAACCTCAAACGGTGATAACGTCAGCCACAGTGGGCGGTTACATTGGTGGCATACTGTGTGCCTGAGATGAACAGTGACTCGCAGAACCGTAAAACATCTATAAAAACGAAACGAGAAGAGATATTAAAATAAATTAAATGCAATTTGTTGATCTGATGTTGCAAGTTATTAAATATGAGTTAATTTGGTTTTTCAATATTTTTTTTCCAACCTTGTTTTTGATAATTAAAAGCTATAAAGCTGGTTGAAGCCACTGTACACTGTACACACAAGCACATCGAATACATTATGTGTAGTATATTTGTTTGCGACTGATACTTAAATCTGCTGAAAATGCTAACAAAACAAATGGACACATGACATAGCAAACTTTACAAATGCAAATCAGATGCTACACAAACTCGACGCCCAGCAACAAATATGTCATAACGGGACACAAATATGCAGCCAGCAAGTGTGTGTGCGAAATAGAGCGAGAATGAGATGGGTTGCAGATAAGGGGTGCAATAGAAAATGAGTGTGAGAGAGAGAGAGCGACATACATTTATGAGCTCTGGCCTGTTTGTCGTTGACTTTTTCAAAAGAATTGTATAATATTTTGTGAACTAAATGTGTGTGTGTGTCTGAATGCAAAATAAGCACACAAACACACGCATGCACACACACAAACACTGACACATGTATCTACAAGCTGTAGCTCAAACACAGGAAATGTAATTTGCATAAGAATAACACAAACACACGCATACACACCCACACTGAGACTCGCATACACATGCTTGCGGATAAAGAGAGAGAGAGAGGGGGAAAAAAGACACCATTGCCAGACTGGGGCATATGGCACACATATTGAAGTGTGGCAAAAAGGACCAAGCAACAAAAGCAGCAAGAGCAGCAACGAAGCAACAGCAGCATCAACTGAATGGCTGGAGGGGGCTGAGCTGAAGTGTCCTTTAACGAGATTTGCATCTCATCATAATAATGTAAATGACATAGTATACCAACTAGAGAGAGAGCCGAGGGAAGCAGTGAAAGGAAGCAAGGGCTATATTTTGGCGAGTGGTCGTAACATGGATTTAACATAACTAGCAAAAGGGTTTATTAAAGTGTCGGGGCGTGGTCGTTACACATTGTACATTTATTTTGGATTACATGCAGCCAATGTGATGTACTCGGTCATAATTTTGCCTTCATACAAATTAGCTTGAGGGGGCACTGAAATTGAATTACGGTTTACTGCAACAGCTTGAACAAGAAAATTGAATACGTCTGGTTAAGCCATTCGTATATGCAGTTAGGAGCTGGGGCAAAAGGACCCGTAATGGGCAGCACTGTTTAATTAAGTTGTCTGTGATTAGAGTAGCTTAGTTTCAATGTAATTTGATTGAACTGTTTTTGAAATTAAGATTTAAACCAATAGGTTATACAAATCTCACACAAATGTAAATAAATTCAATGCTTTGCTTATTTTGAGCTATCGGTCTGTGATGGGCAGCACCGTTAAGCTTTATTTGTTGCTGTTGCTGTTGCCATGATATTGGCTCCCATTTGAAGTGGATTAGTATAATAATTTTGCTTTAATTTAGTGTGGAATTGTTTATTTTCAAGCTTATCTGTACAAATTGTTTTTGTCAAAATAAATCAATAATTTAATTTAAAAAATCTGCACATTTGATTTGGCCAAATCAAACAGAGTTGAATGCAAATTGGATGGCGATTGCCATAGTGCTAATAGCACACATTTAAAGTGTTCTTTAATGTAGCTCACGGTTTGAGTGAATGGAAATGTTGATTTTCCAATTGTCCAAAACTTTATTAAGCTCAACAAAACAATTTAAGAGCTTAATCTGCCTTTTGTTCCCGTCAAATTACTCAGTGGGCACGAAATTGACGACGATCTGTGATAGGCAGCACTGTTAGGCTAAGATCTGAGATGGGCAGCACTGTTAAGCTAAGTTGGCTGCGGCTGCAACAATAATTAACGATTAAACCGTTATTCAAATTGAATTTCTTTTAGTTTTTAAAAGCTATTTTTCTACATTTTTTTTTGTGTTTTTTTGGTAATTTTAAAGTTGAAACTTTTGTATTGATGGTTGTTCGTTAGTTTGTAAGTAGTTTCATCAGTTAATCATGCAACAATGGTCCCATCGTCTCTATATTCCACACACGACAGCACTTAACTCCTTTGGCATCACCTTCAACAGTAGTACTGGGGCAATTTATTTGCCAACACTTTCGCTGCGAAGGGAAAGTTTGTGCGGCAAAAGCTTATGGCGGATATAGCAGAGCCGTAGTATACTTAGTATATATATATATGTGGGCCGTCGGAGTAGTAGGAAGGTATCCACGTCCGATATCCTCAACCATGCAAGCAAAAGTTTTCAAAAACTTCTCAACGCTGCGAGTCTAACAAATTCAATTTGTCAGGCTTGCTACGCGTTCTCTTTCAGACATCCTCTCTCGTTCTCTCTCGCTGTGTGTGCGGCTAATCCATTTACAATTTGAAAGTAAACAAACAAACAAAATGTAACTACTATATGCAGAGGCAGTTGTAGGTGGAGAAGGATGAGTAGAACTCCATCTGGAAGCTTCAATGAAAATGCGACAGAAACTTTTGCTTTAGCCTTTTGCTATGCCTGAACACCACTCCCAGCTGCTTCTGATACTAGTTTATGCAGTATGCCACGCAGACAATTGTAGTCAAAATGTGTACACAAAAAAAAGAAAATAATAAAGCATAAGAGGCGCTGCACCGCAAAATGAAGGAATTTCCTTTCTATTATATTATATTTTTTATTTTCGGGGTTTTTTTTGTCCCTCCTTTTGCTTTTTACTCGCTGTCTGCCCGTCCGTCAGACTGTCAGCCCAACAGTGTTTTTTAAGTTTTGTACTAGTCGACGATAAGGAGGTAGGGGGGAAAAGGCAACAAACTGAGGATAATACGTTTTATTCGCGAAGCTTTGCTGCCGCTGTCGCTGCAAGTGCCTCAGGATGTTTGCCCGGAAATATCCAAAAAGGTAAACAAGCCCGAAAATTTCAAGTGTCAACATTTGGACCGCGTCGAGCGAGCAAAAAACTCAAAGTATATCTCTCAGCTTGTAAGCAACGAGCCGAAAAGTAGGCTCACAGTGACGGCAAAACGGCTCTAATTATATGTCAAGTCATAGTTGATGGGCGTGGCTAGACAGCTAACTAAAACTACAGCTAAACGAGGGCAAATCAAAGAGTAATTAATTGACCCACATAAAAAGAAAATCCACAACTTATTGATTATGCTATACTGCATTGAGCTTAATTTAATATTCAAAAAATAAATTTAGCTTTGTATAAATATTTAATAGTCTTACAATTTATGTTCGAACACATCGCATTATTTACTTATTTGTTACTATAATTTGTTGAGAGCTAAAGCAATATCATAATTCAAATTTAAACATCGTATCATAAATCATTACCCTAAGAAGTTAAATCGACTTGTATAAGTTTGTACGTACACATTATATATTAAAGGATATACATCCAAGGAGAGTTTAATACGTATTAAAACGAAATTATTCATTTTAACAAACTACGAAGAGTTTTATTAAAAAGTGTTAATCGAAATCGGATAGAGTTATTGAAACCAACTTGACCCATATACCACATTTGTGTTTTAAGCAAATGAAAGGATGTTTCAGTAACCTTAATATTATTAAAAGGCCTGCAGATACAAGTATATTGGAATTGTTTTGCCATCACAAAATTGTGTGCCATTAAAAGCACATGAAATTCACTACACTCAATAAACAGCTAACAATTTCACATGAAAAAATCTAAGAGTAATCATTTTTATACATATACATATAGCTATGGCACAATCCTTTAATCTTAGTCACTCATTTCTGGCGGCAAAGCGAAAAGAAACAATTGCTTGCGAGGCAATTCCAAGTAGTATGCACAATAACCATCAAAGAATGTCCAAAGAAAATGCCAAATAATTAATTAAAAAGTGCTTGAGTTTTGACAGTTTAACGAGCGGTAATGTTTTTACTACCCGCCATTGTGCATTACTTAATGAGTGCCCCTCGCTGTCCGACCAAAATAAAATGGGCAATGAAAAAGCGCGTATACGCCACGTGTAAAAAGCCAAAAGACAAAGAGCGAGAGAGAGAGAGATGATGCAAAACGCGAGCAGTTAACCTGAAAATTAAATTCGAAAATGCGCTGCAAAAGCAAAAATAATTCCTTTGCATTCTGCGGGCCATTCTATGTATGTTCGGATGTGCGTGGGTGTGTGTGTGTGTGCAGGTGTAATTTCTCTGTGTGTTGTGCCGACGGCGTCATTTCTTGTACAACAATTTGTGAGTTTGCTGCGCGCAGCACTCACGTAATGAGCATAAACTACAGGCATACAAAAACGAAGACGTCACACACACACACAATAACAAAAACACACACGGACACATAATTGGTGCAAAAGTTTGAAATTATCACGGAAGCACGCCGAAACACGTACGTACATCAGCGTCAAACGGACGCGAGATGGCATAATGCGTCCTGGAGGCGGTGTAGTCGCTACTCTTCAGATCCTGTTTTCACATTCCCCCTCACATCCCTCCGTAAACGACTTGCACCCGTTGCTGTGTGCACATTGCGGGCAACGCCCCGGACAGTATATATATATATATATATATATATTTGTTGGACCCTGGTTCACATTTAGGCACACAAATTATTAGAGCGTAGGCAGGTACATAATCCCGACCCTAATTACTCATGGGCTTGTAGTTAGAGGGTTGCCCCGTGTAACAATTAGTAACGCCGGGTTTAGTCGAAAAAGTTTTCTTTCGAATGCGATGCACACTTGATCCGTGTGTGTGGGATGGGGAAGTAGTGGGGCAATGGTAAACGGACCGGCGCTTATCTTGAAACAAGCAATAATGTTTCACTTTGAGTCGGATCTAAGAGACTTCTGCACGAATTGCGCACGTTACAATTAGCTAATGCACAGTGGGAATTAACGTTGGCCGGCGGAACAGTTTAAAAACCGGATACTCGCAATGCCAGCAGCAATGCAAATCAATGGAATGAAGTTGGCTACACTCAAACTATACAGAGAGTGGGCGTGTGGGTGAGCGTGTGAGTGAGGTAGGGAAATCGATATGGCAACGCTTGATAATTGACTTGACTTTGACAGCGACGTCAATTAGCAGCGAGCAGAAGAAGAAGAAGATTCAGACAGCTTTGGCAAATTCTACTTAGCGGCAAGTAAGTGCAATTGCCGCACATTTAACAGCAATAGCAACCAAATGAAGCGCATCCCAGTTTCAATTGACGTCAACGGCAACTATTAAAAAGTTTGCATGACAAGGCTATAAATACATACATACATATATATATAGGTACAGTAAAACACCTATTAAAATGTGCGGCCTTTCAAAAGTTTTCTCTATGGAGGTGGGGGAGCCTGTTCTTGTGAAAAGGGAACTTTCATGCCTTTTTACAATCTGGCACCTGGCAAGTGCAATTGCAAAATACGTTTGCATATGAATTTTTCAAAATGTTTTTTGCGTTGACCTCGTTTACGGGTCAGAGCAGCTATGAAAAGTTTGCCGTGCAAACTAAATTGCCGCTGCACACACACACAGACCAGCAGAGCAGAGCATAGCAGATGGTGATGCAGAGGCAAGAATGTAGGGGGTGAGAGAATGAGGTGGAGAGGTGTTGAGCAGAGGCAAGGAGATGAGCTCGCAACGGGACACGGCTTGGTTTACACAGCATATTGAAATGCGATTACAGCAACTCTGGCGCGAGCGCCATGTTCATTAAACATGCATAAGCACACACACCAACAAACAAACATACACACACATACAGTGCCAGCTGTGTCCCCAGGCACATGTAAACAATTTAAATTTGTAAGCGATGTGCTAATTTTAAATCAATTACACAACGTGACAGAACTTTAATGTTAAGCCCAATCCCAAACCCGAATTCTAGCCCATGTCCTCAACCATCAACTTCTACACAACACCCACAAAACTCCCGACGCGACTTTGACAGCTGCCAATGCTGCCCATGTACAATGGTGCCAACTAATATCGAAATCTCTGTACACACAAGGCTAGCAAGCACGGCACGCAGCCATGTTGGCAACATTTGGTGTGAAAACTTTCCTCTTTCTGGTGGTATTACTTTAAAAGTTTTGCAAACCCTAACGTCCTTCTATTCATTTCAACAGAAATGTAAAAAGTAAAAATACAACAAGTCTTGGCAAAAAAAAGTTTTTTGTTATTGGTACAATTTGGTGACGCACACACACACACATTCACACAAATTGCAGGCTAAGCTGGCTGTGAGTGAGAATAAGGAGCTTCTCAACTCAATTTCAATTTAAAGTCAGCCTTCTCCGCCCTGCTTCCCAGAAACCGAAAGAGAAAGCAACAGTTGCTCTTGCGTTTTTTTTATATTTGTCTTAGATAAATACGATTGTGAGTGTGTGTGGCTTTGTGTGCTTCTTTATGGATGAAAGTTACGCCGCCAAGTAGAATAAATATAAGTACATATATTCAGACGAATACATATTAACATGTGTGCGCTTACTTAGTATGTGTATGTATGTATAAATGTTTGTACATAATTTAGTGAACTTGAAACTTGCAAAGGCTTTGTATATATGAACATATATATATAAATGTAAAAGAGCTGGACGAAACTCTTATTCTTAGAAACCCTTACCGTAAAAATAAAAGAGCTCCGTGTTATAAGTATGCAAAGCAATTTATATTTGCAGGTTTACTTTGGTGTATGTGTGTGTTTACCGGCACAGACATAAAAAAGCTTGGTTATGAGTGTGGAGTAAGTGAGAGCAGACTAACACACATACGCATGCACCTGCACAGCCACACGACACACATGCTTATTAAAGATTTAAAAAATTTTCGCAACGAGGAAAGCAGGAAATTGATATGCACTTACCGGTGGCACCAGCAGCAATAGCAGCGGCAGCAAACTCCAAGCAATATAAGAATAATACAGAGGGTGCTATCTTGAAACTCCAAGAAAACACGTATATACACATACACACACACTCATTGAATATTATTTCAGTATCACTGCCTTAGGTGAAGTTTGTTTTGGCAGCTGTTGTAAATTAAAAGATAATAATCAAGTTTAAAGCATAAGATGGCGGCAAAGTGAAATAAAGGATTGCACTTATTTGTACATACACAAATATAAATCTATTGAAGTATCGGCAAAAAGCAATTTAATGCATAATATTAAAAATAATCAAGGTAATCATAAATTATTTGAGCAAAAGCATTTTTGCTTAATTTTTTTGACGCACTCGTCAAATTTAAATTTTTTGTGTTTCATTTCGTTTTGTTTTCCTCAATATTTTGTCATTTTTTAGTTCCTTTTTTGATATAATTTTTTTTTACTTTGTGGCAGCGCTCTCCCTGCGCGGCAATTTAAAACGATAGTACACAAAATCGGTTCTCTCAAGTTTTTAAAGTATGTGTTTGTCTTAAGATAATTTAACTGAGTCTTGATAAATCAATTGAAATGCATAAACATTTGTTGAACCATTTTTATTTTATAAAAATTTAAGTTATATCGCATACGTTTTTCATAATTATATATTTAATGCTGTTCACCGCACTCAATATACTTAGCTGCACAAAAAAATTCGAGTTAAAACTAAACCATTTCCAAACGTTCCGTGTTATTCAGCGACCAGCTGTTGTTAATTTACAGGATAATAGACCTATTGCGCGTTTTAGGACTATTTTGAAATTCTCACTGACGCTGTGATCATCCTTAAACAGAACCACTAAATTCAGTTCAAACTCTGAAATCATTTAGAATTAGTTATTGAAAAACCTTAAATGCAAAGCATGAACCCAACCTATTTTAAAGTTCTTCGTTAGCAGAGTTGGACATGTAAACAAACGTGGCAGCACCATATAAATTGGTATTTCTAGTTTGGGCATAACATTTCCATCTACTATTTGAATGATCTGCACTTCTGTGGCATCCTTGGAGTAGCCCTCATCGCAGCCACAAGTCTCCACTCGCACCAATTGCATTTCAATTGACCTTATGGGCGCCTCCGTGTGCTGCACTGTCAGACTGCCCGTGATAGGCATCGTTACACAGGACTCTAACCGATCCAGTCGCCCGGTGATGAGAAATCGTGGCATTGTCACACGCTCCTTTGCATTGCTTATGCTCAGACTAAAGGGCACCGGATGGGATGCTTCCTCGTCGAGCGGAACGGGTTTGTATTGCACACAGAATTGCTGTACTTTCTGTAGAGATTTGCCGAGAAAGTTGCGTTTCACGTTCACGTCACATTTTAGCTGATAGTTGATGCTAATAAAGACGCCGTGATAGGTTTCATAAAGCTTGCGTGGTTCCTTTTTGCACACAAGTGGGAGTTCAAAGTGAAACTCTGAGTTGCCGGCACCGAGTTTTCCTGGTGACGATAGCTCTAGACTATTTTGTAGAAGATTAATCGGTTTTACCGAGTTGTAAAATGCATCAAATAAACCGACGGTTTTGCTACTTAGCTGTAAGTTGACCACACCTTCTAGTGTGAGAAGTATTCCATCGTGCTTGGTTTCAGCCGGACATTGAAACTGCACGCAACCCACAAGCATCTCCTAAATATCAAGAGTACATTTAATGCAACATATTTACATTGGATTGTGCATATACATATGTACGTACATTTTCATAATAAGCTTTATTCTCACGTTTAAGCTTTATTTCAAAGTTAAAGACATTTCCGCTCATCGTGCAACTTTTTTGAAATTTAGAAACACTTGTGACGCTGTTTGTTTACTTTCATTGTGGTAAAACTATTTAGATGGAATGAAAAAGTAGTAAAAATAATATTAAGTAATATATCGATAGGACCAAACACAATCGATAGCTGACAATGAGTTTGCGGCGTTGCCATACTGTCAGTTGAGACTTAGCTTATTATTGTTACGCGAGCGCAAGGTGTCCGAAAAACTTCTAAAGATTTTGTCAAATAGTCGAAGAAGTTAATTAAAATGTTGTCATTGCGGAAGACACAAAGGCTTAATATACTGCAAGTTATCTGTCATTTGGTATAGTGTGTGGCCAGGCTCTTATTATAATTGTTATTTACAGTGCACTGCTACCGGCAGCCTGCAAGAACGTGGGAGTCTTTAATTACTCCAGCTCTTCCCAGTCGAAAGATGATGATGGAGCCAGCTCCTCTGATGATGAAAAGCCAACTAAAAAACAGAGAAAGCCAGCTGAAAAGCCAGCAGAAACTGCGGCTCAGCGCTTAAATCGTTTATTGGGCAGTATGCAAATGCAAACCACGGATCAGCTGACAGGCACAGATTTTCCACGTCCGGGCGATGCGAATCGTCGGCGTAGGGAAGCACTCAAGCAGGATGCGGCTACAAAGAATGTTATCACAGCTGCCAAGAACATAGCCAGCATGCTGGGCACTGACGAAAGCGACAAAAAGCAAACCGAATCGGAATTGCTAGCCAAGCTGCTAGGACACAATGCAGAAGTCACTGCAGATACATCACAAGGCGATGCTCTGGGCACAACCACAGAACCAACCAAGACAGAAAAGGAATTGAACTTAAGGCAGGCTTGCATTTAAGTATTTACAACAGCTGCTCACATTCTTACTTTTTCTTATCTTGCGTCTTCCAGTGAACTGATTGTAGGGATGAAGATCGATCGGCGCCAAGTTCCACAGGAGCCGGAGCAGACTCGCGGGGAGTATGTGCGTCGCACACTGGCATCGCGTCCGAAGCCAAGAAGCGGTGATCGCGATCGTACACTTCAACGTCCACAGCGCCAAAATAAACGAGAGGCGGAATCCTTCTCGGGCAGCGTCAATTTGTATGGGGGCGAACCATTGAATATTTTCACTAAAGATCCCGCCAAGCTGCGGGAGTCTCCGGATATGCTTGCACAGTGGTCTTCGCTATACGAACGCGAATTAAAGCTACAGTCAGCTCATCCACCGGCCAACTATTTTGAGCAAATGGTGCAATGGACATCACAGGGAAAAGTTTGGCGTTTTCCCATTAACAACGAGCAAGATATGAATGAGGAGGCAAACGTTGACTTTTCGGAGCACATCTTTCTCGAACAGCATTTGGAGGGATGGTGTCCCAATAAGGGACCCATACGTCATTTCATGGAGCTAGTTTGCGTGGGCCTCTCCAAAAATCCCTATGTTACGGCGCAGGAGAAGAAGGAGCATATTCTCTGGTTCCGCAAATACTTTGAGGCCAAAAAGGACATACTCAAAGATCTAATGAGCAGGGAAAGCAAAGATAATGTCAAGAGCGTAACAGCTTAGTTTTGAATGTTGTCAAATATTTGTTAAAAATATATATTTTTGCTTTATAAGACGATATATGCGCGAATCCAAATGTGTCTCTTGCATACATAACTAATTGTATGTATAATATTCGCTCTAAATAATACTTCATTTTAAGGCTAATTAGCATGCAAATGTGCTTTGGAGACTGTGCGCGGAATGTGTGCCAAATAATTGATGCTTGTTGTTGTGCTTTAGAATAGCAAAATACGTTTCTCCACCGTTTTGCGGCATATGGGGCAACCTTCAATTTGATCACCGCACATCTGGCAAGTGCCATGTCCGCACAGAAATACCATATTCTTAATGCGATCAAAGCAAACGGGACACATAGTCTGCAACGGTTAAATCAATTTTGATTAAACAATTCAAATTATATTGCTATTTAGTTCACAATTCACCTGTTCCTTAATGTCCTGCAGCTGTTGCTTCAGCTTCTGCACATCGTCCATTTGAAAGTTACTGACATTGGAGGGGGCAACAACCATGCCCGTAGCTGTCAAATTTGTGGCATTGGCTGCTGCCGCAGCAGCTAATAAATTGTTCTGGCTATTTAATTGATTGCTGCTGCCAGCTATCGGCGTAACGACCGAATTATTCATGGCCACACTATGCCCGGATGTGTTCACACACGGCGGCTCCATGAACTTCTCCTCGGGTGCAGTCATGCAAACAGTGCCAGCAACGCTGACCTTCTCAGCTGTGCCCATTCCACCGCAGCAGAGGCTAAATGATAACATCTCGTCGATCTGTGTGCGACAGAGGACACATTTTTTCATCAGCGTACTGCAATGCTCGCAGGCCACCATGTGGCCGCAGGGGCGGAAGAAGACGCCAGCACGGGTATCCGAGCACACAAGACATTCGTCAATTTTCTCACGGGATGAGACCGTTTCACGGCATATGAGGCACTTTTTGACGCGTGGTGCGCAAGTCTCACAGCAGCACACATGACCACATGGCTTGAACACTGTGTCCCGCTTGGCATCTGAACAGACAAGACACTCCTCCAGGCTGGTTGGTTTGTTGTTGTTGCCTCCACCGCTAGCAGCGTTGCTGTTGCTGTTATTTTTGCTGCTGCTGCTGCTGCTGCAACTCTCCACATGCAACGACTGCGCCATATCCGGATTAAGTGCATTGAGCCCAAACGCACTACCGGACGCTACAGTATTGAGTGGTATATTCGCTGTAGCCGACTGATGCATACCAGCCGCAGTTCCAGACGCCACAGCGCTTTGGGCACGTGCTCGCGCATTGAGACTAGTGCCGGCAACATTGCCTGGCAGTTCAGCATCATCCGTTTTACGTTCGTTGTAGCACTTTAGAAGTGTCTTGCAGAGATTCGGATCGGGACACAGGTCAAGTGGTGTTTGAAGCTTACGATTCTTTAGGGTTAAGTCGGCGCCATTTGCTGCCAAAAAGCAAGCAATTGATGCTGATGCCTTTTTGTTGTTGGCATTGCGCAGACCCATCAGAAGTTTGCCAAAACCTTCGACATCCTGCAGCTGCTTCAGTTGCGACAACGTATGATGACGTAGTGCTTCATGCAGTGGCGTATCACCATCCTTATCGGCTATGTTCAAGTCGGCACCATCCTGCACCAGTAGCTTAACAATCTGCACATGCTGACGCTCCACAGCCAAATGCAACGCCGTCTGTAGATTCACATTCTGTCTGTCCATGTTGGCCTTGCCCATATGAACCAGCAGTTCAGCAATTTCAACATGATTGTTGAGTGCCGCCAAATGTAAGGCTGTGTAACCGTCATCCTTTTTCTCCTCAACAATCCAAGGTCGATTCGTTTTCGTTAGCAGTATTTTCATGGCGCTCGGATTGCCTTTGAGTGCTGCATGATGCAGTGCATTAAATCCATTATTATTATTCAGCGTTATGTCAGCACCAAAGTCCAACAGCAGCGACAACATCTCATCATGCTCCTGCAATTGTTAATTAGAAATTTGTTACACATTTCGTATTGAATTAGATATTAGCTTTACTTTAGATATGGCATCGTGAAGCGGCGTATCACCCTCCGAGTCCTGCAGACTGGGATGACAACCCAGGGTGAGCAGTGTCTTCACCACATTCAGATGCCCCTTATTGACGGCGATATGCAGCGATGTCTGCCGACGCTTATTGCGCGCATTTAAGTCTGCACCAGCCTTGGCCAGAATCTCAATGACCGCAGCTTCATCGCCAAAGGCTGCATGATGCACAGCACGATCACCATCTTTGTCCTCGATCTCCACATCGACGGAATGACGCAACAGCACTTGAATTACCTCAATGTGCCCATTCTGGCTGGCAGCCTGCAGTGCCGTATGACCAGCAAAGACACCATTTACATTCACCTCCGGCTTGGGACCACCACTGGGACTGACTGCAGCTGCAGCAGCAGCTGCACTCGATGTCGATGGCTGCGCAGCACCAGCCAAATACTCTTCACAACGGTCCTGTAATTCACAGTTCGATGAGTATGTGGAAAATGATAATTTTTTTAAGCATGTGCTCAACTTACTGCAAATCCATTGGCAGCTGCCTTAACAAACTCTTCGGTAGCATCACCAGATACATTAGGCTCAAAAAGTTTCTTTAGTATGGCAGACAATCGCTCGCCGCTGGGTATAACAGGAGCACAGGTGCCATCGGCAGCAGCTGCAACGCCGGCGGGTGCACCGCTATTCGAGACCACCTTGCATACAGCAAGCGGATTGTATGTCCAGGAGGTGGTTCCCACTTCGACCTTCAGATCATTGTCGTGATACACTTGCTGAACGCGACCAATTTTTCCGAGTGTCAGCTGCATGGCATCTGCCCATTCGCCATGGCCACGCTGCAGCATTTTAATGCTCTCCACATCCGAGCATATCTTGACAATGTCGCCAACTTGGAATTCGGGTGGGGCTGTCGTCGGTGACGAGACCTTGGTGAGTACAGCCGGATTGAAGGTCCAGCGATTGCCCGAATTGTAGGCAACAACAATGTCATGATCCTCATCAATGCCAACGACCATCCCAGCATTGCTCAGGCACTCGAACATTCCATCTGTCCAGCCACCGTGTCCATGTTGCAGCGATTGCACAATTTCCAGATCCAGATCAACGGTGACTTTGTCGCCAATTTGGAAGCCATGCGGCCCTTTGCCTGGTCCATTCTCGCCCAGTAATGGCAAATGATCGCGATACACATTGCTGCCCTTGGCATCGTTGACTACCTTGAGATCGGCCATGCCCTCAAAGCCTACGCGATATAAATTCTTAGAGCCATTATCCCAGATAACATACGCTGCGGAGCGAGGCGATGCGGATGACCAGTCCTGAATCTCATTCACTTTACCACGACGTCCGACACCACCATCCTGATCCTCCCACTGCCAGTCGACGCCCCGCACAACGCGTGCACCCGGAAATATACCACGTGCCAGCACCTTCTTGGACTTGCGACGCGGCTCCACCATCGCACGCTCCCCGCCCGGAGTGCTAATCCTGTAAAAGCGATGACGCAAATGATGCTTGTCCCCATGATAGCAAATAGAGCACAGATCATAATTAATGCACTCGGCACACTTCCAGCGTATGCCAAAGATCGGTTGCTGGCGGCACGTGTCGCACATTGTGCCCTCATGCTTAACACCAGTGGGTGCACTATCCAATATACGCAAATCGTACGCACCAGCACAGCGATAATTGGCTGCGGTGCCATTGTCCCAGACAACGACCACTTCTTCGGCGGATTCAAAGTTGCGCACTGTTCCGACGTGTCCCTCGCCACCATCCTGTAATAAACATGCGCATAAAGTGACATCAATTTCTTTAGTATTAACTCACGCCACACTCGAGCTTACGGTAATCACAACACGAAAATTATATTTATAGCGCATTTGCCTATCTTTACATTCCGTTGCGCGCACTCCACTAACTGTTACGAGTTAAGAGTGCAATCTATTGAAACGATCTCCAAATCGACCAAAGGCTATGAACATTGTTTTTTTATGTGCGCACCTTGTATACCCTAACTAATCATATTAAACTATTTGACACAAATATTAATTCATACATAAATGCAAAACGAAAGTTAAGACGATCATTTTTTTTTAGATTCATTAGTCACATTTAAAAAAAAACACACACATTTTAATGCTTTTTTTCCGAGAATCGGTAGCAACGTGTTCAATATCGAAAAAGTTTTAAATCTAAACTTTAGCAGCGTCAACTACTATACCAAAGTCTTCATCAGCCGCGTCCACAGAAATGTACTTATTGAAAATTCACGGTCGCATTTATTAAATTAAATTTGTGTCAATTAATGGCCAGTATATAAACAGTAGTGGTACACTTTTGGCATCGTTACCAACCTGCTTGTTCCACTTCCAGTCTGGACCTCGAATTACACGCGCACCAACTCCTTCCATGGAAAAGCGTCGGGCAACAGCAGCAACCGAGTTAGCAGCAGCGCCTCCTCCACCACCATTGCCATTGCCCCCGTTGCTCACACCAGCAGTCACAGCGTTACCTCCGCTGACTACCACACCCACAGAAGTGGTCGACGATGAGCCACTGGCACTAGTGGCATTTGTTGAATCTTTTGCTGTTGCTAAAGTTGCTGCACAGGACATAATCGTGTGTCTATTTTGGGCACAATTTCGAATGTGATATCTTCACAATTAAATAGGTTTTTGCCCTTTTTCGTGAGACAAAAAAAAATGTCTTGCAGGCAATTTTAGTTAGTGCAAGCAGAGTTGCCAGCTAGGCCAACACAGACAGCTGCATTCCAATGCAGTAAATGCACAAAACCGAGTCAGTAATTTTCCACTTAGTTTAAGTAATAATTTTTATGAGCACTAACTAAAAAGCAAGTCTTTAGCAATCTATGCAGACTTTATTTTACTATACCAAACACTACGCATAGATAAATGAAAAGTGTATTTCTTCCCGACAGTTGCCACTTGTAATGGTAGAAAGCTGCCACCTGATTAAAGATAATAGTGACGCTTTTATCGATATATCGATTTTGTACAAAGGCATGCATATATCGTTACTTAAACCGATATATACATATGTATGTGCGCTGTTGTTCTCAGTCATTCTCACCTTACAAAGTCCCCATGCTGCGCTCGCACTTGGGTTTTCTGCTCAAATAACAAAATTGAAGTAAGCGTTAACATTAAAATGTCCAACAGCAATACGGACACTGGTGACACAACTATACTGGCCACTACGAGTGCTACAGTGCAGGATTACAACCCTAATTCTAACGATGGCGAGCCACTTGAGCCGCGCGAGTCATTGGTAAATTAGCTTGAACAAATCGTACCCTTTACGACTTTGTCTAATCTATAATCTTAATGCAATAGATAACCACCGCTGTAACGTTTCTACAAAATACCAAAGTGCGCCACACAACACTTACCCAGAAGCAACAGTTTCTGCGGTCCAAAGGTCTAACTGCTCATGAGATACAGTTAGCATGCGAGCGGGCTGGCGTCTTCACTCAAGATCCAAACAATCCCAACACTGTGATCAACATCGGATCTCAGCTGGCAGTGCAGCCACAGCAAACAGCCTTTGGCCGGCTACGTGAGCTGCTGCACTCAACTGCATTGCTCAGCGGTGTTGTCTATGCCATCTATATGTTTTGGCGGGTTGGTGGAAACAAAAACAAAATTATTTATTTGTTTCTTATTTTTGCTTCTTCTCTTACACACTCACAGAAATATATTGCTCCGTATTTATTTGGAAAACCAAAGAGGAAACCCGTTGAGCAAGTTTTGGATGACATCGACAAGAAAGTAGAAGAGCGCACAGATGCGCTCAATAAAGAGATATCATTGGTCAAGGACTTAATAACGCTGCAACAGAAGGAGCAGAGTCAACAAATAAATCGCGAATTCAACAACTTTCGTTGTGATATGGATGCTATTAAGGGTTTACTACTAAATCGCAAACAATTTGCCGGGCCAGTCCAACCGATTACGGTGCCGTCGATACCTGCCTGGCAGTTGGCCGGATCTCCGCATCATCATCGCCACAGCAACAATAGCCAGTCGGATGACAACGAGAAGGCTGATGATGCTGGATCGGGTTCAGGTTCCTCTGAAACCGAGGTGGTGACCAAGAATAGCGATTCTAGTTTAGAGATCATGTAATAGCGTGGAAAGGCTTATATAATCTGGCTATAGATAAACTTTTGCTACATTATTTGCAAACATTGTAAATTGAACTTATGTCATTAAAACGGTTTGCGTTTCCAACTTAGTATTTATGTTAAATAATCAACGGCTAACCCATATCGATAGTTGCTACCAAAATATCAATTACTCACTTACATATAAACGAAACGAATATATATACATATATATTATAAAAACAAGTTTGAATAATTTAAAGAAACTTTAATTATGCAATTTTTTAATCTATGTGGCATAAACGCCGGTTTTTTTTATGAGTTTGGTTGAATAAAAAATAGTAACGAATAATTGTGTTGGAAAAGGGGTGATGTGGTGGCCAGGAGGTGTCATAATAGTTCACCTTATAATGATATTGCTTAGAAAATATTAATATAATTTAATTTTTATCTAAAGTTGTCGATAATTTGTTTTACTACGATTCTAATAAATTTGCTAAGTTCCCATTAAATTGTATTACAAGTTTTCACGATCGATTCCATTAGTCAGCCAGAACTGAACAATCAAAAACTGTATTGCATTGATTTTTAGTTACCCAAATGGAATCGATAGTGTTAATCCCATATAAGGTATTTTATATTCATTGTGCGGTGCGTAGTTGTTTTACTTATGGTTTTTATGTTTTATTACAAATTTGGTTCTCTGCGCGATCTGTTAAAAAATTTTGTTTCGACTACTTAAGATAAATGTTTTTATCGATTTTTACATACGATAAATAATTAGTTTCGCTTTTAAGTTATAACCCTATATTATATTATAAGTATATAGTCTCACAAAAGATTGTTTTTGGGGCTTACTCACATAAATATATATATTATATATAAAGTTAAGGTGCAGAATAACAAATCAAAAAAAAAAAGAAACATTCCTGATTCTCAGTGCCTTTTAATATTTCGTATGCATGTTTGTAAGTTATGTTTAATGATTATTGAAAACAAAATTTTTGTTTCTGTGTTTACCCAAAATAAAGGATTAGTGGAACCCATTCTACCCATACTTTGTACGCAATTCTAAACTCTTTCCTAGTGGGTAGCTTGTCCATTATTTTGGGTTAGATTGCAATAAACAACAGCCAGGCCGTAGTTAAGTATATCAGCTATATAGATATAATTGATATTAAAACATATGTACAATTATTTAATTTTAAACTTGTAAAAATTAGTTCAAATATAATTAGAGGGCATTCACAGAATTAAGACTTGATTTAGGTCTCAGAAATATTCTAGCACAAAGACCAACTGAAAACAGTGAAATTTTAAAAACTAGTGTATATTTGTTAAACTTGAAGTCACCTACTTTTAAAACCTATTTTACAATTACAATTTTTTTCGTACAATTTGTAGTGGAAGCTTTATGTCTAGCAGTCAGTGAATACCCTCGGGATATATATTTAGAAAACTATGCCTAACATATAAACTCTAAAGAAAGGCAAAACAATAGTGCTACTTAGCCCCATAGTGCACAGTTAACTTTAAGAAAAATTTTGACGAAAGGGTATGACAAAACTCTCCCCCAAAAACAAAATCCATTCTAAACAGCCGAATTGATGACGGCTGTGCTGTTAATGCTAGTTGCTGGTCCAAATGCCGATGCAGCTGATGTGCTTGCTGTTGCAGTTATGCTAACAGCAGCCGCAGCTGCTGTTCCACCATCTGGATAACCGCCCGAGGCTGGTGCTGGGGACAGGGACATTGTGGATGAAGACGGAGAAGAGCAATCACTTTGAACGCTCATCGTTGGTGAGGCGGCAACCAAATTGCTGCTGCTGCTCGTATTGCAAATGGTCAGCGGAAATTGCGATGGAGTCCCTGTGGGCGTGTGCGGCGACAGGGGCGTTAGCACGGAAGACGATGAAGCCGGACTGCCAATGCTGTTCGACGAGATGACTACTGTTACAGCTGTGGATGTGCTACTGCTGCTGATATTATTATTTGCTATGGAAGGCGTGGCTGGTGTCGAGGTGGCAATAGCCGAAGTGGCCGACGATTGAGATGCTGTTGTCGATGGCGGCGATTGCTGTTGGTTAGTATTGCTGCCGGCGGCAGCTGCTGCAGTTGCACGTTCACGCTCACGATCACGTTGCGGTCGGAAGGCTTCGCGCAATGCTTCCACACGAATTTCGTTGGGTCCCCAGCGTGCAAAACCTGCACTATTCTGTAGCCAAACGACTTGAGTGCCCTGCATGCACTTAATAAGCACCTCGGATCTGAGAAGATGAATTCGCTTAGATTTAAACGCTCTAAACTTGTTTATCTCTGTTTACTACTTACTTTTGTAGCATATGCTGGTAGCCATGTCTGTATTCATGCGCCATACCCAGCACTACCATGGAGCGACGCTTGTACATGCTCTCCTCCAGCTTCGATATGCTTTTCCAGTCTGGCAGAAACACAATGAAGCTAAACCAATAACAAGACATCTCTTTAGTCATAAAGATTACGGATGTTTCGCCTTGACACCTTACCTTAGTGGTTCCATGGAATCCGTGAGAAGTTTATCAATGTGCGCTAAACAGGCATCCATTAGCTCTTCGCATTGCGGCGGATTCACTTGGAAAGAACCAGACACGGGCTTAAAGTCCAGAAATGGCCTGCAGAATAGATATTTTAAGGATTATTATCCTCCAAAACAAAAACTTTCTTTACTCACCCTCTGGAACCAAAGTAGGCATCCGTATCTGCAAATGCTGAGCAGTATTGCCGAAAATAGGAGTTAAATGGTGATGCAAAACATTCAAAGCTAACACCAAAATGCCGATGAAGGCACTCAAAAGCAGGCACTGGCAACGATGCCTGGGTGAGCTCGGCCTCTTGCGATGAATTCAGTGCATTTCCCAAGAATGTCTGATAGCGCTTGAGCAGACACCAGACGCGTCCAATGAACAAATCAAACTTCTTGTCATCAAAACAATTGTGACGATAGAGCTGTTCCAGTTTCTGCAGATAGGTGAGATTGATGTACTGAGCATCCGGCTGATTGATTGAAGCGGGCGTGTATTTAATGATCATGTGATCGCGATCTTGCAGATATTCGATAGTCGGCATTCGGGGTGAGGGTACGGCAAATTGTATGGGATAGCACCACACCTTCTTGAGGTGCGGCGGTGGCGGTGGCGGCGTTGGCTCCGGTATACCATGATCCTTGAGCAACTGCAAATGGCGATCGCGAATTTTTCGCGCATGCTCCGCCGACAGATGAAAGATTTTGACGCACAGCGTTTCCACCGAGCTCTTAACGGTTTCCACAAGATGCGGTTCGCATTGTCTCTTCAGATGCGCCAAACGATCTTGGAAGTCCTCGTAACTGGCGCCAACTGTGCGACGCAGCCATTGAAATGTATCCTCCACATTCCACTTGACCACCTTCTTGGATTCCGCTGGGGCCGAACGTGACTCAATGATTTGTTTGGCAGCCTCCGCATATCGCGAGAGCTGTTTACGTGCATCGCCCGTAAACTTGGGCTTAACAATCTTAATGGGTATATCGTCCATGATTTCACGATACATGGAGCTGGATATTTCCGGCAGGCAGTTGCTCGGCAGCAATGGATCGCAGCCGGTGTCAATGACCTTGCGCTCCATAAGCCAACGATTAAAGGAGTCGCGCGGTGCTTTAATGTTCTCCCTGCGCATGCACAAATCCTCGTAGGTCTTAATCAATTTCATGCAGGAGGCGGCACGTAATGCTTCGATCTCCGGATGCGGCTGTGGCAGTAACGTGGGTGGCCGCTCAACAATCACCGCATTGGTGCACACCTCTAAATCCCAAGGGCCGGCAAGCACAAACTTTTTCATTGGTGGTCCACCACCGTGTTGACCCATGTGCTGCTGCTGCTGTTGGTGATGCGTGTGCGGATGCGGATGTATGTGCATGTCATCCGAGGGCCGGCGCTTTAAATGATGATGCTGTTGCTGGTGCGGCGTCATGGGTGTCGGGCCACCAACGACACCACTGCCAGCATGGCAAATGCCCAATGGATCTGTGAGAGGATCAAAGGGACGCGCACCGGGCATTTCCCACAACGATTCGCCAGTCACCTTGTTCCAATAGTACGGCCGATTTTCTCGCTTTGACCAAAACTTGCGCCAGCCCTGATTAACCAGCTCTGCAGTGAGCTCCTCACCATAGCCACCTGGTCCTAATGTTGGTGGACCCTGTGGCGTATGCGCCATTGCCTCCAGCGTAGGCGGGGCATGATTTGATTTTGTTGGCGTCGATGGTGATGAGCAGCTTGCTACTGGTGAGCTACCTGCGCTCATATGACCAACAGCTTCTCCACTACTTCCTCCTGCTGCTCCCGTTGTGGTTGTCGTTGCTGCTGTTGTTGTTGTTGTTGTTGCTGCTGCTGTTGTTGCCAATGTTGGTGACGGCGTCATATTGTTGGATGCACTCGCCGTAAGCTGATCCCATGCACTTTGGGCGCTAGTGGTTGCTTGCATCATGGCACTCACTGTGCCAGTGGAAGAGATCACCGATGGCGACACTTGCAGCGTTCCCAGATTGTGCATACTACCATTGTTATTGGCTGCCATTTGAGGAGCTCTGCAAAGTAATATGCGAAGAAAAAAATCAACAACAAACACACAAATACTTCAGTATTAGTAACAGTTCTTATTGTTTACATTTTTCAAAAGAGAGACAGTGAGAGCGCGAGCAAGTGAAAGAAGAGCGCGCGTGTGAGAGAGTGGCAGCAAGTCTGGCAAGCATTGAAATACTTCTGTTCCAGCTTAACGGCAAGTAGTCGGCAAGAAACACTCAGCGAGACAGCAACGCAAGCCGGATAGTACGCGTAAGTGGCCGAGATGAAAGGATCGTCATAAGAGTGACGCATAATTGTTGACGTTTATATACATATAAAATCTGCCGTTATTAAAGAGCAACGCCCCTTTGTTCCCAAAAGCCCCTTTTATAACTCACACATGCCGGGAGCTTTTGCTCTCGCTGAGAGTGGCGCGCATGTGTTTTGTCAACAAAAGAGACTGAAAGAGCGGTAGCGAGAGCCGCAACGACCAGCACGAATGAGAAATCAAAACAAATTGCAAAGAATAGAGATTTTCTGCTTGCTTGTGTATATGTTTTGACGAGCGTGTACCTAGCGTATGCGCACCGTACAAATAAAAATATACAAAAAATTATTTGCAGGCAACTTTGTTGGTGCAATCCACACACACATACACTCCGCACACACTAATAACGATTGCATTACTTGCCATAAACAATATCAATGATTTCAAACAATTAAAAAAAATAAACACTAACATTCATGAGCTTCTCTCTGGTTTCGTGTCTACGTCACGTCAACCACAGAAATAATGGCGCGCTTTTTTCATCAAAACACACAAGACACTAATTACAACTATAAAGATAATTATCGAAAAAATAATGAAATATTTTCCATTTTGGTAAGTGCAGCGTAACATTTTGACGCGCGGGCATATTTGGCATTTGTCGTTAATATGCGTTTATAAACAACATTGTGACTGCACCGAAAATTTCTCTACACTTTCTTTTCAACCACATCAATATAAACTACGCCTTGCTGCTGCTGTTTCGTATGGTCATATTTCAAACGCGTTTAATTGCCACTAAACTCACCTATTTTTAACTATCCTATTATACAAAACACGCACAACGTGTTTTCAAACATTTATAACGTATGTACGTAATTATTTGATGCGATTTATTTATGTTTTATAAATAAATTCCTGAAAAACTCTTCTTTCAGAATCACTTCACCAGCTAAGTGTGACCAGATGCATCAATTGCTCGCATAAATGGTGTAAGAAACCGTATCAATCTTCTAGTGCTATCGAATAAACTTTTAATAAGGAAATTACAAAACTAATAATTACTGGAAATATTTTTAATGTTTACATACTTGTATAATTGTTTAAAAAAAAATACAAGATGAACGTTTACTTTTATAAATATATTTCTTGTGAAATAATCGATAGCTTGTCTGAAAAATTTGTTGGTACAAATGTACCAAATTAAGCACCTTGCTCATTAATCGATGAAACGATGTATTTGAATTTGAATTTTATTCAATCTTAATGGATAGAGTTGTGGAATGTTTACCAACAATAATAAATACACATATATTTCTTCACTAATTTGTTGCCTGTAATTTCAGGCATATTTCTACACTGATATTAAGATCCGGTTTAAATCTGTTTATCAAACGTAGCAAATTTAACTTTTTCGCCTTGGAATTATTCGATTCCAGCTCATATAAAGTAGATAAATTCACTAGCAAACTTTCATTCAATGACTTCTGCGGATTCATATTAATTGCACGCTCATACAAATTGATTGCATCCTTCAATTTGCCAGCATAAAGCAAGCAGACACCCATATTGTTTAGTATCATTGTATTGCCTGAATCCAAATGCAACGCCTTTTGGAATATTAGATAAGCCTCTGGAAAATCGTTTTTGGCCACAGCAATAAGGCCCTTGTCTACCAGATCCCGCAAATCAGCTGTCGTATTACTAAAAAAGAGTGCATTGTGTTTGTTTTCAATATTGATACCAATAGAAAAATATATGAGTCTCACATTTCTCGCAATCGACGGGACACGGCAATCTTTTGTTCGGCACCAAAAATATCACCGATTTGCAGATAAATGCGTCCCCAAGCTGAATACAATGAGCGCTGTTCCTCTTTGCTAAGACTAGTACGTGTTAACAGCATTCCACCCATTATATCGTCAATCATGCTGAATTTCTTCATCTGCAATCAAATGACAAATATTGAAATGATAATATTAGTTGTTCCCCTTTGTCTTTTACCATTAAGGCGCAGTTTATAATTGACTGCAAAACACGTTCAGCTCGTCGTTGCCAAAACTCAGCAGCTGATATATTCTTTAATCTTTCATAGTGTGCCTTAAGATCATTGCTGATCACATGCAGCTCGGAGAGTCGATCCAATGCCAAATGCGGTGTACCCAGATAAATGGGCAGTTCAGCTAAAAGAAGACGAAACGAAAAACATGCTATGGAGCCCTGTTTATCCTTATACATCTCCGGGTAGAACTCATAAAATACATCTGGTCCATTTAGCTGATCGAAGGGTTCAGCTTCAGCCTGCAGTAGCTCATATTCGCCCAGTTTGGCCAGCAAAGCGAGGCGTGTGAACCACAATTGCAGCGAATGCGGTGAATGCTTGGCTGGCTGACCAGAACGTCCATAGCCCTGACCATAAATGGTCAACAATCTGCCCGTAAGATTGACGGCGGCACGAAAACAGCCGGCATTGATGAGCGTTCGTATGCCACGTTCATCTTGCGTTACATCTTCGACACACAGAATTTTGCGCTGCTTCAATTCAGCTTCATCCAAATGTTGAGTGACTGCAATTGCTATAGGATCAGGCTATAAAAACAGAGCATTAGCTTAAGCTTCATGTGTTTTTGTTGTTTATTATTTACCAAATCGTTAGCAATGTGCAGGCCTGGCATAATCAAATGTGTTGCCTGCTTGCCTGGTTCGTTGTGCGAGGGAAGCTGCCAAAGATTTCGCACATTATCAGTGACTTTTATTGGTTCTTCTGCTTCGGCAGTTTCCACATACTCAGGTGGCTGAAAGGAGCCTGTAAATGTGCTAGCTAACATATTGATACTACGTTTTTCAGCTGCGTTTGGCGTTGGCTGTGTGTCCTTTGGTCTTGATTTATTTGTTGTCAGCTCATCAAAAAAACTAGGAGGATCGTTGGCGAAGTATTCGCTTAATCGACCATTTGGGTTGTTTGTCATTCCGTGTTTATTGCGTTTATGGTTTTTTTTCGTCGCTTTTCACTTGTCAAATAATCGATAGTTAAAAAATAAATCGATTGAATGTGAAGCTTGTATAATAAGAAACAAACTTATTTTTGTAATAAAAGAAATCTTATTTATACTTATATTTTATTGTTTAAGTTTAAATTTAAAGTAAATTTATTTATCTGGTACAATTGGTAAGTTATCGATGTACGAATACCAAATTTCGCTTTTTGATTTTGATGTTTTGGTATAATGGTTAGAGAAGAGGAAGACCAGCAGGTTTGTTGTCAAAAAAGGTGGATTTCTGGTAATAACTGAGTTACGGAATAATAAAGTTTTTTCTGTTAAAAGAATGTTTGTAAGAGGGAAACAAACCATCTGTACATTCAATATATGTGCTGTAATAAATGTTAGGCATCGATTAAATCTGTCAAAGCAAACATAATGAAGTTTACGGACCTTAACATTGACTGCCTATTGCGAATATTTAAATATTGTACGGAATCAGAGCTTGTCATCTTGTGCCAAGCTAATAACTATCTAGGCACTGTCATAGAGCAAAACATTTTCTATGCCATGACAAAGGATCTACTTCTATGCGGACACCGAAATAAACCATGTGTCGAAAAGAGGCAAGTAAAAAGCTGCAGGAGTCACGGTTGTTCATTGAGTTCATTCATTTTTTTTTAGGAATTCAACGCAGCTTACATATTACAGACGATTACAAGTGGCGCGAAACTGGCTGAAGGGTGCGTATGTGGAACGACACTATTACCACCATGCGCAGATGTTCGCCTCCAAATTATGCCTTGACTCTGAAGCTTTGTACATCTCGCATGCGAATTATTTGCGTAAATACAGACGGACCGGTCCCGAGGCACTGCAGCGTCGTTACGAACAGGAAATCAGCACAGGCACAATATCTGATATCTCCGATTTCGTGAAGAAGCAAGACACCATCTTCGCGGGTCGAGTCTGTGGCACCTGCTTTGTTAGCGATGCAGATGGCATCACAGAGCAGACAATGCATCGCGCCAGAGAATATGTGTTCTGTGTGGACTTTGTGGATGATGTTTTTGTTAGTAGCACAGATACGTGCTGCAAGTTGTGGAAACGTTCTAAAGAATTTGGGCTGACACATTTTGATCTGTTTATGCAGCTGCAGCACTCGTTTAAAGCGATGAAACTCAGCGACGATTCCCAGTGGCTTTATGGAGGTCTATACACAGATAATGGACGCCGAGCATTGCGTGCCATTCATGTGGAGAGGTAAGACAGCTGTGTGAATAGTTAAAATTTAAACATTTTATTCGATATCCTCCTTTTGCACAGTGGCGAGGAGCTTGTTCTCAATTCGAACAGCATTTCCATTTACGATCTTAAAATGAAAGATGATCACGTTCTGTTTACTGCCAACTTCGATACAACATTCCGCATGTTCGATCGTCGCACTGATCGTGATGTCTCAATTTGGGAGGATCCTTTCGACTCGTCGTTTTACTGCTTGGAGTACGATGGATTGTATGGGGTACTGTGCGGTGCAAAGCATCACAGTCGAGTTAATCTGTATGACATTCGCGTGCCACGCAAATACATACAATTGTACTTTCCGGGGCGTACGCGTCAGTCCTACAAAAGCTCGCCTGTTTATAGCCTTGCCTGTGATAGCCAATATATGTTTATCGCAACTGACCACAATCTAAGAGTATTCGACTTTACAACCAGCTACAGTGCCCAAAGAGATTATAGCGCTTTTTATGAACTTCAAAGATAAAAGAAAATTGTAAAAAATTAAGTCGATAACCAAAGGATGTGATCATATTGCCACGATTAATTATTTATTTTGTTTTTTCTTCTATTTGTTAGTTTTGCGCTTTATTTATAAATTACGATGTTACTTAAGGACCAGCAATATAATATTTGTTCTTGTACCCAAGCTGAGTAAGATAATATATTAAATCAAAATCGAATTATTTCGATTAACAAATTGCATGGACCAGCTTAGTAAAGTGGTCGACAAGGTAAAATCTTAAAATAAAAGACCATTAACTTATGCTAAACAAAGAAAGCCTAAGAAGATCCACGGAAATCATACATTCGTTACAAAAATAAACAATGTTTAAAGTAAAAACTTATATATGTAAAGATGCATATGTGTTAATTGGGTTGTTACTATTTATATTTTATTCGGTTAATTTGGTTTTGTGTGCAAAATTTGAATTTAACCCGCCCAGCCACAGAATGTAAGACGCAATTTTTTATGGTACACAAATCGGGTGTGAATTTAAATATTTTTAGAAATTACAATCGCGTTAATGCTTTGAAGTATTAGTAATACGTTTTTTTTATAACTATGTGTGTTTACATGATTGGAAAACAAATATATAATGAGAACTACCAGAATCCAATAATAAAAACCTATAATGTGCTGACATTTGGCATTAAGTTGTGTTGTGTTGCAAGTAGAAATAACAATAATTTAGCATGCATCCGAAGCCTTAATATTGTTGCGTTTTAACAGGCACTTGATCCATTTCAGTTTTTCATTTTAATTTCATACATTTACATATTTGTGCATCCTCTACAAGTTTAAACTTAATCCAAGGAAAAAAAATAATATAATGTAAATAAGCGAGAAAATGCACCCCATACATCTAATATTTTTCATTCCATATGTTGGCTTCGTTCCGTTCCCGATGCATTACGTGCTTTTTGCAGATATTTACGACTATCTAGTTGTGGTATTTGTGTTATCATTTGGCTTATCCGCATCGGTTGGGCATTCTTTGGACGGATCCGTTGAAGTGTTTACGTGCGTTGTGAGTGTGTCAGCGTCGGGCTGTTGTGGTTGATCGAGGCTCTCGTTGAGAGCAGCTGCCAGTTCGCCATTGAACTGCAACAGGCAGCCTAAGGCGCCAAAGTAGCCTTCATGCTCCAGGAACAGACCCTTCATTGTGCCATTTGACCAGAATTCCATAGCGTAGGCAAGCAATTTCATTGAAATGGGATTCACTCGCAAAAAGTTCCCCACAAAAACGACCTAAACGTTAAAAGTTAAGCAATTAACATAAAAAGCAAATAATATTGTATCTTTTTACTTACCCTGTCAATTTTTTCATTTAATGCGCACATTCGAGCTATTGAGCCAATATTGTTGGTAATTGTGACAAGTGTTGCATTTGCCAAATCCTCTCGGGATACTGAACAGCGTTTGTCATCTATGTGCATCTGACCAAAGCTGTTAAGAATAAAAATGTATATGATCTAAAAGCATTAAAAGAACAATGTTCTCCATACCTGGACGCCACTAAATCACCGTGCAAACCAAATCGATTGTAGTCACCACCATATATATCCTTCACCAGTTTATCTACTTTGCGGTTATCACCCTTTGTGGCCAGTTGAATTGCCTCTTCAAACGTTGTGCAGCCGGTGAGAAGGCAACACAAACCAAGGAATGTCCCACCGCCCAAACTTTAAAAAAATTAAACAGATATCATGAGATTTACTTGATTACATTGATCAAACTTCAGATCACTTACCTGGTGCCAGAAATGCGTTTATAGTTGTCCGGGCCGTATACGGCCAATATGGATACACCTGAACCAACATTAACCAATATAAAGGGAAATGGTTGCGAAAAGTTGAATGCACGTTTCTCGCTTTTCCTGGAAATATCAAACAAGTAGTTGCTTAAGCATAGTTCAAAGAGATATGTCAATGGTCAATGGGACTTACAAAATTTCTCTTGCATTCTCATAGTAATAACATTCCGTAACATTGTGCATATCAGCAAAAAGTATACCCTTGATGAGCGTGTCCAGCTCATCGAATTTGGCCAGCTTCATATTCACTTGATCACGAAAATCCTTCTCAAATTTAAAGGCACCACCGCCCGTGGCACACACAGTGGTCACCAGCTCCGCCATGCCTTTTTGTTTGGCCAGTGAGAGAAAGTTGCCCATATCTGTTGTCTGGAAGCGTATAAAGTGTAGTGATCCACGTCGCTTCCTGATCTCAACATTATCCATCTAGAAAAAGAAGAAATTAAATGATTATAATACTTGTACCATCAGAATATTGAATCAACTATTATTATTATTCTTAGGATTTGTAGTTGAAGAAATGGCACACCCATTTAAAATATTTACATGAAAGGTTTACAATTATAATATTAATACAATCTTAACCTTTTGAACTGACTGAGTAAAAAAGCACTTACACAGACGAAAAACGCTTGTCATATTTGTTTGATTTTATGTTATATTAATTCTAGACCTATTACCTATATCTGTAAGTTTCGAAAGTGTTTGCGTTTTTGTTTTTGATTACACAAGCGCACGTGAACAATAAATGGCATAGTCAAAGTTTCGAGACAAAATTTCTGTAGACAAGAGCGAACGTAATTAGCGATGTAAATATGTGTCGGCTGCAGTCGAGAAATCCCGACTAGAAGATACCTTATATACATCTTATATTAAACGCGTGCAGTCAGTGCTTTCAAGGATATATATACTGCATACTTGACTTAACTTTAATGTTCCATATCTCAATAGATATCAAAAAAAAATTCACAGATCACACATTATTTTATCCATAGCTTCAAACGACATTTCCAAGTTTTCCAAATTCAAGATTGTATTGTTATAGATCACTTGTGTATATCGGAAACGGTAAGAGTTGTGGAACATTTGAAACAAACTTGTACTGCCTAAGGCTTAGACGAGCTTATGTTAAAAATCTGAAATTTCTAGCTCTCATAGCCTCTGAGATCGACACGGGTGTTGATGCTGATCAAGAATATATATATTTTTTAGGGTCGGAGATGCTTCCTTCTGTCTGTTACATACTTTTGCACAAAACCATTATACCCAATGGTTTCAGGGTATAAAAAGTAAAGCGCACACAACAGGAAGTCAAAAGTCAATGAATGCTCTACGTAAACTTGTCGTCAACGACGCCTATACAATTCAAGTTCCTGACAGTGATGACAATTTAGCCTTTTTTGAAACAACAAATGTTATTCCAGACTTGTATTCTGGATAAGCCAAAGGCCAGTTTTATATATTATTAAAGTTTTTTTGTAGGTTCGGTTAATAGTATTTAAATACAAGCTACGCGCCATTCATTTGTATCAAAAGTTTATTCACCTTTTGAAACCTATTTAATGCTTTTATTTGAGCATTCTAGCAATTCAATTATTATAGTTTTTTGAGAAATAGTGTTTAAATGATTAAACTGGTGTGAAAATAAGAAAAATAATATTTTTTGTGTCTTTAGAGAGCTATGTTTTGGACATTTATATGCATACGTGTGAGTTGACGCAGTCGATAATTATCATATTGTGGTTGCTGTGATGATTGCAGTTCATCATCGCTATCATCGCCGCCGGGCAGTAGACGACGAGGGCGTACAGCCGTACAGGTGCTTGTGTCCACAATCCAGTGCACCGATTTGGCCAAATCACAAATCTTCGTCGTTAGATCATTCTCGCCGTTCGGCTGAGGTGCCGCCTCTGGCAGATTCAGACGCATAAAGATGTCAATGAGCAGCTCCACGCTGGCAAACGGACCGCGAAAGCAATTTGGCGGCGGTAGGGCGGCACAGAGAACAGCCAAGGCGGGCGGCTGTGGAAAGATGCCGCCTGCAAGCGGATGGGCGCCCGGAAGAGCCTTGGAGCATGGCTTGTATGGTATCATTTGTGAAAAATCCGGTCGTGGTAGCGGATCTACTGCCTTAACACCTTCCTCAGTATCGTCCGCGGTCACCTTCTTCAAAAGGATGCCCATGTTCTCTACATAGCCAATGGACTTGAGCATTGTACTGGTGCATGGATACATGTCCAGGAACTTGTAGCGATCCACCAGCTGAGCCGTTTCCTTGCCCTCATACGCCTTGAGTTTTTCCAAGACTGCACTACGTCTGCGTTGTACTTTGAGTATACTGGACATATCGCTAATGTTAGACTCGAACTCAAGGAAGCGATTCCATATCGCTACGCTTAAATGTGGGGATAAGGAACTGGAGCCTAGGATCCGCTCAAAGAGCACCCGCGTATTGTTGTCCTCATTCAAATGCGAGAGGTAATCAATATAGCTCATGACATAGTCGGGATTTCCGCCATACCGCTCTAGACCCAGCTCAAAGACGCGAAAGGCAATTTCCTTGTCCTTGGAACAATAATACTCCATTAAGGCGGCAGCCACAAATATGTGATACGTGGGGCGTATATCATTGCGAGCCCGCTTGAAAACGGCACGCGCTGATTTAATACCTTCGCTGCGACGTGCAAATTTCATGTACTATATATAAACCAGTGTAGGATCCACGTCTGACAACGTGAGCAGCTTGTTGTACATGTTGTGGACCTTGTCGTACTTGAGACGAAGTTCCTCGAAGTCCGCATAAATGAAATGCAGCAGCGCATTTCGATGCAGTACGCCATTAATGGAACGTTCCAGAATATTGGCGCATTCATCGTAGAAGATTTTCGCCGTCTGCACATTGCCCTTCTCGGCAAGAGCACGAGCACTAGTGTCCAGATATTGGGATGCCTGATGCCATACGGCCGGATGATGGTTGAGCACCAGCAAGCATTGCTCTATGGCAAACATGACACGGCGTGTCACCAGCGCCGTATCCTCTGTGCATAAGGGATTCGATTTTTCATAGTTGATAAAACGCTTCCACAGCTCCATTTGTCTGGACTCCTCTTTGTTCAGCGTTGGCGGCACAGCGGGTAGTTGGCGATTGAGGCCCTTAGTCAAAGTTATCAAGTCCTTGGCTACGCGACGTGCATTCATATGATCCTTGGATCGATCAAGACTCACTTTCTCCGAAATAATCGGGTTAATATTCTGCTCAAATAGAATATAATCTTTCCAGAGCATCTCAACACCGGCAATGGGCATGACGATTGCCTTCTGAAAGATGCGACGAATGGCGGTAATCTTTTGATTCTCTGCATAGTTGCCAATGGCATCAACGCTGCGTAGGAAACAAATGTAATCCTGCCAAATGCTAAACGCATGCACATCCATGCCAATCTTCTCCAGCGCAAAATCATATGCCTGCGCCATTTTCTCTTTGTGTGAGCTTAGTATAGATTTTACTTCCTTCACGTAGGTCAAATACAACTTCCACAGTTCAACATTGAGTATTTTGACCAGACAGCGCTGAAAGAGAGTTTCCACACGCATATAGTTACCAGCGCGCATCTCCGTCTCAATGTAGAGTTTCCAGCAGCGAGCCGTGGTAGGAAACACATTCACCATAGACTCGTAAAAGCTGCGCACTTCGTGAATGGGACGAGTTTGCGCCTCGCGCAACATCATCAACCACGACTCCATGTCGTAGGGACGCATTTCCACAAATTGTTGGGCGCGCACCAAACGCTCCATGCCCCATTCAATGTCAATTTTAATAAATTCCTTTACCGATGCCATTATTTTTTTACTTGTAATGCAGCTGCTTGACCTTTACTTATACAAAATTACAGACAAATATTGTAAATTACTTGTGAAATATTAACTGTCAATCTTTTATTAGTTATCGTATTGCTATCGATTACAATAAGATCGTTCCTTTGGATTTGGGAGTTAAGTTGGGTGCGCTACGTAAACGTAAGCTTACGTGACGTGAAAAGCCGTTAATGAGCGTTACGATAAAACGTTCATGAGACGTTAAATTTCGCGATGGGCTCACCCACCCCAGTTTAGAAAGTTCTGCACATCATGAAATTCTACTTTGTAGACAGCCCTAATCTCCACTTACTTAAATTGAAATTCTTGAGTTAAATGTATAAGCGGAAATCAAATGAGCTTTCACACGAAAAATGTCGCTAGGTTACAGATCAGTGCATCATTTCACTAGGGCATTGCAAAATCAGCTGGCGAATCTCTTGACCTGCCTATGACCTCCACATGGCTGCCCAAGCAGTACGTAAATTCCGGCCGATAACAGGTCAGGAGATAATGATAACGCTTAGAGCTTATACAAAACGATTTCGGTACGTAATCGCCATTGATTCGAATTATAAATATATTTATGTTTGTAATGCATACAACGCCGTTTGGAATAAAACAAATGACGCCTTGCAAAACAAATCATCAAATTGAGTTACATATTTCCGTTTTGTGCTAACAATTGGAAATTGTCTAGCATTGAGCTTACCTGCAAGTGCGTGTCTCGGTGTCCGGTTTTGCCATATGCCGAGTTTTTGGTCAGATATCGTCGTATATTACGCAAAATACCCGCCTCGCAATCCTGCTCATCGGGCGTTATATCCTTCGGCTCAAAGTATACCAATTTTGTGAGGGTTCCACCGATATCCATGCCAAACCATGGCATCGCTGTAATTATTCAAAATGAGAAATCATATTATACGACAAATTAATGGTAAGGACATATATATATAATTATAATTAACGGCATGCTGTACCCACACACATACACATGGCAATGCCATGGTTTTTTAAACGAATAGCGCCTTTTAATAACAAAAACACAATTAAGTGACCCTTTACGTGGCTTCATTTTAATTTACATATTGAAAGGGCCGAAACTTTAAAAAAAATTTTGTTTAATTAGGTAAAGCTACAGTAAATTTGGATCTAGTATAATTTGGATTACATATTGATCTAAAAATGTTTAGAAACAACAATATTTCATTTTGAAAACTATGCTTTACAAAGACTGGAATTAAGTTCAGGCAACATATATAGGAGCTTTATAAGACTAAACTGTCTTGCGAATATATCGATGAAATTGCGTCTTTCGAGCAAACCAGCTATTTGATATCTAATCTTTGCAAATATATGTAAATTGAACAACTACAATATAAAGCTATCTTTAAGATGTCGAAAATTATTAAGCACCCTTTTAGTAATACTATGTCGCATAACAATATTATCGACAAAGAAATTTACAATAATTACGGTTACATCCTCATGTTGTTGACTGTTTTGCTACGAATTGATTGAAGTTTTGTGTTAATTAACATGTGTTAAATTTTATTGCACACTCCATATATATATATATAAGGCACTTGTACCGATTTTAACTTCATATATGTATGTATTTATATACGAGCACATACCGCTTTTAATGATCAGATCAAAGATCGACGTAAAATCCAGTATTTCAGTCATAGTTGCTAAAAGTTAATGCATTAGCTTATATTCTCTATTCTATTTCACGGTTGTAGAGGGTGTGATTAGTTCGTGAAAATAAAAAGCGGAAACATTTTGTTTAATTTCAAACAGGGTAAGCGCACCACACAACACGTTGTTAACTGTGACGGGCAACTGTTTGATTATATAGTATTATATGTTGGATGAATGCGGGCCACATCTAACTGCCAAAACATGTGCGACGAGAGAGAGTGAGAACCAGGGAGCGATACCAGCTGCTTATCTAAGCTTTATACTTGCTTTTATCACCAGTTAAAAATTTACTTAAGTGACCGCTGGCCTATGAGTTGGTTACACTAAGCGTTGGCAAGGCACACAATTAACCATACCGATATCTAATCTTAAAAATATATACTAACACTTACATACAGAAAAAAAAACACCTAAAAATAACTAAATCGCCTTCAACTACTAGTTAAATAAACCCAAGTCACTGGGAGTGACAAATAACTTGCCAAAAAAACTCAATTACTCAATTATAAATCAGCTGTTAACTTTAAAGAGCGGAGAGATAGTTCCACTTATCTAGCACTGTGGTACAAATGTACTAAAAGTGGTATTTTTTGATGGTTCGTAGGAAAGTCGAGATTTTGGTGGCTGGAAACGCAATTGCATATTATAATGATTACAATATATATTGAATGTAGTGGAAATTGAAAAAAGTTTGATTAAAAAAATTTTAAATATGGAGCAAAATTCGATCAAGTTTGCTACTGTTATCTTATGTACATTTTGTATATAATTAAGTTGTAAAGAGCGAGACTTTGCTTTCATTTCTCCATTATCATCTTAACGATCGCAAGGTTGCCACATTGCGAAAATTGTTGGCACATAAATTGAATAATTAGATTTTTACAAATTCTTTCGGTGAATCGTGAACTAAAATTAGTGTTTAATATTGTTTTGTATTGTGATGTTTTCTGAATAACTTTGGTTGCATAAAAATGAATTACATACATTTAATACTGAATTTTAAACTTTTTTGGTTATTATTTTAATTATCTGCTGTCGCTCTTATCACTTTGGGTAGCATCACAAATTGAGCTTTGCTGTAGATCAGAACAGATGCTTTTTGGTTTTTGTACAAAGATGTATTTATTTATTATTTACTTTCGACTTTGGATGGCGCACTACTTACACATCAAATCATCAATGTTCGGGATGCGTTTGGCGTGTTCAGTCAGTTGTGAGTGATTCTTTGATTCGTTTGACCAATTTTCTTCGTCGACTATTGTTAACGGTTTTAGATTGCCCTCAATGATATTGTTGTTGTTTTTGTTACTGCTATTGCTGTCGTTGTTTTTGAGTGTGTTGTTGACGGATTTGCTTTTGTTACCGACTCCAATGGCGGCACGCCACGAAGCGCGCCATGAATTCCGTTTGGTGGTGATCATTTGGGTAGTCGGTAGACTGGACGTTGTTGTTGTTGTTGATTTTTTGTCGTTATGTAATTTGAATATTTTCAAGTTGAACGAATATTTCGAGTCGCGCGCGGGCACTTTCATTTTAAAAATTATTTGAATACCTTTAACGAGTTATTGCGCACTGATCAAAATCGTAGTCGTTATTCTAGCTACCGTCGTATTATTAACAACTTATTTGTATTTACATGACTACCTGTTGTTACGGTAAGTGATCTTCAAAACAATCAGCTTGATTCCACTGTTGTTGTTTTGAGTAGAAGAAAACACGAAACGCGTCGGGAATGGAATGGGGTGCAATCCGTTTGACCGACCGCTCGAAGGCGTGAAACGTGTTTGAATGAAATTTCATTGTCACTTTGTTAAAAACGATGCGGCAACGCCGACCAGCAGCAACTACAGCAACAGCCGAGCTGGCGTCGACGTCACAATCGTCGCGCTTGCACAAAAAAAAACAAACAGACACACACAAACAGAAGTGAGTCCGTGTTGAGTTTTCTACATACATGCATAAGTATATTAATGAGGAGACATCGCAAAGCTGAAGCAAAAGCCGAACTTGAGCATTGCGAAAGCAAATTTCAAATAAAACAAAAACTCAGCGACCAAAGGTGAACTTCACTACGACCAACAAAACCGAACCATATACCCTTGACATGAGCTTGAGTCAATTAAACACGAATCTATAGTTAAGATAAATAAGTATAGTTGGTAAGCAACTACATCATATAGCTTGTGGCCCCAAATGCCATTCAAGCTATTATTTCCTAGCAAAGTTAGTTTTTTGCTTTCCCCGCTTGCACACTACATACATGTGTATGCAAATATGTATCTGTAAAGCTCTTGCTCCAAAGGTACTTCGTAAAACATATGTACATGTGTATATGTACTTAAGCTAAAAGAGTGAACGGACAAACAAAAGCGCACAAATCAAAAAAAAAAAGTGGCGTTTCAAACAGAAACGTCAAAATAAGCTTTTAAGATTGTAATGTATTTAAAGGTGGGACAGAAAGAAATGAAAAATTAGAATCGACTCGTATCTGCAAATAAATGTCTTATTTTAACTTTTTTTGTTAAACTGAAAAGTGAATATTAAGTGGCTCTTATCGACATTTATTTTGAAATGCATACGTGAAATAACACATATTAACTTACCCCTGCCCAGCTGGTGGCAAAAGAAAACTTCATCGTCTTGCATTTTGATGTTGAAACACTTAGCACAGTTGCTTTCGATGCACTAACAGTTGATAACCGGCAACGGCGCGGTTTTCGTATATCCTGATAACAAGTTAAGCTACAGCTAACGTGAATCAGAACACCAGCAGTTGTTGATTGACAGTAAGATAGAAATCAAAGTGGAAATTGGGAGGTCTGCACTGGAAATGAAGCGATTTCTGTTTACATTAGCAATGTTTGCATTTACGTGTAAGGTGGCCCTCTATGTTTGGTATAGGGTCGGGAGAGCACGTTCCGCTTTTTCAGTTGGCATTGGCATTGGAAACAGAAAAACAAAAATATATGTTTTCGATTTGTTTACAATATGTTTTGCCGCCTGAAATTTGATAACTTTTCACTTTTAACGGCAAATCGACTTCTCAGTCCGATAAGTTAAGTATTCTAATTGGTGTACTACGCACTTTATTAAAACTTTGCAACAATTACGAAAAATATCTTAATCTAGTGGCCTTGCACGTCGTCTTCTTCTTTACATTAAATCCAAACAGCTGTTTGCTTTGTTTTCTGGTCCAGGCTAGAGATGTGGCTATAACAAAACATCGATTGAAATTTTTATCGTGGATGTTTGTCCCAAAAGTACAATCGGCTATATCGCATATTTCGCTTTTATATCGATAGATTTATGATTATTCAAGAATACAAAATAACAACGCAAAATATATGTAAACAAAATGAAAGCAAGAAATTAAAGTGTAAAGCAAAATAAAGTGCTTATTTAAAAATTGTTTTTTACATACGGAGTGCGGCTTTGAATTGCCCATTGTGCGCTTAAGAAAATAATGACTACAAGAAATGATATAATGAATGTAAATAATGAATTCACGAAATTCAACTTTCCACCAGTTTGGAGAGATAACACTAAAGTGAAACTGCTTTTTGCTAGTTTTCATCCGCGGCACTTAAATATCGAAGCCTATGAAACAAAAATGGTATTCTGGATTGATCTTGTAAAGCAGTATTGCAAATTTATGGGCAAAGCCAACATTAGTTTGCAAGAACTGCAATTGCAGTTTATGCGAGGTGAACAAATTCCCGCTTGCCTGGATATGGTAATGGCTGCTATGGAGCAACAAAAACAGATCCGTCTGCGTAGTGAATACGAATACGATCCGTTGAACTCCTGGAGCGGTTGGTTGGTCAACAGTTTCGTAAAGCGCCCTCTTGCAAACAGTTGGCGTAAACTCAAGCACAGCATTATTGCAGAGGACGCCAAAGCTGGTTCTCTTGTTGAATGGATTCACTTAGAGGTTTTACGGGTATAATATGATGCCGCTTTTTAAGCTTGGATAATAGAAATGACATAATATATTCCACACAGATCATTTGCAGTGAAATGGAAGAGAAGGTATTGTTGAAAAATCCTGGAAAATTGCTGCACTTTGAAGCCTTCATGTCGCTGTGCAATGCATGTCAAATGCATATCCATGCGGACTCTTTGGATTTGTGCCTTTTAACTCTGGCGGCACGCAGGAAAGTGGTTCTAGAGTGTACGATTGAAAAGCGAACGCGACGCATTCACCTCATCAAGATTCCAGGCAAACAATTCTTTATCTACCATAACAAAACTTTTGTAATATCTTGTTTCGCACAACAGCTAATGAGGATGACAGTCTGGTTATAAGCGAGGCAGATCATGCGGTGCATAATCTGGAGATGACACAGGCTAATCTGCTGAAACAGCTTGAGGGCCTTGAAGAGGAGATTAAAGTGAATGATGATAAGGCGCGTCAATATGTGAAGGAGAACAAACGACAATTGGCCAAAACGTACCTCCGCAAAAGGCGTTTGCTTGAAAAAAATCATGGTACAAAACAGCAACAAACTGTAATTACTATTATTAATTGTTATATTCAATTCCCAGAGCGTCGAAGTCTGGCGCTGCACAACATAGAAACATTACTTTTAAATGTGGATGAGGCGCAACACAGCGGAGTGGTCTTAGACGCTTATAAAATTGGCACAAAGACGTTGCAGAAGGTGCTTAACGATTCGGGTCTCAAGTACGACAACGTCGATGAAGTACTGGCGGATGTACGTGAGACTTTGGATCAGCATCGCGAAATTCAGGATGTTATGTCGAATAACACTGCAGAAGTACCCAGCCAAGATGAGGATGAGCTAGAGATTGAGCTTAGCAATCTGATAGGCGCACAACAAGAAGCGCAGCCAGTGAATGTTAATGGAAATATTAGTAAAAATAATAATAATAAGCCTCAGATGGTTATTGAGGACAAGGATTTGATTGCCATGTTAGATGATCTGGATGTGGAAGACGGCACCATCTCTCAAACTACTATCCATAAAACATTAGAGTCTATTTAAGATCACATATATTTGTGTTTTGTGTTGTTAAATAAATGGTACATATTCTAGTTTACTAAATGATTTATATATTTTTTAATATTTATAATTGCTTTACTCTATTTCATTTTGTACAAAATGCGTCCTTAAGGTCATATATTTTGTTGCTTAAAAGCTATGGCTAGACAAATGTTTCCCTAAATTGGAATTTAAAATTAAAATACATTTAGTATAAGTATACACATGATTTGGTTTATCATACAGCTCATTCATTATTTCTGCATTTAAAGTGCGCACAAATTATACATAAAAACGTTTCATACAGGCCTCACTGGTACATACTAAGTATGTACTCATATGCATATGCATGCATGTTTATTGCACTAAAGTTAGGCATATTTGAAGCATATCAGAAAAAGCAATTTAATGAATGCTAATGTGTCCCTGGGCAGACCTCAAAAGTAGATGCATCACCGAAAACGCCATTAACCGTTTGCCCCACGCGGATCGTTATGTGTGGATTTGGAAAAGTATCAGAATACTTAAAATTGTACAGATGAAGCAAATCAGGACGGGCAGGATCACAATAAAACGTAATGATCTAAGAATAAGAAAATTTAAGGTTAAACGGTTGATTAGGTTCGAATTACTTACCTGCTATGTCCTAGGGCTGGGTGTCAGAGATTCAAATCGATTTCAGCCTCCAAGTCGATGTGGTTCATTGAGTTGGCTGTGCTATTAAATATTTGATTCTCGGACGTTGTTCCACCACTGCTCTCACCATTGGGATTTCTAGCGTTGACGACTCCATTCCGCTTTGATTTACCTAGCAGCCAGCAAGAGAACACTTTGTCCAAATATTGAATGTTAATAATTGTGATGATGGTTTGGGTCGTGTGCTGCATGATATCGATATATATATATATACATATATATATAGCACAAATAAAATCGGATTTATAACAAATACAAACCGCCAAGCTCCCAATACACTACATTTATCGAGAGCTTTCATTCTTTTTTTCTGTAACGTACTTATCCCAATGGGCAATAATTGAAAAAATGGCTAACAATTAATAGTACACAGGAACTTAAGGACAATATGTTTCGGGTCATTAAAGAGCAGGCCGATGTTGAGTTATGTTTTTGGCTAGTCTGGTGTATACATATGAATGTGTGAGTGATGCGATGATGACACTTACCTCCCGTAAAGCACAGGCAACCCTCGTCATCACTGGGAAAATCCCGCCGTGCACTCTTTAGTTTAAGCTCTTTGTTTAGCTCGTTCATGCAACGCTGATAGTAGTCGTAGTCCTTTAGATACCAAACTGGTGGCCATCGATGCTCGCGCAAAAACTCTTGATTATCTTGATGCAGTGCTTTTAAGCCCTTGAGTGAAAACTTACAGATTACATTGTAATTGACGCACAGATACGACATACACCACTCGGCCAGTTGATGGGCATTGTGCAGCTGTTGAAAATTTTAAGAATATATTGATATGTTGCATATTTAATGTAAGAAAGAACAGACCTTGACTGTTTCGAGCAATGTTAGACAATGATCCACCGTTTCATTGGTCTCGTTTTGTGAAATTATTGTGAGATCTTCAATAATGCGACACTCAATCAGATTGATTAGACGCGGCAGGCACAAACGGTTGGCCAATTCCAGCAAATTGAGGCATTTAACCGCTGAGATGGGCGGAATTTGATCAGTGTACAAATAACACAGCAACTTATGGAATGTATAGATGGTAACGCCGGGAAAAACGATCTGCAAAACACACAAGTTGTACATGTTTTTTGTTCAATGCGTTTATAATTTTAAATGACTTACCACATTAGAGTGTGCCTCACGAAAGTCGCCCAAAAGCATGGCACGCATAACATCACAGCGACCCACGAGAACAGCCCGATGTGCCTGTAGTATAATAGTAATAAGCAAACTAGATAAAATTGAAAATCGAATCACCAAACCTTCATCAGACCGTCATCCAACTCAAAAGTTACATCGCTGAAGCAACCGTCTCCAATACAATGCCTTTCCATGCTCTCTTTTATGCGCTGCAGACAGAAAACTTGTAAGCAAAAAACCAACAACTTTTGTTGTAATTAAAAACTCACAAGACAAATGTGGGGATTTGGTTCATCACTGGGACTCTCCATGACGCTTTGTGGTCTGGAAAGTAACATGGTTAATTGCGGCAGTTCTAAAAAGTCGGCAGCTTCTCTTATTTCCTGAACAGAACAAAATTCAATGTAAGCTCACTACAATTAAAACTGACAGTAGTCAAATTACCTGTAGATTACTGCATTCTTTGTCAATGGTGCCTGTGTAAATGAATCTAAGGCATTGATGGAGTGCCTGGGGTGAGATGAGTTTGCTTAGAGTAACAATTGTTTGAATTGCGCAGACGCCGCGTTGAGTTTCCATCTGCACTAACCGCAGACTCTGCAGTACTGGATGATGCAGATCCTTATGTAAATCACTGGAGCGTTTTGATTCCACTAATGGCAAAGCCTGATAGCTGGATCGTCGCTTTAAATGTTCCCACATGCTGTCACAGGCAAATTGTAAGTAGAGTTAATTATGCGTCGTGCGAATGTATTTTTGCTCTTACCGTTGTGTGCGTGATTCGTAGCGTATGAGATATTCTGTATCATCATTAAAATCGGCTATGGTCGCTTCGCCAAACGTTGAACTAACCATGCTCGACTCACTGCTGCTGCGTCCACCCATGTCGCTAAGCTCAGTGTTGAGAATTCGCTGGAAAATGCTGGAAGCTGCGGCAAGCATAAATCTGTGTACAGCAAACTTGGTACCGCCGACCACCAAAATAAGATCGGCATAGGCTTGCGACAGGAACATATTATAAATATCCTGTCGATAGTGGCCAACCACGACGGTAACCTCTGGTGGTGGAGGTTTTGGTGGCCGGAAAGGAGCCTGCAGTAACGGCTTCTGTACCTTTTTCAGGTTTGTCATCCAGAAGCGCTGCTGTCGACGCGCAATAAGCGATGATCGAATGGCATTTTCAAACACCTCATTGACGCCAAAGTATGTAAAGACGCTGGTCTCGTAGTAGCTCACGCCCAACTCCTTTGCAACGGCTCTTGCCTCATCCGGCATGACCAAGTCGCTCTTCAGTGCAGCTCTGTAAAAGAAACAAAACCAATTAAACTTTATTTTATCAGGTTTGATAAACTCATCGTTTACATACCTAACAAAGGTCCCTTTTTCACCAAAGTAGGATAAATAGTTCTCATCGCGGTACATGTATCGCAGGTCATTTTTGCAACCGACAAGCACGACAGGCACATCGGGACAGAATCGCCTGATTTCTGGATACCACATGGCCTTGCAATTGCGCAACGAGATCGGACTCGCAATAGAGAAGCACAACAGCACGACATCAGATCTGCATTAAAGGAGCGACTATTGAGTAAAATTGTGCTGGTAAAGTAACATATAGACATTACCTGCCGTAAGCAAAGCGACGATCTTTGTCATGATCCCCAAATGTGTCCCACAAACGCAACGAGACATTAACTCCATCCACTACTTCCCAAGAACGCTCAAGAACCTGCAATGCATTCGGAAATATTTGTGTTAGTAAAGTAGCAATATACATATGCTATCGACAGTTTGTCACTTGCGTCTTTATAAATGCGATACTGATCGATCGCCCACACGGTAGGCACATGTGTCGATAGCAATTGCGATAGCGAGACATGCTTGTTGCAAGCCCTTGCGCAAATCAGACGCGTCTTTCCCACGGCAGTGTCACCAACCAAGACGCACTTGACCAATTCCTGATGCGGCTGCTCGTTGTCCATTGTTGGGGAAGGGAATTCTGCGAAATATACATAAATAAATGTATGTGTTATAGCTAAATTATTTCATACTTGTGATTAATATAATAGTCCAAATTACCTATTTTCGGAAAGCTCTGTATATTATCAACAATGTTCTTAAATGTTCTGTTTGTGGTAATCTCTTGATTAAATTTCTTTCTTGTTCTTGAATATTGTCGCAATATGTTGGCATTCCGTTTAAGAGATTGTGATAGGTAAACTGCGTCCAGACACGAAGTAATGAAAGTAAAAGGAAAACAAGACAACGAACCAGCAGCAACAACAAAGAAAAGACAAACCCGATTGCGTTGTTAAAAAATACGCGCAAAATGTTTTTTTTTAGAGTCTAATTGAGCTCAATTGAAACAGAAATAAAAATATCTTCAATCGAAATTTCAAGCGAATATCGCATGTATAATACCCTGTGTTAGTAATTTAAACAAGTTTGATGGCAATATGCCTTCTTTAAAATATGAATAAACGTTTTAAATCACTTTACTGAGTTCACAGGTTAACAGAAAAAAAATCTTAAAACCATAAAACTAGGGTATTTAGACATCAACAACTGCGCCAAGTTTTTTTTTGACTTGGTTTCGTTTATGTTGACCGTGCCGTTTTTTTCGTTTACCGTTTAGTTTATTCATATTCATACTTATGTTAATGTGTACATACAAAAATAGTAAACAATAGTATTTTCATTAGAACACATATGTTTGTACTTATGTAAATACGAAGTATGCTTATAGTAATTTCATCTACTCTTACTTTTACTTTGAGCTAGCATTTTTGCTTACACACATCAAAACAAACAACATACATATCTATGTATTTATGTGCATATGTACAATATTATTAAAACATATAATAAAGCATTTAAAAACATTTTTGAACAACAATCATTGGAAAATATATGGACATATGTCTGCGTATATGAAAATTATTTAAAATACATTTTCACTCCCATAAACAATTGTGTTTCTTTTATTTTTTCAACACCCACGTCCATCGTGAAAAACCTACAGATTGTACATATTTGTTTGGTCATATAATTGCAATGAATTAAACAGGCCGTAATAATATTAATGAGCTCCTTTGAAGGAACGACCGGCACCTAAGATGCCCCATTGCTGAGCTTATTGATTTTCTCATTCCATTCTCATGCGGTGCCGCCTACTGGCCACAGAGCCTCCGACAAAGACTCAAGTCGAAATGACAGCGTCAGCAACATTTTCAAATAAAAGCATCATACTCTTATACATCAGGGGCAGAAAATTATTTTTAGCAACGCAAAAAAGTTGTTAGTTTAATGATCGATTAAACATTTCTAATAGTTTTTCATTAAAAGCTCTACTTATATGAGGTATTTTTTTAATATACACTTTTCACAATCTACTGAGAAGCATCAAAATTGGTTTTTTCCTTCATTGACTTAAATTATTTATTGTTCAACTATTTTTCAATTAGCATTAATTATGATTGATACCTTTATATATTTTCTTATTTGTCTAAAAATAAGAAATATAAACACGTACCTTTCTATTTGGTTCTTTATTTGTGTTTTGCTTGATATGCTCTCTCAGTTCTTTATTTGCGTGTTGCACTTATCACACACGCACACACACATTTACTAGCAAAATTTACAACAATTTGCAATTTATATTTGCACCATTCCAAATACAAATGATAACACGAGCTTCGTTCACTTCACATTTCTCTACTCTGCATCTGCAATCCATCCGATTTAAATGTTGAGACCTCTAGTACCACATGCAAGTATGCATATTATTATTTGTTAAATAATGAAATGCAGTTACAACAACTGTTACAACAATCGTGCGCCGCAGTCGATAAGTGCATCTTCCAGTGTTGGACTGGTTTAAGACTAAACGCACTTGCCGTTGCCACACTTTCCAACCCAATATGTGTTGTGTTTTGCACCTACCATGTTTTCATCATAGAAGTGTTGACATTTTTGTAAATTCCTATTTTTATTTCATATATATTGTTTTACTTTTTGTAATTTATGGCTATTTGGGATTTCGATGATTTGAATAGTTTTTATAAATTGTGTCCATCAAGTCAAGAACAATCAGATTAATCGCAAAACAATCAGGTATCACTACATTAAAAAGGTGGCAGCTCTTGAACATATGTTTTGGATTGTTGGTATTGTTGCGAAACGAAGGACAATTACAAATATTTTTGGAAAATATTACAGTAATAAGCAGAAAAATTTATACATAAATTTCTTATTCTTGATTTTATATAATTTATGCGTATTAATACATTTGGAATTACAATTTCTGCAGAAGCAGCCACATCGTTCCTATGTTTGTCGGACGAACGTGTTTAACTTTTTCCAGCCGCAAATCGATTTTTGCCGTAGCCGTAACAGCTGTTTTAAATCGACAGTACGCTTTAATAAAAACATATAAATTAACATAATTGAACTTGTTTTTGTTGTGTTAACAGTAGCGGGAAATATTGTCGTAACATTTTATCTGGATATAGATCGCTTTCAAGTACACCAAAACCGAAAATGACACTTAATAGCAGCCAAAAAGTGCACCCCAAAACGGTTCAGCTGGACCCAATAATGCGGTAAATCACTTCTGCCAACATGCCAAAAATATAATAAATGAATTTTTCTTTCTTAAGTATAAATAACATTGAAAAATCGCAACAAGACACGCGCGATTATCGTGGCTTGCAATTGGAAAATGGTCTTAAAGTATTACTTATTTCGGATCCAAGCACCGATGTTTCGGCAGCTGCACTTTCTGTGCAGGTTGGGTAAGATACGATATGATATCTCAATGAACATAAAATGTAATTATGATTTGTTTGGTAATTTCAGTCATATGTCAGATCCAGAAGAATTGCCTGGCTTGGCGCATTTCTGCGAGCACATGCTGTTTTTGGGCACTGAAAAGTATCCACACGAAAATGGCTATACCACTTACCTCTCACAGAGTGGGGGCAGCAGCAATGCGGCCACTTATCCACTAATGACGAAATATCACTTCCACGTTGCTCCGGACAAGCTGGATGGAGCGCTGGATCGTTTTGCGCAGTTCTTTATTGCACCTTTATTTACACCCAGCGCAACTGAGCGAGAAATAAACGCAGTAAGTGAAGAAAGAAATTTCCGTCACATTGTACCTCTATTAACTAAAATATTTACAGGTAAATTCGGAGCATGAAAAGAATTTATCAAGTGACCTTTGGCGGATCAAGCAAGTACATCGGCATTTGGCCAAATCGGATCACGCCTATAGCAAATTTGGTAGCGGCAATAAGACCACGCTCTCCGAGATACCGAAATCGAAGGGTGTTGACGTCCGTGATGAGCTTTTAAAGTTTCACAAATATTGGTATTCAGCAAACATCATGTGCCTGGCCGTTATTGGAAAAGGTTTGCTGCTCTAATATATTGTGTTCTTCATTTAAACCCCATTTTATTATGAACAGAATCATTGGATAAACTGGAAGAAATGGTAATTGAAAAATTCTCGGAAATCGAAAATAAGAATGTACAGGTACCTGAATGGCCACGTCACCCATACGCAGATGATCAGTATGGTCAGAAGCTCAAGATCGTCCCAATTAAGGACATACGCTCACTTACAATCAGCTTCACGACCGACGATCTTACTCAGTTCTACAAATCTGGCGTAAGTTATTAAACACTTTTTATTTGAATATAAACTGATGAATACTTATTGCAGCCCGACAATTATTTGACGCATCTAATTGGCCATGAAGGTAAAGGCAGTATATTGTCCGAGCTGCGACGACTTGGTTGGTGCAATGAGTAAGCCAAATTACCACATTTGTAAGCTTGCGATTATAATGCTAGCTTTTATTCTTTTAGCCTTATGGCTGGACACCAGAATACCCAAAATGGCTTTGGTTTCTTTGAGATTGTTGTAGATCTAACTCAGGAGGGTTTGGCGCATGTAGACGATATTGTGAACATAATATTCCAATATTTGTGCCTGTTGCGTAAAGAGGGTCCTAAGAAGTGGATCTTTGATGAGTGTGTGAAGCTTAACGAAATGCGCTTCCGTTTCAAGGAAAAAGAGCAGCCCGAAAACTTGGTGACACATGCAGTGTCATCGATGCAAATCTTCCCATTGGAAGAAGTGCTCATCGCACCATACATGAGCAATGAATGGCGTCCAGAATTGATGGCCAAGCTGTTGGAAGAACTAGTGCCCTCCAAGAGTCGTATTGCGTTGGTTAGCCAAAGTTTTGAAACGTCAGCAGATCATGCTGAGCCATATTATAAAACTAAATATGGATTAGAGCGTATACCCAAAGAGACAATACAGGTATCTATAATTATAAAAAATACTTTATACAGTTTTATTGATTTTCGAATTATTTACAGGGCTGGGAAAACTGCGATATTAATGAGAATCTAAAGCTGTCACTGCCAAACAGTTTTATACCAAGCAATTTTGACATAGCTGAAGTGCCCAGTGATGCACCCATTCATCCCACAATTATAATGGACACGCCCATTTTACGAGTGTGGCACAAACAGGACAATCAATTCAACAAGCCCAAAGCCTGCATGACATTTGACATGTCCAATCCCATTGCCTACTTAGATCCTCTGAATTGTAATTTGAACCACATGATGGTGATGCTCCTAAAGGATCAGCTCAACGAATATTTGTATGACGCAGAGCTGGCTAGTTTGAAGCTAAGCGTTAACACCAAGCCATGTGGCATTGATGTAAGTTGATAATATAGAAAACTAGTACAAAAATTAATTATATTTTTTCCAGTTTACCATACGAGGCTTTAGTGACAAACAGGTTGTTTTACTTGAGAAATTGTTGGATCATTTATTTGACTTTAGCATAGACGAAAAACGTTTTGACATACTCAAAGAAGAGTACATAAGATCATTGAAGAACTTTAAAACGGAACAACCCTATCAACATTCCATATATTATTTGGCTCTGTTACTAACCGAAAATGCCTGGGCAAACGTGGAGCTATTAGATGCTATGGAACGTGAGTAAATTGTTCACTTTGACCATTTTATTATTGTACATCTACTAACTTCATATTGTATTGATGTATACCTTTTGCAGTTGTTTCCTACGATCGTGTGCTGAATTTTGCCAAGGAGTTCTTTCAACGCCTGCATACAGAATGCTTCCTTTTTGGCAATGTCACCAAGCAGCAAGCAACTGATATTGCTGGTCGTGTTAACAAGCGATTGGAGGTAACGAATGCTACAAAACTGCCAATTCTAGCCCGTCAGATGCTCAAAAAACGCGAGTACAAATTATTAGCTGGTATGTACAAAGAAATAAAATATTAAATCCGTATTAATTTTGGTCTGTCATTGCTTCAGGTGATAGTTATCTCTTTGAGAAGGAAAATGAGTATCACAAGAGCTCCTGTACACAGCTCTATATGCAGTGTGGCGCTCAAACGGACTATACAAATATTATGGTTAACATGGTCTCACAAGTTCTATCGGAACCTTGCTACGATTGCCTACGCACAAAGGAACAACTGGGCTATATTGTGTTCAGTGGTGTGCGCAAAGTAAACGGCGCCAATGGTATTCGCATTATCGTGCAATCAGCAAAGCATCCATCATTTGTTGAAGATCGCATTGAGAACTTTCTGCAGACTTATTTGGTGAGCACGCATCAAAAACACAAAATAAACGAGTCATATTATAAACATTTCACTATATGTTTAGCAAGTTATTGAGGACATGCCGATGGATGAGTTTGCGCGCCACAAGGAAGCGTTAATTGTTAAGAAGTTGGAGAAGCCTAAAACCATTTTCCAGCAGTTTAGCATGTTCTATGGCGAAATTGTCATGCAAACTTATCATTTTGAACGCGAAGAAGCCGAAGTTGCAATACTGCGCAAAATAACGAAAGCTGATTTTGTCGACTATTTCAAGGTGGGTATTCTAAAAGAAAAAAATGTTAAGCTAAGCCTTAACTTATTATATTTAATTACAGAAATTCATAGCTAAAGATGGCGACGAGCGAAGAGTTTTATCCGTTCACATTGTTTCCACACTCAAGGAACCGAATGCAACAAGCAGTGAGGAGGATATATGTTCGGTCACCAACATGGAACGTCATAAACCAATTAATGATATTGTTGCATTCAAATCCTGCAAAGAATTGTATCCCATCGCAATGCCCTTCTTGGACATCAAGGCAAAGGGTGCACGCAGCAAGCTTTAAGCAAATGCAGCTAGTCTATGTAATTTGCTCTCTCTCTCTCTCTATCTGTATGCATAGATAATTGGTTTTGGTTGTTTCGTTTAATTGCAGCTTATACATATAATTATATAGAAAAACCTTTCACAAATATAATATAATTTGTATTAGAAGCGAATTGTGTCTTACATAATTGCTGCCAACGATTGCGCTATTTGGTATGGAAAATCCCATATCTAATTTTGTCAGTTCCTGTGAGCTGAGGTCCTGTGTGCGTCGATGACTCTGATTCTGATCCAATAGCGATATCTTGTGTTTAAACGCCACATGCTCCGTCCATTTCAATTGCTTCCCCTGCCCACCCATATCCAGCATAATATTGTTCTCCTTGCCTTCAGGGGATGAATATGCCAGTGCCAGCTGCAAATTGATTATGTCTCGATGCATATGCTGAAATGTGCACTTTAATTGAAGTGTTTTTCCTGCAGAGGGAATTTCAAACATAAATGTTTAGGGAATTTTATATCATTACCTTAATTCTTGAATACTTGCCTCGAATGCTAAATTTGGGGCTATTGACGATTTTGGTTGAGCCATCGGCAATGTGATCCGTAAAGTTTTCCAGTTTCCAATAATAAGTAAATAGTTGAAAATCCTGATCCGCCAACATTGTGTTATTGAATCTATCAATCTCTAACTCTCGCTCTGGTAGACTCTCGATTTGTTTAAGCATCGGCTGTTTCTTCGTGTTGTTTTCCAGGTTGGGTTTCATCGTAATCTGCTCAAATTTGATTCTTTTGACTACGGTCGGTTTTATAAACTTAGTCGTCATCGGTATGGAGTTGCTATCTTTGTGGTCCCGCATCTCGGTTAACTTTAGCAGCAGCTCTTTGATTTCACGTATTTCCCTAAACACTTTTTCCTCCAGATTACGAAAGGCGATATTCATTTCATCTAAATGGTTGAATCATGGTTTCCCTATATTTGTCTTAGTTGTGTACAAAACTTACCCGAACCACAGACACCCTTCAAAGTCTTTGTTGTGACCGCTTCAGCGGATGCCCTGACATCGCCCGCATTTACCGTACATACTGCCTTTTGAACTTCACTGGGTAATTTTGGATCCGTTTCCGGATTTTCTTGCTCATTGTCGTTTAGGCTATTATTATCTGTATCGTCAAGTGCAAGTGCCGTGGCTAAAAGAACACATGCCCCAAACAATAACCAACTTGGCATCTCCAGCTGTTTGAGTGATATAAGTTCGTCTGGTACTGAATGAAGAGACCACCAAGTGTTCCGCTATCTGGGAGGGCTTATTGACAACTGACTGACAAATGACGAATGAAACGTTGACATTGTATTTGTACATATTTAGGTATTCACATAAATATATAGATAGATATATGTCTGTACATATTTAGGTTTAAAAATATGCGACTAGGGCGCGTATCGCACGATTATCTAAATATAGTGCCAATGTTGTGTTCATCGCGATCAAACATATGAATGAAAGGTGTAGAAATTCTTTTGGATTACAGTGGAATAGGCATTTAAATCACAAAATTCAGTGGGTTTATGAAAAAATAAACAAAATGTATTCAACTATTTAAATGAAGTACTACAAAGTTGTTAACCCATTGAAAAGAACGATAATCGAAATGCCATTTCGACCATATTTTGCGGTACTTCGGGAAAGTGACACACATATACCTCCTTTGCTGGTGATTGGAAAAGTCGACCAACAACAACGAATCGCATGACACCCTGCTCCTCTTTGGTGGTATTTGCAATCTCTATGGTTATGCCATGTTCCTTTACCATCATTATATCATTGCTACCATGTGCAATGAGGGATCTATTGTTGTTGCCAGCTCCAGTTGGTTCCGTTAGAATGCGTCGATGATATTTGGAGCGCTCAAGGATAACATGAATCATATGACAGGCTCGTCGCATCTCGCTTACGTAGGTAAAACTCTCTGAGCTGGCTGTGAAGGGGCACAGAAGGACGCCACTAGTTAGGTCAACGTAGACGTAGTGCAGCACAGAGTTCTTCCAGCCCGCTGATATTTTTACGGGCAGCACATTATTGATTTCCTTCCACAGGGATGTTGTTATTTGACTCTGGCTCTCGGCAGTCAGATTGAGGCCGTAATGCAGAGGATGCTGCTCTGCAAAGTTTTCCCAGTCAGAGCCACTGTCCGAATCATCGGCGGGTGTTAGACGGCGGCGTGACATCTCATCCTCACTGGGCGTCAGACTGTGTATCGACGAGCCACCCAGAGATGAGCACAGTTGCGCTTCCTCATCATTAACAACATTGCTAGAATGTGGAACGTTGCTTTTCGGTCTGAGCAACGACTCCAGCTTACGGGTCGCTTCATGCTCCTGGCCGGATTGCTCAAGCTTATGCTGATCAAAGACTTCTGGTCGTTTATTTGAGACTGACCAAAATCTGGCCAATGATTCGATGCCACACTGTATAAGATGATCCAGTGTCTCCTGGATCTCCTCGATGTAGAACAACGAGGGCGGCACAGCGGTAAACTCCTCCATTTCGGGTGAATCAACATACATCTTGAGGATAACAGTAAGGATCAGGTGACTTCTAGAGCAGACAGTCAAAAAATATCGTCCCGTTGCATTTGCCAGCACAATCTCTTCCCAAACATAGATCTCGCGAACTTTAACATTGGGTGCAGTGCCAATGAAATCAAAAATTCCTCGACAGCGCAAGAAGAGCTCCACATTGAATCTGACCTCGGCGGGGAGGAGACTGGCCAGCAGGAAACTGTCATAGTAAAGTGCGCAACCGTAAATAAAAAACTCGCGATGCGTGGTCAATGGCTCATCGTTCCAATTCCGATAGTCCATGGCCTCCATTTCGCTGAGTGCATCAAAGATGCGCAACTGTGCCTCCTTGGGAAGTGGTAAGCTGCGGGATTGCTTTAGCAACTGCTCAAATTGAACCTCGCCTCGAGGATTCGCCAACAATCTGCAACGTTGAATGCCACAAAAGTGACGCAAAAACTGTCGCAAACCATTGGAGCTTTCATTACTCGTGACAAAGTTATCCAAATTCAAGCCAGGCAGCGAGAATCTTATATAACCAATTAGCTCATCTGATCTCAGACTGCTCTCGGCGGCGCTGTACAAACGTGCTGCATAAGCGAAGAGCACAAGGAAACCATTTAATCGGCGATAGTTGACAAAGTAGGGCACCTGCTCAACCAGGAGACGTGAAGTCAGTGGCTCCGTTTGCAGCTCATTGAGCACTGAGGTTAAGGTCAAGAAGCTGCCTCGTGCCTTGTACAGGAAATTTGTTAAAGCACATTCCGGATAGTAGTACAACGAATCCTTGTGCTCATCCTGCTGATAGCATTCGGGAGGCAGGAGTAACATCCCAAAGGGTGTCACATTATCCGGCACAACAGTAGTGTGTGGAAGCAGTTGCTCAAATTGTTCCGCAAACATGGCAAAGTTCAACAATTTGCGCACCTGCTGCATCGTGATGGATTGTCCAGCTGCATCTTTAACTTCTGGAGGAGAAGTGGACGTACTCACACCTTGAAAGCCCAGACACACCTGGGTGGGTTCCAAGAACTGCTGCAACAGCTCATCCACATTGCTGGCATATAGCTCAATGCCATTCAAGGACTTGAACCAATCTCCCCGTTTGATATTGTGCTGCATGGCGCTGATGTCATGCACAAAACTATCCACCATGAGGCACTCGGGCTGATCGGGAAATGGCAACACACGAAAGCCCAATATGGACTCCACCGCCGTGGAGCGACGACCGAAGCGGAAGCGGTCCGTTGCAGTTATAACCAACTCCAATTGTTTCTGATTGGCGGCAGCATCAGTCTGTGAATTCTTAATGTTTGCGAAGAGGAACCCGTTGCTGGTGCCGCTCTCACCCTCCAGAGCGGATGTCTGTGGTTGTTGCATGTATTGGTTGCCATTGTGCTTGGCCTGTTGGCCTCTATTCGGCTGTTGTTGCTGCTGCTGCTGCTGCTGATGTTGTCGTCTGGTTGTCTTTTTTCCCAGCCGCAATGAACGTCGCAAAAGTTCACCACGTCTCTGCTCCGCCGCATTTGGTTTTATGCTGGGTACATATTCGGCATAGAAGAGGCTACCATCTTCCGCCACGTACTCCTCCCAGTTAACCAAATCGCTGCCATCGCTGAATGAGCTGCTTAGCGACGAGCTCGATGTGGAAAATGTTTCGGAAGCATCTAAGCCAAGACGCCTATCTGAGACTAATAATATTCCCTGTGATTTTCGCATGACGCTAATCGGAATTACAAAAAATAATAAGCAAATAGACAAATCACTCTTTGAACTTATTTTATTTGTTATGCGCCGTTTGTACCTTCAACGTTCTTTAACAAATGACAACTAACTGTTCAGCTTCAAATCTCGGTTTCTTAGCCATTTGTGCTCACACGAATGAAAAAACCGGTTAATGCGTTGAGAGCGATGAGTCTAGACATAGTAAATACAAGTTGTTATGAAAATTCTGCGCTTGGGTTCTCACGTTGTTGTAAATTCCAATGATCTCTGATCTCTTCGTCGCTCTCTTGAGCATTTTCATTTACAGCTAGGTAAGAAGGCTAAAATCTCAGTCCACTATTTATGCGTACATTGTGATTTGTTTTATATTACTCCCAGTAAAACAAATTTCATAAAATGAAATGCAAGACAAAAAAGTACAATATTAACTATTATCTTTATATTAACTATTCAAAGCATAGTGGAAAACAACGAAATAAATGGCTATAACAATTGTGCTAAAAAGAGAAGCCCCCAAAATGAATAAAATAAGTGTTCGTAAGGGAATACTTTGTTGAACCTCACTGCTATTAGTTATATTATTAATAAACGTCACAAACTTAAGTATTTTTTTTCCAAAATGTAAGTTTTATTTACAATAACGATCGGCTTTCATTTTACTACGCCTGTCCAAAAGTGTTTCGTGCAACAATCCTTGTGCTTTAGCTTCTTCGAGCTCCTTTACATCGTTCTTGCTGATTCGCATCTTTTTATCCTGGAACTTTTGAAACTTTTTGCTAAGAAGCAAATGGATTAAAATTTATTTCATTTCATAAACATGTTGTTTGCACTCTTACACATAATTTTTCTCAACTTCGCCCAAGTCGCCCTTCTCTTCCTTTGGCTGTTCATCAACAACAACATCCCTAGCTGCATTGGTTCGCACACGACATACTTCCCGTTCGCCAACCTTTTTATGCAGAGCAACACAAGCATCGTCCTCCGGATCAATGGACATAAAATGTCCCGTTTCTGAGAGTAATGCCATTTGCTTGCCCTAAAAGCGTCAAATAATGAGTTATTTGCAAATGTTCCAGTTATAATATTTGCATGTGATTTTACCTCAAATACAGGCTCCCACTGTTCCATGCTACCAACGGCCTCTGAACGTCCCGTTACCATGCCGTCCTTTTCAATCTTAAGATATTTTCCATAGCCAGATTTGAATGACACCTTGCGATCGTTAATTGGAAACGCCGTAAATATCTCCTCAGGGTCAGGGCCCTCCCCAGGATTGTGAGGGGCGCCAAGAGTAAATAATCTACAATGTTAAATATTTAATGTGAACTTTAATTATTTCAATCTTTTCGCCATACCCATTGTCCAAGGCTTTTAAATAGCAGCGTACGTCAAATTCAATGGCCACTGAACCAATGATGTTTCCTGCTGTTTCTGCTAACCACCAACCGCCATGCTCAATCGCATCCTCATCGGTAACCGATTTGCTTTTCTTGGCTGAGTTGTCATCTTTGTGCTCTTTTTCCTTCTTACGTTTTTTACTTTTTCTATTAACAAAGTTGGGTTTAATACTTGCGTTATGTTATTAATTGTATGCTTACTTGTGCTTTTCGCCTTTTAAAACCAACTTTTTTATGCGAACATTATCGTAGTCTGCCATAATTTACTTTCAATGAGATTAGTTTACTAATTTTGTTTTCACAATTTAATACCAGGGCTGGGAAGCTAGGGATGTATCAAAGTGTTGAAGTGTTCGATGTATCGATGTTTAACATTTTGCAATGTTTTTCTGTGCTTCCATCACTGATAAAGGAATATTGATATCGTCATTCTTTTGATTATCGTTTTAAAATGATCGAATTTCGAAACATCGAAGTTTATGCCGCCCACATATCCACACAAATAAGTGTTGCGAGTTTGCGAGTTTGAAACAGTCGTGAAGTAAAATGCGTAAATTCAAGCGATTGTACGTTAAATGTATTTAATATATTTATAAATACTCATCTTAAGCTGTGAACAAACAATTTGTTAGGTATTTTGGTATATAAAGACTATACTCATGCTTTATCATAAATAAATTATAATTAATAAGAAATAAATATACAAACAAATAGGAATAGAAATCACGCTCAATACAACAAAACTATTAATAATATTTTAAAAAAAGGAAGAGTTTAGCAGTCAAGAGATTTATATACCCTGCAATCAGCTTTAATGTAACATAAAATTAAATATGTATTCCAGCATCTGTCCAGAACTTGAATAGTTTAAGTAACTTTAACTTTTACGAACACTTGTAGAACTTTAAAATGTCTACTATTGGGTGCAGGGTACACATATAAATACTGAAGAAATGGAATGCGTTGTGGTTACATGTATCCCTCCACGGATAGATCTTTCCATTGGCCCTATAATAAAAACATAAATAAGTTAAAGTTTTTAGCAAAATCAATATTTTCGAACATACCGCAATTCCCAAATTCCAACCGGCACCAGCAGGATTCTCATTTGTAATGCCGCATCGTCGACATATGATGCCATTTAAGGATATGGCCCACACTTCCTTGCCGACGGACACAGCACGAAAACCACAATGAGATTCTGTGTGCGGGGGCACAGTGGCAGCATTTGGCAGAAATTGCCAATGCGATCCCTCCGGGAATGTACGTGTTACCTCTCTGCGCACCGCTAGCCGCTGCTGGTTGTCCAATGCCCAAATACCGGCACGTCCCACACTGATGGCTTTAAAGGTAACGCCAGGTGGTGCCTCCACTTGTTGCCAGGCATCGCCGCACGGATTCAGTTTACTAACACCATACCTGTAAAAGATCATACCATTGCGAGCAACTGTCCAGACTTGTCCCGTCGGACCCAAACTGATGCCAATCAGTGGTTGATCACTGACAATGTGCTCCCAGGTGTCACCGCGAGGATTTAGTGTGGTAAGGCCATGTCTAATCAGCACATCGCCATTAGATGCAATGGCCCAGGCAGCCACTGGCATATCCTCAACATTCAGAGCACTGTCTACATCACTGTCCAACACCTGCAGTGAGGTATCAAGTATTTTGGAATGACTGAGCTCCTGCCAAGGTCCACTGCTAGTAAGGCGACATTTTTTCATCCAACGACGACGCCGCACACAATCCGTCAGCTTCTTGTGGGCATGGTACGTTGCGGGAAAATCGATGGCATATTGCCAGCCTTCCTTGTCCGCACCACCGGGTAAATTGTAGTCTATGGCCCAGTCCGATATCCACTCGCAGTGTGTGGATAGCAGCTTGGTGTGCTCCTTGCTGCGTTTCTGTTTACCACTTGCATCGCTCCACATGTGCCGATCTGTGGGCAGACTCTTCGCAGTAAAGCCGCTAATAGGATTCCAGCGCTGATTCTCATACACATAGTAGGTGTGCGTGTCAATCATCGAGTTTATCTTGCCCGATCCCTCCAATCCCTTCAGAAACATGCCGCCCCAGCCACCATTATATGCCCAAGCTGTATTATCGCACGAAATGCCCCAGATGACATCGACTCCGCTGTTATAGACACGCTTTATATGGCCCCCAATCTGGCGCCAGTGCATCTGTTGCATGGAAACAATCAGCGAGGGTGATCGATATACCACACTAAACAGTTTCACACGACCGCTGACATACAGGCAGGTTACGGCAGCCGGATCAGTGCGATATTTATAATCTGAATAGAGGGCATTGTTCACCACAATCTGATAATGGTTTTCAAGTGCCCTGAAAATGCGAGTAAGCACATGGCAAACATTAATTATTTTTGATAAAAATAAACGTGTGAACTCACTTTATTTTTAGGGTGAAGGTCGCACCGGGTGCAAATACCATGCGATCATTGAGTATTTCATCTAGCCACTCCGAATCTATCATGGAATTGAGTACAGTTGTGCGCTCATTGAAGCGAGGATTAATATGCATCGCAATTACACGATATTTCTCTATACGATGCGGCAATGCTTTTATATTCGAATGACATTGCAAATCGAAACGAATTTGATCGGCATCATCGTAGACACAGCCAGCTATTTCTAGCTCACTGCCACAGGGCATGCTAAAAGTACAAGGTTGGCTTCAAAGTACACGCAGAACCTTTTTTAATACTTACCCATTGTACAAAGTATTGTAGTAAGGTGTCTCGCACGTGGACACATCCATACGCTCTACGTAATGCGCTTGACCATCGTCGGTGTTCTGCAGCTGTTGAGCCTTCATGTTAGCCGCATCAAAGACAAACACTTCGCCGTGTTCGCTTGTCAGCCAAATTGCATTGCTGGCTGGCTTGCCCATTAGCATATTGATTTGACTGCATACGGAGGACAGGTGGGATAGCCAGTCTTCCATTTCGGCATCGCTGGTGAATTGCAATTTGACTGGACTGCAATTGATGGGCAGATGGACCGCATGGATGGCTAGACGTGGTGCGCCCGGTTCACTGCAGCATTGCACACATGTTATATCGGATAGGGCGAATTGTATTTTGGTGGCTGATCCATCGGGACTTAGCACCGAGAAAGTGCCTGAATCATTCTCTGAGCTATCGCCCCCGTTGCCGCTTACCCACTCCAGCTCTATGGAGCAGTCATCAAAGTCACCAGCTGGATGCTGATACCGTGCGTCGGCCGATTTAATCCACGATGTCAACTCAACAGCCTTTTCGTAATGTGTTTCCTGTTGCAGTTTAGCCAATTTCTCCTGGCGTTGTTTTAGCTTGTTGATTAGGTCGTTGCGCCAATTGGGATTAACATCGGCTTTGCCATTATTTGATGCATGTTCGTTAAACCAGTTGGGTATGTTGTTGACATCCAGTGTGACTGCGCCCGTAGCTATACAACTCCACATGACCGCACACTCTGTCCAAAATTGTGAGCCATTGTGATCGTCATCTTCGCCCAAGAATGCGTCCGAGCCATGTGCCGATTCCGATTCAAAGACAGCCGAATCACTCTCCGGATGCGCCTCAGTGCCCACAACAGATCCAACACTGCGCACTGGCGACCAGGCACGCGGATTCTTTAGCTGTGTCTCAAATTTACCTGTTATCTCAGCGACGTCGGCAGCAGGAGCACTCGAAGCATGCGAGGTTGCCTCACGCAATGCTGTTGCTCGATGCTTCTGACGCTCGTTCAGATTAAGGCTGCCAATTGTAGGTGGAGAGTCAGCGTTTAACTTCCAGCGATCGTTTTTCAAGCGGCTATTAAGACCATTGTTGGAAGATGCATTGCTGTGCGTGGTAACTGTTTCGATAACAGCACACGTTTCCACAACGCCCTTCTCTTTCTCCTTGGAGTACAGATTGGAGAAGCTTTGATGCTTGGAGCCGGGCGTTGAACTACTTCCGCCACTTTTGCGTGACACTATGGACAAGGAGCTGGAGGAGCGACTGATTTGCATTGGGCACTGGATTTTCAGCCATTTCTTGCCGGTGGGATCGGCGACACTGACGCCAGACCGATAGTATATGGCGCGATCAGCAGCGCCAATTGCAAACACCTTTTGATAAGAAAGCAATCAATAAAAAATAGTAGTGGAGCAGAAGGCTTACCTGATCGTTAGGAGCTACAGAGATCATTGATAAATTGCCCACCATTTCCACCCAACCTTTGCCAATGGCAGCATCTTCACTTATGCCAGCTGCATCTCCTTTGATACCTCGTCGAAACCATGCATGATGATCGTTTGTAATACACCAAACCGCATCGGTGCCCACTGAAATTTGCAAAATTCGCAGATTACGGGGGGTATCCGTCTGTGAACTTGTTGCAACCGGTGACTTAACGTCCAGCCACGATTCACCTGATAGGTTATCGCGTGTGATGCCCGTGCGCACAATAACACGCCCATTGTAGAGCACTGCCCAGACCAACCCTGTTGGACCCACACTAATTTGTGAGAGTTCACTGCCAGTGGGCGTGTTAATGGCCGTCCAGCGTAAGCCCTCAGGTGCGTTGGTTGTAACGCCAGTGCGAAACATAGCCCGACCATGTGCTGTTATGGCCCAAACACAAAGGGTTCCTGCGCGAGCATTGGGCACTTGTGTGCCACCGATGGCCACATCGATAAAGGGCTCTTGCGTGGGATCCTTGTGCAAAGGCGCAACGGCACACCAGCTATTGAGAGCGGCATAGCGCCGAAATCGTATCCATTTACGCCTACGTACATAGGAGTTCCATGACTTTTTTGCTGAATAGGAAGCTGGGAAATCAAGGGCGTACATCCAGCCATCTTCTGGAAGCTGCTGACCATCTAGTTCTAGGTCCAGATGCCAATCCCCATCCCATTGCCAGGCCATAGAGGGCAAGCGTATCTTATCAACACTTCTCTCGATGCTGCCATCAGCGTTAGAGTATTTATAACGGTCGGTGGGTAGCATCGTTTTCGAAAATCCCTCGATTGGCAGCCAGCGTTCGTTTTCGTACGACTCCTCCTTGACGCGTATGGGCACATCAAGACCGTGCACATGAACATACACCTGTCGGTCTCCACCAATGGCCCACATGTAATTTGGGACTGCGCTGATTTTCTTGAACTCCAGACCAAGATAGGGGAATTCGCGCCATCCATTTGAGCTAGTGGACAGCGTATGCACGCGTCCCTCGCTGCTGGTGGCGAAAAGTAGACTGCGTGGCATGATTGATTATAATTTTTAACTATAGTTCATTAGTAACTGTCGTCGTTCTTTGTGTTCCATTGTTGCACGCATTCACAAAAAACATTGATTTTCCGTTCAAGTTGATAAAAAAGTTGCCATATCAAGCATGAAAGGTATCAGCTGTCTGCAAACTTCGAATGGCAGCTCTGTCCATTGAGAACAAATCATACCATTGTACATACAAACATACGAAGTGTGGGTATTGCTGAAATAGGATATAAATATATTTTTTAATACATGGGGCCTCATAATTGTTGTTGATAACAGATCGTTGCTTATGCCTCAAAATAAGAACGATAATTCTACGAATTGTACAATAATTACGTACGGCATTAAAATACTTTATGTGACAGAAACCAGTTCAATTGACTAATATTTCAAACACCGGAGACGATGAAATTCAATTCAGTGCTGCCAGACATGCCAATAGTTTTGAGTGTTTTTTTTAAGATAACTAGTGGGTACATTTTGTACTGTCGATCCGATTTGGTGTTTGTGTTTATTGTGTAATACCTGTTGTTATATATTGGAAATGTTGTCGGCTATATGGAATTGGTAAGTGTGAACGGTTCTGACCCATCTGGCAACCATTAGCATTTGACATGTCACAGCAGTAACGCGAATTAGTTAATACAAGTTTTCCAAAATTAACATTTACAAATATATTCACAACAGTCTGCGTAGCAACCGTTGTATATCAATCAATAAGTTAGCGTCCCAAGAACTGTCAACATCATCAAAGTTTCCCTTTCCCTTTTTGGATTTTAATAGGATATATCAAAAACCAACAGTAAACATGGACAGTGCTGAAGCTAAGTTTGTTCTCGAAGCAATAACGAAAAATAAGGTTACAATATTTAGCAAATCGTATTGTCCGTATTGCACCATGGCCAAAGAGGTAAATAAAAAACACATTTCCAAAAAATAACTATTATCAAATTTTAAATTTTCCAGCCATTCCGCAAGCTGAATGTGAAGGCTATGATAATAGAACTAGATGAGCGTAAGGATGGCAACGAAATTCAAGCAGTTTTGGGCGAAATGACAGGCGGTCGAACGGCAAGTCTAAAAATCAAATTTATTGCATTACTTATTTTTTATCTTCACGGTTTTCTCCTTCGCATGCAGGTGCCACGAGTGTTTATAGATGGCAAATTTATCGGCGGCGGAACAGATATTAAGCGTATGTACGAAATGGGAACGCTGCAAAAATACTTTGAATAATCGAACGCTTTCACATTTGTGTAAAGAGCGAAGACATATGTATAGCAAATTCAAGTTCAATATTATCTTGGAAAACAAACCTAAATAAATGTTATTAAATAAAAATGTCAAATTTTTTTTTAGTTTCTTTTTGTTATTACTCATAAAATTTGATTAGTGTTTTTTTTATTACTCATTTGTCTGTTATAAGTATTTTGTAGACGAGAGTATCGAGTTCTTAATCGATCTATCGATACCTTTCAATTAAATATCAGCCGGTTATGTTTTTGTTGATTTTGCAGATTTTAATAAACAACTAAAATTATGGCAGAGCTCGTGCGTGGTGAAGCTTCGGAATCTGACGAGGAGCATGACAATCACAAGGCATTTATGAGAAGTTGAATATAGAATTTCTCTAAGCTGGTTGTTACAGATATTTGCAGCTGAAGTTTCCGGCGAGGCCACCGAAGAAGAAGATGAGGACATCTACGAGCAGCCGAGCAGTCCTAGCGTTACCGCCTCTATATACCGTAACAATCTGCTGCAGCGCAAACTAAGTAAGTGTTGTAATGCTCTTTGGCACAAGCACATTTTAACAATTTCAATATTTTAACCTGCAGTTGAGAGTAATATTGCCATTTATAAGGCGCTCACTTTATTCACACGCAACTTTGTTGTGGATGCCTCCAAACAGATGCTAGCCACCGATCAAATGCTCATCAAATCCCAGGTGTCCTTGCAGTCAGCGCACACGGCGCTGCAGCAAGTCCAAAGAAATACCGCACACTTGCAGGCACGTATTGCGTCCGCATTGACAAGCAGCTTTCTGCCCCTTATTGACCTCAGGGAATCAGCAAGCAATTGATAGTTTCATAAAGGAAATTGTTTACAAAGTTTTAATTAATAAACGAACAAATTAGTCTAATCTTCTGTATCCGAATTAGCCGCATACACTTGACTATTGGGCGATGGCTCCCGCGGCACATAAGTGTTTTGAAAGCAGCGCGAAAATATGGTGCGAACCATTCGACCACGTTCCGGGGACGGTGGAATGCTTTCCTCAACATCATCATCAACTTTTGCCGCTATTTGTGAAGTCATATGTGTGAGAGGCGCATCCTCCGTATTAAAGAAACACACCTCGGTGCTGCTGGGCGGCATTGCCTGGCTGGCTCCCAAAACGTCTGATACGGCCAGCAACATCGCATCCGCGTCGGCCTCATCTTCTACCACATCCACAGTGTCACCATCGGCCAGCAATCGTGCGGGCTGTATTGAAGATGCTACGGATGGTCGCATTGATCGATGCTCGGGAAACTGAAACAGTGGCGTGGCTGCATCTGATAGGGTTGTGTCTTCAGCAAGACGTTTTTGTCGAATTTCTGATGCAGGCGTGCTGCTCTTTCGTTTCTGTGCTACTTTCGTCTGGTTACACATGGTGATGTCACGTGGACAGTATTCTGCTGAGAAGCTTACATCATCAGGGGAAAGCGTTGATAAAATCAATAAGCATTCTATTTCGCGGTGTTTCTTAATCTTCATAATGAATGGACTACCGGCATCGTCGAACTCCAGTGCCAATTCTGCATTAAGTGCTTCAGCGAAGAGCAAAAAGGCGCGAAATTCCTTGATGCAAAATGTAATGACTGATGCCTCCGGCACCTGGTAGCGTTCGAATTCACTGGGCTTCAGTTTCAATTGAGAGCGCATAAACTTATCATTGACACGAGCACCTTCAATGTAGTTTTTAGCCGATAGGCTGTCGGGCGTTGCTTCCAATGTCAGTTCCTCCTCCGAAGCATTGAAGCTATTCGAGATCTCCATGAATAACTTGTAGTCGCCATATATGCTGAGAACAAATTTAAGTATTTTATTACAATTATAAAAATATCAATGTAAACCTACATATTAGCACTCTGATCAGTGGGCACATCCGACGTAATGTTCTGCTCATCCACAATTGCAATGACTGCCTGCTTTGTGGTCTCTAGTTTGCAGCGCAGATTAACTTGGAACTTGGTGCGATTTCCCACGATGCTAAGCTCGCAGTGTTCCACCTGTTATAGTATGGAATAGCATTGCTTACATGGTATCAAAAGGAATCAACACACTTACCTGTTTCATATTGCGAAATACTCCCAAGCATGGCTTCATGGCAATCTTGCAACAACAATCGCCAGTGGGTGGTAACTGAAATGTATCAAACATGGAGCGGCTGAAACAAATGCTTCCCACCGCCGATTGTGTTGGATTGATGGTGCGCATTTTAAGTCCATTTGCATCTGCTTCAATAAACAGCTCCTTGCCCACTTTGGACAACGACTGTATTGCCTTGGCAATGACTAGCAGTTCGTTTTTAGTTAAAAAAAAAAATACGTAACAATTTTAGGTAAGTTTTCTTTACTTACCGCGCGCATTGCCACCTTCCAACGTGATCTTCATTAAAAATTATTTTTTTTGCCAAATAATAATTTCGGCGCGCTTTCGTTTATAAACAAAGCAAAAAGATCAGCTGGTGCAGCTGGCAACACTAACAGCGGGTACATTAAGCATCGATATACATAGATCATCGATGTTCTCATTGGTGATTTTACATCCCCCACACATTTGCAGAAAAGTGGCAACGCTGAGGCCGGTAAAACGCCACATCAGTTTTTCGTCTAAAATTTAATTAACAAAAAGAGTTTTGTCCTAAAATTAAAGTGTTTTTTTATATTGCCATAACTGGTCGGACATCTTAACATTCTTTTGTAATCAGTGCATCATGTGCGTGTAAGGAGCAGATCACAACAAATTCGTAAAATACCAAAAATGTTACGTCTAAAGTGTGTTTTGTTGGCAATTACGGCGACGTTGACGCTGTTTACGCCTGCTTGTGTAGGGACAGGTGCTGGTGAATCCAGTCAAAGCTATCCAATAACGACCCTCATTAACGCTAAATGGACACAAACGCCACTGTATTTAGAGATTGCAGAGTATTTGGCAGATGAACAGTCGGGTCTGTTCTGGGACTACGTTAAGGCTGTGACGGCGTTGCATACTGCGCTCAATAATTACGGTACGTATCGAATGAGTGAAGTAAAAACTAAAGTAAACTAATGAGTAAATATAAGGTGACCAGAGTTGTTGATATTGTTTAAATTATAATGAATATACCATTGCAGATACGGAGTCGCAACAATACAATGCCGCCTTGGAGCTTGTCCGCAAGCATATTAGTGCGCCACAGTTACCTCTTCTCAAATTGGTCGTTTCAATGCACAGTTTAACGCCGCGCATTCAAACGCACTTTCAACTGGCTGACGAGTTGCGTGCTGCGGGCGCCTGTCAAGGTGCCATCTATGCACTGGTGGGAACCGAGCTCGCCTGCAACTTTGAGGAGCTGGAGCAGAAGCTGACGCTGCCACATGCTGCGAGTAGTCTGGACGCCAACGTTTTAAGTTATAGTTTTGATCATGTGTATCCGGGCAGCGAGAATAATACCCGCACCGTTGTGCTCTATGGCGATCTAGGCAGTGCCGCATTTCGGCCTTATCACAAGCTGTTGGAGGGCGCTGCAAACTCGGGAAAAGTCCGTTACCTGCTGCGTCATCAGCTGGCCGAGCGAAGTGGACGACCTGTCCGTTTGTCCGGCTACGGTGTCGAGCTACATTTAAAATCCACAGAGTACAAAAGTCAAGATGATGCTCCAAAGCCAGAAACGAGCAACGACAGTTCGGACAATGCGGAGGAATCCACAAATGAAACAGATGTGCAGGGCTTTGACTTTAAGCTACTCAAAGCCAAGTATCCAGCGCTGAAGAATGCCCTGGATCAACTGCGTCAACGTATGCTGCAGGGCAACGATGAGATCGCACAGCTCAAAGCTTGGGAATTCCAGGATTTGGGTCTACAAGCTGCCGCAGCCATAGCTGAGATTCAGGGCGATGAAGCGTTGCAGATTCTTCAGTATACTGCTCACAATTTCCCCATGCTGGCACGGACTCTGCTTGCCCACAAGGTGTCCGATGAATTGCGCGCAGAGGTTAAACACAATACGGAATCCCTGGGTCGCAGTTTGAATGTTGCACCACCAGATGGTGCTCTGTTTATCAACGGATTGTTCTTCGACGCGGATACTATGGATCTGTATTCCTTGGTAGAGACTCTACGCTCCGAGACACGTGTGCTGGAGAGTCTACATGAAAACAATGTGCATGGCAGCTTGGCAAGTGCATTGTTGGCTCTGGACTTGAATAGTGCCAATAAGAGAGAGTTTGCCATTGATATCCGGGACACGGCGGTGCAGTGGATCAATGATATTGAACAAGATGCACAATACAGGCGCTGGCCAGCTTCCGTAACGGACTTATTGCGTCCCACATTTCCCGGCATGTTACGCAACATACGCAAGAACGTTTTTAATGTGGTGTTGGTTGTGGATCCATTGCAACAAGAAGCGCGAGGCGTCATCAAATTGTCGGAATCCTTTGTCATACATCAGGCCCCCATACGCCTGGGTTTGGTCTTTGATGCCAGAGCTATGGTAGCAGAAACTGCTGCCGATTATGTGGCCATTGCATGTGCTTTCAACTATGTGAGCCAACAGAAAGATGCCCGTGCCGCACTCAGTTTCCTAACCGATATTTTTGCGGCTGTGGGTGAAACCACTCCGGTTACCAAGCAGCACATTGTCAACCAGCTAACCAAGGAATTTACCTCGCTGAGCAGCAGTAAAGCCAAGGAGCTGCTAGTTGAGGATTCAGATTATGATTACGGCCGCCAGCTTGCTACAGAGTTTGTGCAACGTTTGGGCTTTGGCGAAATGCGTCAGCCCCAGGCGCTACTCAACGGTGCACCCATGCCGAGCAATATCATCACTGCGGACAGCGATTTCGAGGAAGCCATCTTCACAGAGATTATGAGCCAAACAACAACACTGCAAAAGGCCGTTTATCGTGGCGAGCTGACTGACAGCGTTGAGATGATTAACTATCTAATGAATCAACCGCATGTGATGCCGCGTCTCAATCAGCGCATACTCAGCCAGGAGGATTCCAAATATTTGGACATCAATGGCGTTGCAGCCCAGCAACTTGGAAATGCAGCAGTATTGAATAAGCTTTCGAATCGTGACATGACCGCCACATTGATGGCAAATCTGAAATACTTTGGCGGCAAGCAGAGTACTGAACGTATTGGCAGTGCTTCGCTTCAATTCCTCACCCTGTGGGTCTTTGCTGATCTGGAGACAGAAAATGGACGTGAGTTGCTTACTCATGCGTTGGATTATGTGCGCAGTAGTGAAAGTGTACGTTTGGCATTTATACCTAATACGGAGGGTACAAGTGATAAACGTAGTCTGAATCGTTTGGTTTGGGCGGCAATGCACTCAATGGAGCCGACAAAGGCAACGGAACAGGTGCTTAAATGGTTGCGCCTCAAGAAGAAGCAACGCATTGAGGAAATACCCAAACAGCTGGAGGATGTTCTAGGCAGCACGGAATTGCATATAAAGATGCTGCGCGTCTATGCGCAACGTGTTTTAGGATTGGCCAAATCGCAACGTCTGGTCATTGGTAATGGTCGACTCTATGGACCCCTCAACGCTGCCGAGAGTTTCGATAGCGCTGACTTTGCGCTCCTGTCACGTTTCAGTGATCTCCAGTATGGTGATAAGGTGCGCGAAGTGCTTAAGGAATCTGCCACTGAAGTGCATGCCGATTTTAACAGTGATACGCTGCTTAAGCTCTATGCTAGTCTGCTGCCACGACAAACTAAGACACGCTTTAAGCTGCCCACAGATCTTAAAACAGATCACTCTGTGGTCCAATTGCCGGCGAAGCAACAAAACGTGCCGCACTTTGATATTGCTGCCGTGCTCGATCCTGCCTCGAGAGCGGCACAGAAACTAACACCAATAATAATATTATTGCGACAAACTCTGAACTGTCAGCTCCAATTATATCTCACACCTGTTGCCCAGCACAGCGATATGCCTGTCAAGAATTTCTATCGCTATGTCGTCGAATCCGAGGTGCAGTTTGAGGCAAGCGGTGCTCAAGCAGAAGGACCACTGGCCAAGTTTAGTGGATTGCCCGCAAATCCATTGCTTACACAACAGATTCAAGTGCCGGAAAATTGGCTGGTGGAAGCGGTTCGTGCTGTCTACGATCTGGATAACATTAAGCTGCGTGACATTGGCGGACCTGTGCACAGTGAATTTGGCTTGGAGTATTTGCTGTTGGAGGGACATTGCTTTGATGCTGCAAGCGGTGCACCGCCTCGTGGCTTGCAATTGGTTCTGGGCACTAAGTCGCAGTCATCGCTTGTGGATACAATTGTAATGGCCAATTTGGGCTATTTCCAGCTAAAGGCAAACCCGGGAGCTTGGACATTGCGTCTGCGCGAAGGCAAATCGTTAGATATTTATGCCATTAGCCACGCCGAGGGTCCAAACACACTGCATCAAGCTCAAACAGGTGCGGTGCAGGTGTTGATCACCTCGCTGCGCTCCCATGTGACCAAGCTGAGGGTATCTAAGCGACCTGGCATGCAGAATGCGGAGCTGCTTACAGATGACACAGCACCAGCACAATCCGGCATTTGGAATAGCATTGCCAATAGTTTTGGCGGCAATAGCGGAACTGCTGCAGCGGATGAAGAAGCGGAAACTATTAACATTTTCTCGGTAGCTTCCGGTCACTTGTATGAGCGTCTGTTGCGCATTATGATGGTATCGCTGCTGAAGCACACCAAATCACCGGTAAAATTCTGGTTCCTTAAAAACTATTTGTCGCCACAGTTTACGGACTTTTTGCCACACATGGCCAAGGACTACAAATTCCAATATGAGCTGGTGCAATACAAGTGGCCACGTTGGCTTCACCAGCAGACGGAGAAACAGCGCACGATTTGGGGCTATAAGATCCTCTTCTTGGATGTACTGTTCCCGCTCAATGTACGCAAGATTATCTTTGTGGATGCGGATGCGATTGTTCGTACCGATATTAAGGAGCTGTATGATTTGGATTTGGGTGGTGCACCCTATGCGTATACACCCTTTTGTGATTCGCGCAAGGAAATGGAAGGATTCCGATTCTGGAAGCACGGCTATTGGCGCAGCCATCTGATGGGCAGACGCTATCATATTTCCGCCTTGTATGTTGTGGATCTGAAGCGTTTCCGCAAAATTGCGGCCGGTGATCGATTGCGAGGACAGTATCAGGCACTTAGTCAGGATCCGAACAGTTTGGCCAATCTGGATCAGGATTTGCCCAACAATATGATACATCAAGTGGCCATTAAATCGCTGCCGGACGATTGGCTGTGGTGTCAGACCTGGTGCAGCGATAGCTCCTTCAAGAGCGCCAAGGTCATCGATCTGTGCAACAATCCGCAGACCAAGGAGGCCAAATTGACAGCCGCTCAACGCATTGTGCCCGAGTGGAAGGATTACGATGCGGAACTTAAAGCGTTGCTGGCACGCATCGAGGATCATGAGAATCACAATACCGCTGGCAACCGGGATAATCCTATAGATGATGATGACGATCATGTGGTTGTATTAACGGAACCGCCGCCACCTGAACATGTTCATGGCGAGCTGTGATTGGCTTTCTGTCATCTCTATTGTTTAGTAATTTTAAGCCTAATGTTCTTTGTACTTCGTAATCATTAAACTAGCTAAGCTCAATACCACACTCTAGCAAAGCAAAAGTAAACAATATTTTAGACATTTTAATTAGCAATTAAAAAAACATATGAAAGCTCCAAGTCTGAAATATTTTGCATTCCAGAGCCTCTCGCCACAATTTGAACTTAACTGAACTTAAGATAATAAATGAAATCATTTGAATGAATGCAAATGTTGTTTCTTTTATTTAGCAACAAAAAAAAAGTACTTACAAACTGCTGTAAGAGAATATACTCACAACAAAAGTTCAACCATGATAAGTATTGTATTTAATTTTATTCTTTGTTTTTAAATTATAATTTGAATTCATTGCATAAATTCACGTACTTTTGTTTCCTACGTAAATAAATTATAAGTATTATCATAAGGTTTATTTGACGTTTAGAGCATTTTTTTATATTATTTTTTTTTAGATGTTTTGTTTCCGATTTTTTCGTTTAATTGTAAGGCAGACAAGTGCAGTCCAAATAGTATTCATTTATTTTTTAATGCTTTTTTAGTTTTGGAAATTCATACTAATTTTATTTTTTGGTTTACTTTTCTTAAAGTGTGTATTTGGTTTTTGTTAGTTACCTAATGTGTTATTATTTTTTCATTTTCTTTTTAATTTAGCATAGTATATAATTTTTAAAAATGTTATGTTTTTTATCATTTATTCTAACGCTGAGTGTAGTATACGAGTGTTAGGTAATTAAAGCTTTGGTTTTTAAAAAAAGGTTTTTCTCAATATGTTATTTATGTATATGTTCTCGTTCAGACTACGCAATAATTGCTAAATTTGAAACATTTTTTGGTTTAACAAAACCGTAGGGGTTTAAGAAATAGTTAACATTTTAATGTTAAGGTTTTCAATGTTTTTGTTTGTTGGTTTTTGCTAGTTTTTGATTATAAATTATATAGTAAAATGCTGCTGCTGCCAAAATTTTTGTTTTACAGTTAAGATTCTGTAGTATCTTCAATATTAAAATATGTTTAGGTTTTGTATTTTGTATATTGTATCTTGCGCTGCTTACGTGCTAAGAATTGACGGAAAATTAGACTGATGTTTCGAGTTCCGAGTCTATCACAATATTCTGATAAATATTGTTTTCTGTTCTTTTTTGTCATCTCGAGTTTTTTTTTGTATTTGGTATTCAAAATATTGTATTGTATATTGTATTCGTCTTGGCTTTGTTCAGTTAAGACGTAAAGTTTATTCTGTTATTTATTGTATTTCGAATGCTGCTTAATTCTTTTCGTTGTTCTTGGTTATATATGGTTTTGTATTGCTTTAATCCAAATTTTTATACATATCCTCCAGTTGTGGCTTGAAATAGCTCTTCAATTGCGGCCTCCTGGCCTTGAATGTGGGTGTAAGAAGTCCATTTTGTACCGAGAACGGATCGGGATGCAAATATACATCCTTGACCTATATTAATGTACCATTATTGTATTACAATTAAATATTAGTAGTTCCCATATATATTTTGTGATCGTACGCACCTGTTCGAATGACTTTAGTCCACTCTGTTTACCCCAATTGAGCATATCGTTCATAATAAGTTCCTTCACATTCTTATTATTGCACAGTACGGACAGTGTGCCCCGAACATTATTCTCTGTGGCCCACTGCTTTAGAACATCGACATCAGGTACAACAACAGCGATAATACAGCTCTGTAGGTATAAGTTTAAATTAAAACATTTTAGTCACATTAGCTTTTCTAAAAATGTTTAATGATCTTACCTGTCAGGCAAATTTGCATAAATATTAGGAGCATTACTTTCTAATTTATTTAACTTATATGTTATATTATATATATACTTCTTATTTTTGGACTATACGTAAATTGCTATAGCTCCTGAACTAAATATTCTTCCATAAAATCATAATCTGAACTTTACTAGTAGCGAACATAAAATATTCTTACACCTTCCGATTGTGGATTTAGAATCTTTAATTCCCGTTATTAGTACACTCTTAAACGGAATCTACATTAAACGGTTATGTATGTTCTATAAAAAGTGTTCGAAAATCAAGCCTGAGTCGAGTCGCTCAAAAATAAAAATAAAATAATCCGAAAAGCCTTTTAAATTATTATTGTAAACTATTTGTTTCTATAGTCAAAATAATTTTTAAAATATTTTTAAAAATTTTCGACGGTCCACTCTAAAAATACTCATATCTTAAAATCGTCTTATAAAGCTTTGTTACTTGAAAATATGATTTTGTTGAGTTTGCCTCACCTTTAAGCTCTCGCCGTAGACATAGACTTGATTGACATATTGACTCAGCGTATAGATGTTCTCAATCTTCTCGGGCACAATGTACTCGCCTTGACTCAGCTTGAAGATGTGCTTACGACGATCGATGATGCGCAGTGTTCCATTGGGCAACCACATTCCCACATCTCCTGTATGATGCCAGCCCTCAGCATCGATGGCTTCTGCCGTTTTCTCTGGATCCTTATAGTATCTGCAGTTAAGGAAAATAAGGAATAAAAGTAAGTTGAAATTGGTAACCTTACTGAGCTTACCCATGAAACACGTTCGATCCCCGCACACAAACTTCGCCAGTGTTTTGATTTGCGAAGTATTCCATTTCGGGCACATCGACGAGTTTGACGGCATTGCAGGAAACGGGCGGTCCAACATGATTAGGCACATGATCACCCTGCACGGTGAGCGTAATGGCGCCCGTACATTCCGTCTGGCCATAACCCTCCAACACCAGACAGCCAAGTGCACAGCGCATAAATGTCAACACATTTCCGGCCAGCGGTGCTGAGCCAACGACCATTAGTCGCAAATTGCCTCCGAAGGCCTGGTGAACCTTCTTGAAGACCAGCTTGTCCCAACAACCATTGCGACGCAACACTCCTCGGGCAATCTCCTTCTCCTTGGCCTTCAGGGCCATGTTGAAAAGACCACGCTTAAGTCCCGAATTTGCAATATCATTCTGTATCTTGTCGTAGACACGATTCAGGAGACGAGGCACTGCCGGCATCACAGTCGGCTTGAGCATCTTCAGATCATTGGTCAGCTCCTTGATGTCCCCGGAGTAGAAACCCACACAGCCGCCCACATAGTACATGCCATTTTCACAGCATCGCTCGAACATGTGAGCCAGTGGCAGAAATGAGACCATCACATCTCCTGCCCGGATGCGGTGGTCACCCATTTGTAGAATCACCGCACAGACACCAGCGACCACATTGCCATGTGTAAGCATAACGCCCTTGGGATTCCCAGTGGTGCCGGATGTATAGCATACGGTGCACAGATCTTCTACTGAGGGCGGCACCTCCGGATGATTACCCTTAGCACCAAGTTTCTCCACATCGATGAAGGAGAAGATCTGAACACCACGACTACGTGCACGCTCCAATGTTGTCTGGCGTATGGGCTTAATCGACACAATGATCTTCAAGCTGCGCGGTGCCTTCTCCAGGAGCATCGAAGCCTTGCCATCGTCCTCCACTATGATAATGGACATTTCCGTCTGGCGTATAATAAAAGCACAGGCATCTGGACCCAAAGTGTCATACAGTGGCACCACAACCAGCGAGAACGAATAGCAGGCCTGCTCGTACAGTATCCATTCTGGGCGATTCTGCGAGTAGATGCCAATCAGCTGTTTGGGTCTTGCACCCAGCGCCAACATGCCAGCGCCAAAGTTCTTGGCACGCAACAGCGCCTCATCATAGTTTATCCACTAGCAAGACATAAGGTTCATTGGTTTGCTTAAAGATTGATATATGTCAAAGGCTTACCTGATACGGCGACGTAAGAGTCTCTCGCCAGCCAAGGCAAGGACCATTGTTGGAGGCATAGGCGCCCTCACGGAAAGTTTGATACAATGTTCGCACATTCTCTGTGATATAGGATACAAATTTACCATTCTTTGACTCCTTGTAGAACTTGGAGACGTGTATTTGTTCTGGACCCTGAAATAAGTTTGAAACACAAAAGACAAAACGAGTACATGCAAAAATGAGTGAAGGAGTTGAAGAGAAGAAATTCAATGAGAGCGTATATAGCAAACCTTACAATGACGAGAAAATGAGTGTAATATGTCAAAGATGATCAAGCTTTAAATTTGATGTATTCTTTATTTGTGTTTATTTAGGTAGTACGCTGTTGTTAGACAGAGTATTATCATTTTTTAAAGCTTAAAAAAACTAAAAACAATGAACTTTAAACTTTTAAAACTTTTAACTTTTTTTATGCAAACCTTTTTTTATGAAGCTTTTGAAATTGGTTTCCGATCTTTATATTTATTTTACTATTTGATGTATTTAAGTTCCAATTTCTTAGTTTTATCGCAAATACCAAGAATACCCCATTTTACTTTCTGAGCACTTACAAAAATTAATCTTTTTTTTTTGGTCTACATTGTGACAACTTTTCTAAACCAACAAACATTAAGGAAGGAATAAATTTCGGTTTATCCAGTCCCATAAATCTGTTGTCAATAATGGACATAAATCCATAAACATATTGAATTGATGTACAAAAATTTGGTTTGGCATGATATATGGTTTATTTTGAACGCAAAAGCAAAATAGAAACATAAATCCATCACTCAACCAACTTAACGAGTGAGATCAAGCATCCATCTGGGATATATAGTAGGTGAAAAATGCGATCGATTGAAAATGGCAATAGCGCACTTCCTTTATGGCAAACAGCTGCGAAGAAAATTTCGACTATTTTAAATGTGTTGATATATGGAAACCAATATCCAAAATAGACCACAAGTGGTCGATGGGATAATGGACTGAGATTTGAATATGACTGGAATGTTGCCCACTCACTATTTGTTTTAATTAGTAATTGCAAAATGTGTTTCTAAAATATAAAAATTTAATGATTTCTTTTTTTATTTTGATATCGATTTGTTTAGATTCGAAAGTGATAATGATGAGGCACAATGGGGAATATGGAAAGTGAGAGAGAAACAATAAAGCTGCCTACCCCTAGGGGCAGACCACGCCTACCCTGTGCTGTGTGTCTAATGCTGCATCGTATTTAAGCTGGCAAGAGTCATACAAACAAAAGTATGGAAAAATATAACGAAAAATAAAAAGAAAAAGCATAAAAAAGTTTCTGATTAGTTTGACGTGTATCTTCAATGAAGCTAGGTTAGGATTTGTACTTTATTTTTTTGTGGGATACGGAAAACGGAATTTTGGGAATTGTCAACACCTGGTTGCTTTACCTTGAGCACATCGCTCTGATTGTTGAGTTCGATTGGGATGCGTACAGTGGTAATTTGGCCGCAACAAGACATTTTATTTATTTTTCAATTTGTATCACTGTGAATCACGATTATGTTGATTATTTTGACTTTAATGCCCTATAATTCGATGAATATTTAGCCTTATTTATTATTGATCATACAGTTGTCGCTCTTAATATGAACATTTTCCAAAGAACTGCAAGACGAATCAATTTCAATTACACAAAACCGCAACATGAGGAAATATTTTTTGTTTCTATTTGATTTTTAATTAAATTTAAACTTGCACAGTTACGCATTTGTTATGGTCTATATTTAAAACACTTTGAGTTGGTTTAGCTCTTTATTTTTATATTGGCCATCGCAACCCATCAAAGACAAATTATAATTATGGCCCTATTGACAATTTACACCTGGCAATACTGTCGAACAGACCCAGGTCCGAGTTACAATCCTAACATCCCCAACCATAAACCCCCAAGCCACCCCCAGACGAAGACGTTCAATGTTTGGTTGGCCTGCCCCAAATGTTTAAAAATAGTCAGGCTCTTTTGTTGTTATCTACAGCCGAGTGAACGCAAAACAAAAAAAAAACAAAAACATTTAATAGACTGTCAAATATTTTGAAAACGGAACAAAAAAAAAACGAAATACAAATACACGATATAATATTAAAAATTGTGTGCCTGAGTCATGGGAATTGCGATTACGGCTCGTTGAGATGCCTTGGAGGCAATGGTACAGTGAATAACATTAATGAGTATTCAATAGTTGAGTTATGGTCATTTTAGGCAACATACAAATGCTATAAACATTTGAGCAATACGATCGAAAATCTAAAGAGTTGTTTTTAGTTCTTAACTTCACCTGGGAAAAGCCAATTAAAAGGTTATTTTAAAATACTTTCTTACTATTTGGTTTTAATCTCATCTGAACATTAAACTTAGGAATTTTTCTTAATTCTTGAAGATTTCCTTTATTTTCATCTAATTACTTTGTGTTGTTGTTCTTAACTTGATCTTTTTTGGCAGTTATATGAATAAGTTTAACCATCGGTATTTCCTGTATCTAAAATGCTCCTCATTTTCAAACCAATGCCAAATATTTATTTGTTACGAACACGGCACATGTGGTTCTTAATGAATTTTGTATTTATGCAGACAAATTTGTATTGAAAACACTTGAGTATTCCAAAACATAGAGCAGCTGCAATCCTTATTTAGAAATGATGAGACAGTTATAATGGCTTTAAACCATTTGCCCAATTGTATTTGTGCGTCGAAACAAAAGCCAATTAAACGCACATGACTTTATTTTGGCATTATGCTAAAAAAATATAAAGTATAGTAACCCATTTAAACATTGGATCGTTGTCCACGCATTTTATAAGAAAAAACCACATTTAGTTTTATGTTGCCACATATCAACAAGAATAAGCCGAAATATATTTAAATATTTTTATATGTCTAATTTTTTTATTATTTATTTTTGTATGGATCGACTGGGCGGCCTTTGAACGCTACTAAATGTTGTGAACTTGAACTTGATGGGTTGAGTTTACATGCCCCAGGCAATGGCGACGACACTTTTGACACTTTAACAAATAGTATTTCAACTATTGAATATGTTTTTTTATCGCGCTTTTTTAGAATATCCACTTTTTTTCGCCCGTGTTTTACGTAATGATTAAACGAGCGAATTTTTGTTCAATTTGTTGCAAATTGTCAAACGGACTCGAGTGTTTTTTTTTGTTTAGTATATGTGAGCTATTATTTATATAAAAAAAATAAATAATGTGAGAATTATACACGATATATATATATATATATATATATATACGATATGTACAAGACGAGATTGTTTGTCTTGTTGCTGCTTTACTTTTGGGGTAGACGCGAAAAAATACGCAGAACTCGACGACACAATGCTAAATTTCGAACTGAACAGCAAACACCGCGGCTGAAAATTATTTTGGCAGAAGATTTTGATCTTTTCTGCCTGCCCGCCTGCTAAGAGAGAACGGGTGAGCGAATAACCGATTCTGAGACTGAGGAGATAGTTTTGCGGGGTGTTTGGGAAAAAATCAAGAGCCGAGGAATTACATTCGTTTATAATTTTGATATTAAACGTTTTATTTCTCACATCACATAGCTGAGTGTGCAGTTAAACATATATAATATATATATATTTTCTTCTTGTTATTTGAATAGTTTTTGGCTTGATCAAGTTGTCTGCCTTCGTTTTCCTGTCTTTCTGTTTTTTTCTTTGTTATATGCACGCGATTAACAATCACAGGGGCGAGCATGTGACGTCGTCATTTGAGGTACTAGGTGGTTTATAGATCGGATTGGCATATTGAGGGGTAATGCTAACATTATCATGTTGTCTGTATCAAAGCATTGAATTTTGTTGCGACGGTAAAATGCTCTTTGATGTGTTCTTAAAATATGACTTATGATTAATAGCAGGCGCTAGGTGTTACGCTAATTTTTCAACATTATTTTTGTATAAACATATAATTCTTTGTTTACATTTGAAAATATTAGACGTGAGAATTAAAAACTCATTGGCTAGATATGTTTTTTAAGAACTTTATGTTTGGCAGAACTAAAATAAAAACTAAGAGGTCGATTCAAAACTCGAAGCTTTAGCATAACCTCAATAACTTTAGCTAATTGTATATTTCATGTGTTTTAACTCATTGTACAATTTTGTAAAATGGTATTTATATCTGGCATGAATTAAAAATTTATTGACTTGTTTTGTGCTTATAAATCTATTTAACAAGCAACCCAATTTGCGTTTTTGCATATTTGCATTCATAAATGGTTAACGAAATTTTAAAATGTTGTTGTAGTACGGCTGTGCCAAAATGCATGCTTGTAAAAATACCGTTGCATCGCCAGACAGATTGTCCCTGTCCTGTCATTCAAATATTAGTGTGTACATATTTATTTGGCACAAATGTGTGCTTCCTCATTGTTGTTTGTTATCACTGCTTGACTGCACAGCGTTGCCACCTTTTTATTTGCAAGAAAGTAACGATATTTACTTTTATGATATAGTTGCAAATTTTCTACGAATTTATTGTTGCATTATTGATGCTTTGTTTGTATTTCATGTCAATATATCTGAATGGAATTTTGTTTATTTAAGAAGAAAGTAAACAATGAAGGAACGTACTGCACAGGTCAAAAGATAGATTGTCGGCAGTGTCAATAAATGCATATATATACATATGCCCAAATGTTTACAACAATTTGCATACATCGAACTATTATCGAATTAGCAGCAATTGAACTACTACTACTGACTAATGAAGGCAGAAATACGAAAGCCAATTGAGCTGAGCCATGGCATGATTTATGCATCTCGTGGCCGGCGCACATTGCATTTGAAAACGATTACCAAGCAACGTCAACAAGAATCTTGAACATTTTGGCAACTAATCCGTAAGCATCGGCCGAATAAATTGGAGCGTGGGATGTGAATGTTTGCACCACGGTAGCAGTCACGTCATTGCAAAAATAGAAAATAGATATTATGAGCCAAAAACTGTTCAGTACGTAAAATTCAAATGCGAAGAATCATGTGACGACAACAGAAAAGAAACAGAAGAATCGTTGAGACACAGGCTAACCAATCATTTCTGTTTTAACCAAGAGAAATACTAATGGAAGGTAAAACGACTTTAGATAAGAGTGTGTAAGTAAAACATACTCTGTAAAAAGGACTACAAGTGCATATTAAATAATATTATCCCGAGCATATTTATTGAGTTATGCTATTTATATATACATCAAGAAAAATATATGTACCTAATGCACAAATTCAATTATAACTCTTGTATGCTCATTACTTTTAAATGAATTTGCAAGAAATAAACAACTGAGGACAAACATGAACTGGTGATGTAATGGATGATGCAGCGACAAGCTAATATCGAGCGAACACTTATTGAAACTGTGTCACAAAATTGTGTGGTTGGTTTGGGTGGCTGAACTATTTATTCTTACCTCTAGCAATGGGGATTGATTTTCCAGAGGCACTAATGGTTTTTCCGGTATTGGTCGCGTTACAAAATAGTAGGCAATACTGGCCGCCACACTGGTCAAGGTCAGTGTGCCCAAAGTTCCGCCAAAATAATTAAGATATCCATCGATTTCGTCCCCTGCAAAATTACATTTTAATGGGTCATAAAATAAGGTTGTCAAAAATTGATTTTACATTATACTGCGATATGTTTTATACAATATTTATTTATATAACGTTGGGTAAAACATACCTTATAAGTGAATCAATTTATAATACAGATTTTTTGAAAGAGTGTTTTTTAATCGATAAATACCGATTAAACGGGATTTTCGACATCGGAGCTAAGACTAATCATATATATATATATATTTTTTTTTGTTTCAAAAATATATAATACTTACAGAAGTATGAAAAATTGCTGACTATCAGGTGATTGATATATGCTAAAACCGATTTTTCTGGCGTCATTATTGTAATTGTTGTTTGCTGTTTTGTTGTTATTGTTGTCTGTTGTTTTGTTGTTGCTTGTAATTGTTATTGTAGTTCTTAGATACCTGAGTGAACGTTACGTGTTCAGCTTAATGATTGCCTACAAAACTTTTGCCTGCAATGAAAACGAAATTATTAAAAATCAATATCAAATGCATACGTTAGATATAATAACTAAATATAATTGTATGTATGTGCATATAAAATAATAAAATTCAGTTCCGAATGGCTTGCATTTAAATAATTTAAGAAACTCTCTCGACCATAACAAAATCAAAATGATGCGTATAAATATTAATTTGTCAATTTTCCGCCTAAATAGATACTTATCAATACATAATTGACATAAACGCTCAAAAACATAACAATTAAAAAGCGTTCTGAAATCAATTATATATGTACATTTTAAATGTATAGCGAAATACATAATATAAGCATTATTTTAATGCACTTAACCTTTGTGCACTCATGTCAAATAGAGGGTCAATAATAAAATCGATAAGCTTCAGCTTTAATATAATACTATCAGCTGATTTCTATAATTATAATGTCATGAGTGCTTTGTTTATGAGATTATCAACATTTTTGCTGCTGAAATGCTGATATGCAAGATTTTTGTTGAGAGCTGTTTTATCTTTGATTGATGTGTGTATGAGCTTTTTCTGCAATGTTTTTAAAGAGTAATACTTAAAAAATTAATTACCCTATGAATTTCTATACACAGTTCTTAGAGCTTACTTAAACCAAAAGTTAACTTCAAAATTTCTTTGTTAAATCAATTACGTTGAAAAAGCGTTCGGCTAGTCAGAAATGTAGTTAAGAAATTAGTTTTCAGCTGATACATTTGAATTTGAAAACTCAAATAAAATATATGCTCTAAATATTAATCCATATACTTTATATACTCGATATTTTATTTATATTTCTATCAAGATTAAATCTGCAATAAATCCTTTTTAATGAACAAACAAAACTTAAATGAACACATTCCTTTAATCATGTTTAAGTTTATAGATAAAAAACTATACAATGAGCCAAAATCTATAATTATGTTTAACCTGTTTACGATTTGACTTTGTTTTGCATAGAGCTGCATTTAAGATTAAAAAAACTAGATAAGTTTGCAGCTGGTGTGAAAGTCCATTCTAACAAGTCGACCGGGTTTTCCAACAAAACTAGTTAAATTGTGATTTATATTATAGTTGGTCAATAAAATCAAGCATTAATTCTTGACATCTGTTAAACTATGTATTACTTCTCTCTTTATTACTTAGTTGTTTGGGTTTGTTACTCCTCTGTCTGGTTGAAAGCTGATTTTACTGCTGTTGATGCGATTTGCTTGTTTACTCTTTTAGTGCTTCCTAAAAACAAAATGCGTTTAACCACCAAGCAGCTCCACGCTGAAAGCACATCACAAACAACAAAACTGATAAGTGCTCACATATACCACATATCTACATATATTCACTATGTACTTATATACTTGTATACATCGCGTAACTGCAGGGCAGACAGTTATCAGTTGTCCATGAGCGAATCTGAAGCTGGTACTTTGGACCCATAATAACAAGATAATGCAGTTGAACGGGCCAAAGACCAAAGAACGACCCATTTCTTGGTAACAACACTGTCTAGACTTGCAAAATTATGCAATGGTCTGAAGCTAAATGCTTTTATTGATTGTATTATGCGTAGTTTTGCCGGTTCGAATGGACCCAATTGTTCCACGGTACGCAAAACTGTAAGAGAAAACGTTCAGACGAGCGAAAGAGAGTCCATGCTCGTTCATTGGGAGGTCAAGGCGACACATATAATGCCACCTCCCTATTCTCTTGTTCTTTTCCGTGTTTATTCGGCAACTGCATTATTTCGGGTTTGGGAGCATTGATTTTTCACTTATGTCGGTGTCGTCGTTGGCAAGAGATACACGTGCACCGCATTTAATTAGCAACTTACCACGCGTGAAACTCTCAGGATTGTTTATGATTTTGCATTGTTTTTGTTGGTTTTTAGCAGTTATCAACCAATATACATAAATAAACCATGAGAAAATCAATGAAATTAACGTTTTACACACACGGATACGGCGGCCGATATTTTTTGTTTGATTGTTAGACAAGGCGGCACAGGGAGGAGCAAGTACAAGAACCAGAAACCAGAGAGTACAAAACGAAAATGCTGCTAACGTTTCGAACGACTAAACTGAACTGAAACGTTGAGCCGCATGCCAAACACGACAAACCCAAACGATACCGAGTACGACTCTCAAGCCATACAGCAACAAAAAAAAAATCCGTCCAGACACAAAGTCAGTTTAGCTAAAGCGGCCTAACGCTGCTGATGGTGCGGGGCATGCGTGCAGCGACGCCGACCGAGAAGAGCGGCAACGCCGACAGCGGCATGAATGAAGTCGCGAGAGCAGCAATGAGAGAGCGCGGGAGAGCGTCATATTCATATGGTGAGAGTCAAAACAAATTTTTCCAAGTCAGTTTTAACTGCCGGGCAAGCGGCTAAAAGGCAAAAACATGCGACACGTGCAGCCCGAGGTTTACAATTCGGAGAAAGAAGGCAACAAAGGGATAGAGATAGAGATAGGGAGAGAGAGAGAATGCTGTAGGAGCGTGGGAGCATTGTCTTGCCCGCATGCATTGTAAAGGAGCAAGAGTACAGGTGAGCATGTGAGCGCAAAGGGGGGTAGATGTAAATAGCATTTGGAGGGTGGCTTGCGTCTGGTTTGATGGTTCGTTTCTGGGGGGTGAGTTAAGGACTTCTCGTGACGCAATTGCTCCTGTCGCGCGAGGGTTGTTATATCGGGTTGTTTATATGGCATATGTTATCTGTAGCGTAATATAGAAAACCTAGTATTATTACATTTTTCTTCATACACATAAATAAATATAATGTATCATACGCAACGAATAGAAGTGAACACAATGTTGCTTTTATTCATTTTATTTTTCTATATGCTGTGAGACTAACTAAACTAATCCATGGCATTTAAATTATTGCGGACTTTTAAAATAAAAACTTTTTAAATATTTCTGTAATTAGTTGTCTCCTTTGTTTTTAAGCTACCTACGATTTGACGCGCCAAATGAAATATGTATTTAGATTTTTTACTGTATGTCCTTTTTGTCAGCTGTTGTGAAATCAGTGGCATGATTCAAAACTTTCTTCGACAGTGTTATAAATAATGCAAAATGCCTTGTACTCATCATTATTGGCGTTGTTAGACTATAACCTATTGACCAATTTAACAGCCAACTGGTTAGTTAAATGACTTAGCCTTGGTTGAGGGTATACTGCAAATTTGTTTGCTATCCAAGTTAGTGTCAACTAAGCAAAACTATCTAATCAATACGCACAACCATCTGGAGCTTTTGGTTTGTTTTCGATGTTTGTTGCTATTTAAAAAAAAAAACAAAAAAACTATAACCAACAACAATTTGTACTCATACATCTTCTAAGCTCGCTCTCCCTAGGCTTTAATTGCTACATTGGCTATAATAGATTATCAATGTTTAGGTGAATGTTAAGAGCGTCTGCTTATTAGATTATTAAATTGTATTCCATATTTAAAACGAATTTAATTATTTAAAAACTTAAATTTATGCATAAATTAAGTTAAAACAGCTTCTTGGAAAAACTGCACATGCTTTTACATATGTTCTCTAAAAGTCGCTCAAAATCTCGAATGATTTGATTTTACCCGCACACAGTTTATTATAACCAATTCCCAATTCAACTTCAATTTTGAATTTAATATACCGCCTATGCCTATGCAATGATTTTAGTTTAAATGAATTCTTGGAAGAACTGCCGTTACTCAACACGTTTCATTTAAAGGCCGGAACAAGCGGATAATAATGTATAGCATACTCTTAGGCTGTTTTTTTCTTTGGACATGAAGACAACATTTCCGAGCTGACAGCGTTTCAGCGTATGTGGAACATTTGTATAGTGGGGTCAGTGTCATGCCTGGTTCCTGTTTATCAGCAAAATGAGACCACAAATGGCACAACCACAACTTTCAATGAATGTTTACAATAAAGGCACAGCAAAGCTTCAGAATGGTGTAAATAATTCAGTTGTTAAACGGAATTAGTTTATTATTAATTAATGTGCTAGGTCGAGCCACATTTTATTTTTATGTACAATGGTCAGCACCAGCGAGGTAGTTATCAATGTGGAGGATACGCACAGCTCCGAAGGCAGCTTTGCAAGCACAGTTGGAGGACAATGTTGCAGAGATGAACGGCAAGAGGTGGATATTGATAAACAGGTACTTAAACTTGAGGCAGTTGCTGACACAGATCAGGAGAAGGGGAAAAAAAGTCCAAGTGAAATATCGGGTGGAAACAACTATGCGACGAGTAAAAATATTGCTGAAGGTAAGTGAGAAAAGATTTTGTGTTCTGAATATTGTTTGAAAATAGTAAATAAATAGTAATAGAAAAGGGTTTTCTTCTTCTTTAATTAAATTAACATCGTTTTTTCAAATGTATAGCTCTGTTATCAGTTTAGGTAATATGACAATTTTCCATCGGTATGTTCTTTTAGGTTTCATGGACATCGCTCTGCTCTCGGCAAATGCAAATCAGTTGCGTTTTCTTATTACCTACAATCATGAGGCATCCACATTTTACTGCAGCCTTGTTTTGGTCATACTTTCGTTGGTGCTTCAAGTACTTGTGGGCGTTGTATTGATCTTTAAGGTATGACAATGGATTTGTAGTCTTTTGATAATCTGCTGAAACATTGTTGGATCGATCCATTTACAGCGCCGCCTTAAACGCTGCCAGAGTCGTCGATATATGAGAACTAACGAGGTGCTTGTTATGGGTGTTTTCCTTATCACTGTGATCAATGTACTGCTGGCTGCCTTTACCACAACCGATGGACGTTCGAATTAAGAGTACAATACAACTTTTGATATGATTTAAAAATTTACTTGTATTTGATACAATATAACACAAAATTAAAATGTAAATGCGTTGGTCTAACGATCGATGTGAATCGATAATAAGCTGGGCTAAATGCACATTACGTATCTGACGTACGATATCTCAGCTTCGAAGTTATGAACAATAAACTTAGTGGTAAAGTTTATTTTAACCGGAGAACTCCTTCTTAATGCACTTGGCAATGGTGGTCAACTGCATGTTGGTGGTGCCCTCATAGATTGCACCAATCTTGGCGTCACGATAGTATTTCTCCTGGGGGAAGTCGCGTGTGAAGCCAACACCGCCCATCCAGTCAACGCACTTAGTGGCAGCACGTTGAGCCACCTCTGAGGCAAAGAACTTGGCCATGGCCGCCTCCTTTTGGAAGGGCACACCGGCCTCCTGCAGGCGAGCCGCATTGTAGGTCAGTAAACGAGCCGCCTCAATCTCTGTGGCAATTGTTGCGATCTGATGCTGCATCGACTGGAAGTTGTAGATGGCATCACCGAACTGCTTACGCTCCAACAGATATGGAATGGTCGCATCAAAAGCGCCCTGGGCCAGACCCACCATCTGGGCCCCAATGCCGATGCGGCCCTCGTTAAGGAAACCAGCTGCATACTTGTATCCGTGACCGAAGGTGCCCAGGATATTCTCCTCGGGTACGCGGACATTGTCAAAGGTCAGCATGCAGGTGCCAGAGGCGCGGATGCCCAGCTTATCCTCGGGCTTGTTCACAATCAGACCAGGTGTCTCGCGATCCACAATGAACGTAGTAATGCCACGATAGCCCTTTAATCAAAATAAGTTCTTAAATATTTTAAGCTAAGTTAAGAATCTAACTTGACTTACGTCTTCGGGCTTTGCATTGGCAAACACCAGGAACACACCAGCAATATCTGAGTTTGAGATCCACATCTTGCTGCCATTGATCACATAGTGAGAGCCATCCTTCTTGGCCACAGTCTTAAGGGAGAAGGCATCAGAACCTGCACCAGGTTCCGTCAGAGCGAAGCTACCAGCATATTCCTGGGCCAACTTTGGCAAATATTTGGCCTTTTGTTCCGCATTGCCAAACTTGATCATTAGGGAGTTGACCAGTGTGTTGTGAATGTCCACAAGAGCAGCAACAGCTGGATCAATCTTGGACAGCTCCTCGACGACAATGATGTTGGTCATGAAATTGCAACCGCTGCCGCCCAGTTCCGTATCGATTTCAATGCCCATCAAACCATTTTCGAAAACGGCTTTCACCACTGATGGATCAAACTTGTGCTCAAAGTCCATTTTCTTGACCAATGGCTGGATTTGTTCCTGGGCCAGCTTAGCCACTAGATAAATAAGAGGTAAACATGATAAAATACTTTTACAAGAGCTTTGGCAAACTTTTTATCAAAATGTCATTATTGTGATTATTGTGATCTGAAAGCAAAGCTTTTCAACCAGCCATAAAAGTCGTTAAACAAACAGGCCCCTTTCTGGCTGTGTATGTGTGTGTGTGTGGTGTGTTTTTATCGGTCTATGGTTGTGTGTCTCTGCGCGTGTATCAGCTCTCACAATATTGACGCTCAGAGCGACACGCGACTCTCTATCTCGAAAAAGTGCCTCTCTCACACGCTCTGCCCGCGGTGTAGGCGCGTAGATCAAACTAACATATATACATATATGTAAATGTGAATATGTATGTACATCATGTATTGCTTTTTAGTTCTTTTTATTGGTATATTTTCAAGCATTTTTCTTTGCGGGTTGTTTTGCTTACACACGCCCATTATTTTAACTGAATGCTAATTGGAAAATATGTAAATAATTTATTGATTTTAAAGGAAATTGCATGAACTTGCAAACAGCTGTCGTCGTCCTGTCAAAAGTCCTTGATCGATGTGAGAATGTACATTTTTCTAATTTAATTGATTGTGTAGTTCAAAGTTCACAAACGCAACTGTACCCATTTGAAAAGTCTATAAAAAACTAGTTTAGTTAGATTTGAACACTTTGCATGTAAGCACAGTAAATAATTGTTACGCAACATTGATAAATATGAAGAGAACAACAAACTGAATATTGAATACCCTTTTTCAATTTGAATAAAAAAGTGTCAGCTCTCCAACTAAGAGTCAGCGGCGGGCTTAAGCAATTTTTGCAAACTCCTTTTCCCACTGACTCAACTCTCTAGGAGAGAACGCGATCAAGTGCTTCACACATCCATTGCCCGGCGCATCCACTAGAACAGTGAACACAGTTGAGCGGCGGCTTCACACAATCGCATTAATTGCTCTATCACAAGTGTAACGCTGTGGAGTTCATAAAAGTTACAACCAAACAGCTGACTGACTCGTGAAAATACCTCTGAGAGAGATAAATAAAATCCTTTTCTAATTTCACCTCACTACTGATCCCACCCACACTCGAACTCGCAACTTGCTGGACTTGTCGTCACAAAGAAAAAAGCTTCACACACAAGCAGCAGCAACCAAACAATGTTTGAGCAGCCATTCAACGCACAGCGCCAACGACGGCTATCGAACGAAGCTGTCTCAAGCAGCGTCAAAAAAGCTATTTATAGCACACGTGTATGCGACACATCCCTCGTTATGTTTATTTGTTCCAACTGAGGCGTGATTGTTAAAAAAAAAAGTGAAAATATGAAAATGTTGTTGTCAATCAATTTAAACCACTATATGAATTTTAAAAAGTACATTTGAGTATTGTTTTAGAGGCATAATTTAAAAATATATTAAGTCTATTTATAAGGAATATGTTTTTCTAAATTTTTATGCGAGTAAACTATAGTTCTAAGCTTTAAGGTGTAACTAACAGTAATCAATTATATAATTTTATTGCTTACCAAATTAAATGATTTACTTGAGAAGCGTTTGACGTCATAAAAAACTCTTACGTTGCAAACAAAAATACACAAAATATGGTAAAGTCCATAAATATTTATATTTTTAATGAAAAGCTCAAACTAACTAATGAAATTATTAATTCCATTCGTTTTTTTCCACAAGCACAATTAAAATGCGCTTATCTTTAAGCTATTTTTACCTGCCCCTCTTCTTCCCTTCCTAACTCAATGGAATGCCTAACAAAGCAAGCACAATCTTTTATCACCACGCACAAACACACACACACACACACACAGATATGGGTATCAAATAAAAGAAAAATGCGCAAATTGCATTAATGGTACTAGTCAAAGAACAGCATTAGCTAAATATGTATACACAATCATAGATAAGTAGAAAAAAATAATAAAGCCAGAAGCTATATCAATAACTAGACAACATGCGATGATTAAATTACGTAACAAAAAAACTGATGTTGACTACCATAAAGAAGAGAGAACATATTTTCTTCAAAACATGCACAGAATTTATTGAAATTCATAAAGGGGATAACTCACCCGTCTCCTTCATCATTTTCTCATCGTCGGTGAGAGATGTCAATGCTGGAGGCAGTCCAGTTGCAGAGGACATGGCGGCATTTTGCTGACGTGCTGCATTGGCCAGCTTAAAAAGCCAAAGAGATTTTTTCAGGTTCAAATTTAGCAGGGAAGATTGCCGAGGCGTGGCATTAATAACTCACCATACGCATGGGCAACTTCTTCAGGCTATTCATCATCTTGACAGTGGATGTATGTATATGAATGTATATATGCAAGGAGAGTTAATTCAATTAAGCAGAAACTGGACACAATTTCGATCACTATCCACGATCAACCGCAACAGTTGACTTCACATGCGCGACTAATTTCCAACTAGGCTCCGGTGGCATATTTTGGTTGCCGATCAGTAAAAAAAAACAAGAATTCAAAAGCTTCCAGTTAATAAACTCAACACAGCAAGTGTGTCCAAAGCGTGTGGCCGTTATGGTTTGTACGGTGCTCATAAATACAGCGAGAGGAATCGGATTGGAAAAGTGACGATCGGTATAGTTTAAAAAAATTCTTTGAAATATCTTTATTAAAATATATTGTATTTATAAGCGATTAACAGATATAACGGGCAAAAAAAAATTAGTATAAATTATTTTTTAAATATAAACAATTATAAATCAAATAAGAATTTCATTTGGCTACTCAACTGTTGAGTCTCTTACTCTTGTGTGGCAACGCTGTACAAAAGTGCTGTAAAGCGTTTCGATACCATTTTGAGTACAAATTTTTGACACTTCCGCCAGTCGCAGCTGTCAAAATTCTTTCTTTTCGTTGTTATTACGACGGTAGTTTGGTGTAAGATTTTATGTTCAATATAATTTCGCATTTGTTTGGCCATCATTGTTTATTTTTACGAGTTAATGATGAATATGTGTAGCGCGCACTTCAGCACACAATTTTTAAGTGAAATTGTGCCGGCTTTAACTTTTGTTGTGGGAAAACGAAACGGCGAACACAAACAAATGCGAATAATTAAAGCTCTTGCAATTCACATTTAAACGTTGCTCATTATTGGAATTGTTTAACATCTCCACAGCCTGCACAACCAATCAAAATGAAATTGAACAAGTTTGTGTCGTCGTCGCGCAGGAAGAACCGCAAGCGCCACTTCCAGGCCCCTTCACACATCCGCCGTCGCCTGATGTCTGCCCCTCTCTCCAAGGAGCTGCGTCAGAAATACAACGTGCGCTCGATGCCCATTCGCCGCGACGATGAGGTTCAGGTAATCCGTGGTCACTACAAGGGCAACCAGGTCGGCAAGGTCGTTCAGTCCTACCGCAAGAAGTTCGTCGTCTACATTGAGAAGATTCAGCGTGAGAATGCCAACGGCACCAACGTCTATGTGGGCATCCATCCCAGCAAGGTGTTGATTGTTAAGCTGAAGCTCGACAAGGATCGCAAGGCCATTCTGGATCGTCGCAGCAAGGGACGTTTGGCTGCATTGGGCAAGGACAAGGGCAAGTACACCGAAGAGACGGCTGCCGCTCAGCCCATGGAGACTGCGTAAAAACAACAACAATAACAGTACAATGTGCATCAGCAGAGCAGCAACACAACAACGTTAAAACGGTCACTGTTTAAGGTTTTTAGTATCAAGGAGAAAACAATAAAAAAAAAGTGTGAAGTGAGAAAATGCATCAATTCTTTTACAATAAAGAACCGTTACATTTTCCCAAATTTGTAAAATTCTAATCAGTTTTTTCTTAAATTGCTTACTTCCACATTAAAAATCTGTCTTTAAACAGCAACAGATTGTTTACGTTCGGTTAGGCTACGAGTGTATCTTAGGTTTTAACTTGTAGATTACTAGTGCTCCCGGTCCACGTATTTGGCGATGACATTTATTTTTTCAATTTAATTGTTATGATAAAATCTAGAGAAATGCAAAACAACGATGCTAGATATGGTTTGATTGGGCATTGTCGGGGTTTCCAAAAACCAACAACAAAACAAATGTTAGAAGAATAAAAAATCTGTGGTGAGAATATTTGCGCAAGGCAAGAAAAAGCCTTGACATAAAAATAAGAAAGCAACGAAAAATATTTACTACAACTAACGCTAATAGGACTTCCCAGAAGAATAAAAAATCTGTGATGAGAATATTGGCACAAGGCAAGAAAAAGCCTTGACATAAAAATAAGAAAGCAACGAGAAATATTTATATAAAACTAATGCTTACAAAAAGGGAGCCTATGCTTTTAATATCACAGCCATCGACGAGGAACTCGATTGCCTGTTAGTAAAGTTTAGTCGTAGACTTTGACTCTTTCTAAGTAAAACTAGAAATATAATTCTATTTTTATTATACAGAGAAAAAGTCCAAATATTGTTATCACAAAATAAAATTTGAGTACAACTAAACTCAAATCAGAAGATAGAAAGTGTATATTTTGGGTAAGTACGTTTATATTCCAATTCGTCACTAGTAACGAAAAGTAAATAGCGCGAATCTAGGTGTCAAATAAATTATCGATTGTCAATTTATCGACAACTTGCACTGTGAGCGGAAAATGGAAATTGTTCTTTGACGTCGAAGCAATTTCAGTTGAACAATGGAGTCTGATATGTGCTTTAATGATTTTGTAACTTGTCCTTACAACAAGTCGCATAGGGTGCTTCGTGGACGTCTTACAAAGCATTTGATTCGCTGTAGCCGGAATGTGGACAGCTCCAACGAATGGGAAATTTGCCCCTACAATGAAAACCATCGCTATAATGCCAAAGAAATGAGTGTAAGTATTCCGTTTGCTACCTGTTGCAATTAATAAATACGTAAGCTTTGTATTTTTGCAGGAGCATATTAAAGTATGCTCTGAACGTATGCGCTTGGAGCCCGTACAAAGTGAAAACTTATCAAAGGAAACTGGTGTTATTGCTACGACTATTCAGTGTGAAGATGACTGGGACAACGAGCCCGATGTACCCAGTTATGATCCTAAATTATATTGTCAGGAGAATTTAGTGGTTCTCTCAACCCCATTTATGGGAAAATCGAAGGCTGTTCGCCGGCAAATTCGTGACAACGAGCGACGACGCTTTGCCGAAAAACAATAAAGCGTTTTATATTTTGTGGGAAAATATGTAAATGTTTTGTATGTCTAATGTTTGTAAGGAATATTTACATGTATTTTTCCAAAGCATTGTTTTAAAAATGTAATTACAAATTGGGGGCTTTTTAAATAAAATATACATATGTCAAATTTAATGTTTATTGCGTTTGGGTATTTTGTAAGGCGCCGGTCTTGCCGATGGTGTAAATGCGTTTTCCGTTGTCTTTTCTTTATCACTGCTTAATCTCAATTGACGCTTCTGCTCCTGCTTAATGAATGCCTTCCGCTGTGAGGGAAAAATGCCATTGGGTTCACGAACGAGTTTTGCAGTGGCAACGTACGCCTGAGGATTGTAGTCAGGCACATCTTCATCGTCCCAGTTCTCTTCCGATTCGATTTTTGCGTGTTTCGTTTCATCGGTTGGTACAGCGGGATCACTCTGCTGATAATGAGTGATGATTTTGCGATCGATGCACGACTTTGTGTGTTGCTGTAACAAGAGTATTAATGTGAGTTTTTGGAATCGATTCTCAGTCAAACTTAACTTACGACGTAATCTATCTGGGGTATAAGATGCGCCTTGTTGAAAGGACACACAAGCAGCTCTACTTCGTCTTTGTAGAATTCGCGACATTTTAATAAATGCTGTTGTAGTTTTTTGCGTAGCATTTTATGAGCCTTGTTGTATGGGCAGCAAACCATATCATTTGCATCCATTTCATTGATATTTGCAGACATTATGTTAATTAAATTTCAAAATGTTCCTTTGCGTGTTTGATTTATTCAATCAAGTGTTGGCTAACGTCTTAAGGGGACGGTAAATGCAAATCTTCATCTATCGCAATGGTCGCAATTCAACCAATTTGGTTTTTTATGATTTGCTGGAATACAAATCTTAATATTCGTTTTGTAATTGCACAAATATAAATTTGCAACCGGATTTCCCTGATTCATCGAAAGCAGTTATTTTTAGAGAATTGCAAAACTATCGATTCTATATCGATAAGAAACGATACCAATACACAAACAACGCAGTGAATTTCGACTAGATTTTACGAACATAGCTAACAACTAAGATAAATACGTTTTAGACTTTCGAAATATAAGAATTAAAAAGTTAGCAAGATGGGAAAAGGTTTTAACAATTACATGTGCAAGAAGTTCTTTCACCCAGCCTCCAGAGACAACCTTAAGAGGGTAAATAGCAACTTCACGTTAATGTTTAAATCACCTTAATAATGTATATTAAACACAATTTTAATCTAGGTATGGATGGCGGAGCAGCAGGCTGACGCATACAAAAAGAAACAGGAGGAGCTGCGCACACAGTATGAAAAGGAGCAGAATTTGCATGAAAATAAGGCAATGCTCAGCAAGGATAGCAAGGACAAGCTGAGCGTCAATTTTATGTACGAACCGCCACCAGGTGTGCGCAAGGAGCGCGAAAAGGACGACGCCGAGCCAGAATACAAGTTCGAATGGCAGCGCAAATACAATGCACCACGTGAATCCTATTGCAAGGGTGACACCGAAATCCGTGATCAGCCCTTTGGTATCCAGGTGCGTAATGTGCGCTGCCTCAAGTGTCACAAATGGGGGCACATCAACACGGACAAAGAGTGCAGCATGTACAGTATATCTATGAGTGAGGCGCGCAAGCTCCACTCGGAATCGGAAGCCAACGATATGATGTCAAAAAACGTGCTGGAAGAGCAAATGAAGGAGGACGGTCTAATGATGAAGCGTTCTGCATTGGAACTGCAGAGCATTAAGGATGTGCAGCAGCGTCACCAGCTGGTTCCCAGCGACGAGGAAGACGAAGCCACACGTGCCGCCCAACAGCAGAATCCTGAGCTGCTCTTTCTCAAATCTCTAAGCAAGAAACAGAAACTAAAGCTGCTCAAGAAACTCGAGAAAATTGAACGCATGAAGTGTAAGGGTGAAAAAAAATCATCCAAAGTGACCAAAAAGAAAAAGTCAAAGAAAGACAGTAAAGACAGACAGCATAGCAAGAAATTGAAAAGCTCTCCTCAGTCATCGTCCTCCTCATCCTCTTCTGACTCAGACAGCGACTCAGCTGAACAAAAGATTCGCCAGAAATCCAAACAACAGCACAATGGCCATCATGACAGATCTCGTTCACGTGGCAACAATAGAGGAGAGCATCGCAACCGAGATTCAATAACAACAACACGTAGACATCATTCACGCTGTGAAACTGGTCACTCAAATGAGACCCAAACGGCCGGAGAGCGGCACAAATCCAGCCGTGATAGTAACAATCACAGAAGCAATGGTCATCAGGAGAGATCACGCAGTGGTCATCGCGAGGAACTTTCCAGGCACCGACGTCAACGTTCACGTAGTCCGGATAATAACCGAGATAGGGAACACAAAAAGCGGGACAGGCATTAATTTTTATATACACTTTACATGTTTTTGTAACCAATTTAATAAACTTTATAGAATTATAACATTATATTGTTATTAAAATCGATTCGGTTTATTCTTTTTATTATCAATTCAGTTTTATAGTGTTTGCATATTCACTTATTTCATTCAGTGCTTTTCTGGCTTCTAGCATTATTATCCCCTTTCAAAGTTAAAGAAAAGTTTTTAGTTATTTCTTTGCTATAAGAAGAGTTTATTTAGCACAAAGGAAATTAATAAGGTGAACTTGCAATTGTTATTGAATGTTGCTATATATAATATTTATTTCTGTTGGTTTTTTTTTTGTTTAAATGCGAGCCAGTTGTGCGGTTGTGCTGGAGCCCGCAGAGACACACAGCTCTGCGCCATGATTGCTGCCACCCTCACGGGAGATGCACTTCACATGGATGTGACTCTTTAGCATGGCTGCCCGCAGGATGAGCATGCGGGTGTGCCTTTGATATTGTTTTCCCATAAGCAAAGCACGTTCGAATGTGCTATTACGCTGATCCGCTTCCTTCGCGTAGAGTATTTTGTTGTGTGAGTCAATGCGCGCCTGAATCTGTCCATCCAGTATGAGCTGCATCACCTCGTTCTCCAGATCGCCAATTGTTGAATTGAAGGCCGTGGCCATTTTGTGCATATCGGCAGACATATACGGGCTAAAGTATTGAATCAGTGCACGATTGCGTATCTTGGTATATAGTGTGGTGACGTGTGGCGCTATATACATGTCCACCAGCAGATTGTCACGGATTTCGTCAAGCAGCTTTAGACAACTGGCGTACTTGCTCTCATAGAACTTGGAGATAATATCACGAAGTTGTGGCTCAAGCTCCAGGAATAGCTTAAAGGATGTGGACGCGATAACCAGACGCTTCAATTCTGGTCGATCAAAGGTGGCCAGAGCGCATAGGCCGCCATAGACAGCAACATTACTAGTCGAGATCATCTCTGGAAAGTCGCAATGATCGAAGTTGGCAGCCAGAAAATGTTTAGCAGCCACTTTGTATTTCTTTTGCTGCAGCTCGGCTAAACCAGCGGCGCATTCGAGCCGTGTATGGACCTGCGCATTTGCCTCCTTGGAACCTTCGGAGAAGTCTGGTGTGCTCTCCGCCTTTGATATGTAGCTCATGACATGCGCCCAGTTCTTTAAGTAGATGGAAACCTTGATAACATTAAGACACATATTAACTACATGCTTGCCACTGGTGCAATAATCTCTTGCGCGCGAATAACACTTCAAGGCGTTCGTCAAATCACCACAGCTAAGATAATGATCCGCCAGATCGTCGTGACCACGTCGAATGCTCTCCTTAATGGAATTTGATTTGTAGTTCTTTAAATCAGAATCAAGTTTCTCCAGCTTAAGTGCAGCCTTCTTCATTTTAGCATCTACCCAGACAGCATCATAGGCGAATGCGTCCTTTTCACCGCCACCTGCTCCAGCTGCTGCTGCTGCTCCTGTGCCGGCATTGGCCTGAGCTGCTGGCTGTGCGGCAATATCGGGCAGGGCAGCAACAGCAGCAGCCGCTGCTGCTTGTTCAGCTCCAACGGCAGCGGCAGCAGCAGCGCCAGCTCCATTAACAGCCTGCAGATCACTTAATCGCTTATGAAGCATCTGATAGACTTTCACATTGTAGGTAGACTGGACGTAGGTTATGGCCATTTTGAGGGACTCCAGTGACAGCATTGGGCAAACATCTGCCACATAAATCAGTCGATCAAGTCGTGCAATGCCTGTGTATTGATTAGCATACACTTCCAAATCAATTGTTGGATTCTCAACTAAAATTTGTTGTTCCTCATTGTTTTCGTTGTCCTCGTTGGGCGGCGCATCCACTTGCATTGGCTCAACGGCATTCTTTGAAAACATGGTGTTACAAACATTACAAACCCGTTTTTTAATAGTTACCTGCATAAGCGGCGGCATAGGCAGCACGGGCATCTTGCAGCGTTTTATTTGCAAGCGTTGTTTGCAAAAATTATTAAAAAAAATTTTCCTGCCGACTTTTTTTCAATTGGCAAATATCGAATGTCATATCGATGTTTTATGCAATTGTGCTGTCCATTTAGCTTATTTTCAGCTAGTCGGCAGTCGCTAATGGTCCATCGCTAGTGAATAGATTCTAGGCGAATGGCATTTTTGGAAGAAGCTGCCAAAAGCCCTGCAAACGTTTGTTTATTTTCGTTGAATTATCAATAGGTGATAGTAGAACTAAAGTGAAAATCCTAGAAAAATGTCAAACATAACTGCTGCGGTCATTGCTAACCGCAATAAGAAGCATTTTCTAGGCGTGCCGGCGCCGCTTGGCTATGTTGCCGGTGTGGGACGTGGGTAAGTTTCAAGCATTTATTCTTTTCTAGCTGAAAAACAGAACATTAAATACATAACATGTTTATTTTTAATTCAGCGCTACTGGCTTCACAACACGTTCAGATATTGGTCCGGCGCGAGATGCTAACGATGTATCTGATGATCGGCATGCACCACCAGCCATCAAGCGTAAGAAGAAGGACGAAGAAGAGGAGGAGGATGAGGACTTAAATGATTCAAATTATGATGAGTTTAGCGGCTACAGTGGTTCACTGTTCTCAAAAGATCCCTACGACAAAGATGATGAAGAAGCGGACGCAATTTACGATTCAATTGAAAAGCGCATGGATGAGAAACGTAAAGAGTATCGCGATAGAAGATTACGAGAAGATCTGGAGCGATATCGACAGGAGCGTCCCAAGATTCAGCAACAGTTCAGCGATCTCAAGCGTTCGCTGGCCACAGTCACCAGTGAGGAATGGTCCACTATACCCGAAGTGGGCGACAGTCGCAATCGCAAGCAGCGAAATCCACGTGCCGAAAAATTTACACCACTTCCAGACAGTGTCCTGTCGCGTAATCTAGGTGGAGAAACCGCATCCAGTTTGGATGCCAGCTCCGGATTGGCTTCAATGGTACCCGGCGTGGCCACACCCGGCATGCTAACACCCACGGGCGATTTGGACTTACGTAAAATTGGCCAGGCTCGAAATACCTTAATGAATGTAAAGCTATCACAAGTATCAGACTCAGTGACAGGTCAAACCGTTGTCGACCCCAAGGGCTATCTAACAGATCTGCAAAGCATGATACCTACCTATGGCGGCGACATCAATGACATTAAAAAGGCTCGACTGCTGCTGAAGAGCGTCCGTGAAACAAATCCAAATCACCCGCCCGCCTGGATTGCATCGGCACGTTTGGAGGAGGTCACCGGCAAGGTGCAAATGGCACGTAATCTTATAATGCGTGGCTGCGAGATGAATCCACAGTCCGAGGATCTCTGGCTGGAGGCAGCGCGACTTCAGCCACCCGATACAGCTAAAGCTGTGATTGCCCAAGCAGCTCGTCACATACCCACCTCGGTACGCATTTGGATCAAGGCTGCTGATCTTGAGACAGAGACGAAAGCTAAACGTCGGGTTTTTCGCAAAGCTCTGGAACACATACCGAACTCTGTGCGTTTGTGGAAGGCAGCTGTTGAGCTGGAAAATCCAGATGATGCTCGCATCCTTCTCTCCCGTGCTGTTGAGTGCTGCAACACCAGTGTGGAACTATGGTTGGCTTTGGCACGCCTTGAGACCTACGAGAATGCGCGTAAGGTTCTTAACAAGGCTCGAGAGAATATACCCACAGACCGTCAGATCTGGACAACAGCTGCCAAGCTGGAGGAGGCCAATGGCAACATACACATGGTCGAGAAGATTGTCGATCGATCGCTGACATCTCTAACTGCAAATGGTGTAGAAATCAATCGTGATCACTGGTTCCAGGAGGCCATCGAGGCGGAGAAATCGGGCGCCGTCAACTGCTGCCAGGCAATTGTAAAAGCTGTCATTGGCATTGGTGTCGAAGAGGAGGATCGCAAGCAAACCTGGATCGACGATGCCGAATTTTGTGCCAAGGAGAACGCATTCGAGTGTGCTCGTGCGGTTTATGCCCATGCGCTGCAGATGTTTCCATCGAAGAAGAGCATTTGGTTGCGTGCTGCATACTTTGAGAAGAATCATGGTACACGTGAGTCCTTGGAAGCGTTGCTGCAACGTGCTGTGGCGCATTGTCCCAAATCGGAGATATTGTGGCTGATGGGCGCCAAGTCAAAGTGGATGGCTGGCGATGTTCCAGCTGCCCGTGGCATATTGTCGCTTGCTTTCCAGGCCAATCCTAATTCCGAGGATATTTGGTTGGCTGCCGTCAAGCTGGAGTCGGAGAACTCGGAATATGAACGTGCACGTCGCCTCTTGGCCAAAGCACGAGGATCGGCACCGACGCCACGTGTAATGATGAAATCTGCCCGGCTGGAATGGGCTCTAGAACGTTTTGATGAGGCACTGCGTCTGCTCGCCGAGGCAGTTGAGGTATTCCCCGAATTTCCCAAACTATGGATGATGAAGGGTCAGATTGAGGAGCAACAACGACGCACAGATGACGCAGCCGCTACATATACGATGGCATTGAAAAAGTGCCCGACTTCGATACCCTTGTGGATTCTATCTGCGAATCTGGAGGAGCGAAAGGGTGTTCTTACAAAAGCACGTTCGATATTGGAACGCGGACGTTTGCGCAATCCTAAGGTAGCTGTCCTCTGGCTGGAGGCCATACGGGTGGAGTTGCGAGCGGGACTCAAAGAGATTGCTAGCACAATGATGGCGCGTGCTCTCCAAGAATGTCCCAATGCGGGCGACTTGTGGGCCGAGGCTATTTTCATGGAAACAAAGCCGCAGCGCAAAACAAAATCTGTGGATGCACTGAAGAAATGTGAACACGATCCGCACGTACTGTTGGCGGTGTCCAAGCTGTTCTGGTCGGAGCACAAGTTCTCTAAGTGCAGAGATTGGTTCAATAGAACGGTAAATGTTATTTTTTTGCTCTATTAGAATCTATTTTAACATTTTTGTATTTTTCGTTAATAGGTAAAAATTGATCCGGATCTGGGCGATGCTTGGGCGTATTTCTACAAATTTGAGCTGCTGCACGGGACGGAGCAGCAACAGAAGGAGGTGCTGGAACGTTGCATTGCCGCTGAGCCGACGCACGGCGAATCGTGGTGCAGTGTGAGCAAGTGCATCAGCAATTGGCAATTCAAAATGACAGATGTGCTACGTGCTGTAGTCCAAAAACTATCAATACCCATTTAAGTGCATTAAAATTCATCAATCAATCATGTAATAAATTGTTTCCCGGCCTAATGTAACCCTGAATAATTTTGTTCATGTCCTTTCTGTGCTTCCATAACAACTCGATGAGAAATACGACAGAGCTAATTGCTGCACCATACGCAAATATTCGGAAAGCATAGCGGCATTCGGTTAAGCCTATGGAGACGAATCCACCAACACCAGTTTCACATTTTGGCTTTTGTGGTATCCATTTGGATTCCTCGCGATTCACCAGACTTACTTCACGCTGCAATCTTAACCTGGAAATAATGAAAAGATTAACTTTTACAGTTATTGTAACTTCCTCATACTTACTGCCTGCGAAATAGCTCCTTGTACGGAAAGTTCTTGCGCGTTGGTAGCGCCAGCATGGGCAGTTGAAACGGCTCCAGTTCCATTAGGCCGCACTTTTCTGGCTCACTGAAGGTTTCGCTAACGATTTGATAGCCAGCCTGTAGCTCCACCTGATAGCCAAATAATCCAGTGCGCATTTTCTCCATACCCATTGAGGGTCGCATGTAAATACTATCGCCCCTTGAGGCGATCTTCTTGTTATACAAGTTTTTTGTTACCGGATCTGTGGACTCTGTGAAAAATATCTTATTGTATTGTGTATCCTGTACACCGATTTCCAGTGGTGATTGGCCCAAATCGCCCAACGTTTTAATTGCATTCGACGGACTCTGCAACAGTGCCACAATATTCGCCGAGAAGGAGGTAAATAGGAAAACAGCAGCAACAAATGTGGTAAAAACTATAATTCTGGCCGAACGATTGCGCATATCCATATAGAATCCTTGCTGGCACATTGCACCCCAAACAAAATTCACCATATCCATATACGTGAAATTGAGTGTGTGCGGAGAGAAAAACATTTGCAATATGAGTGAAGCGATAGTAACGAAGAACAACACTATTATTGATAACCAAACATCGTCCCGAAATGGCATTGAGAATATATTTGCCACAGCTGACAGTGGAGGTTGTCGAAACATAATGCCAGCTCTCACACGATATGTTTCGGCCACAAAGTCTACAACGGCAAGGCGATCCAATCGCATAAAGATCGCCAACTGGGCAAAGTCGAGCTCATAGCGCTGAAAGCGTCCCATTAATCCATCAAAAGTGCCATTCGGTTGACGCCATCCATAGTTAACGGTCTGGTAGGTATTGTAACTGTTTGAAAGAAAAGAGAAATGAAGTGGAAAGTTGGGAAATTGGAAAGGACAGTTATTATTACCAAAAACGAAAACATACCTCATATTCAATTGATTAGCCAGTTCCACAAAAAGTCGATGATTAACTTTGGAAATGATATCGATGTGCCGCTGGGACAGATCCTCAATGTCAACAAAGACATCTGGAAAGGCAATCACAATGCCTGTATTAAATTCAATACCTTCCAGATTCTGTCTATAGCTAATCGCTGATCCGAATTTACGCAGCGCATGCACAATATGCCGTGGATTATGCAAATGTTTGCCCACCAAACGATGCTTAAGCGGCTTCCAGGCAGCCACCTTGTAAACATCTAGCAGCGTGGCAGTAAATGGTTCCTCCAGACTGTACCACAACACACGCAATTCGCTGTCGGGCGGTATAAAGATCTCCTCATCCTCGAGCAATTGCAAATCCTGCATGTCCTGTGTGAGCAACAGCCAAAATCGATTGGTCGTAAAGTAATTATGCTCCGTAGCCGCTGACCAGCGTAACACATTTAACGCACAGGAGCTATTGAACTGCAGCAGTAAAATGCCCAATTTGTAGTTAAGCGGCGGCAGGATAAAGGACACTGGCCAATGGGTTTCGTAGTCCACCACAAAACTTTCCGGTGGCGGTGCCTCCGGTGTATCCGACTCGTTTCTCTCGTTCCGCAGATCATTCAAACAGTTTTCAGTGGTCACTTGCACATAGAAGTCGTGTGCCATAAAGTGTTGCAACATCAATTGCAACAGTGATGTATCTAGGTTTATAATTTGAAATGATAATTATTTTAACATATAAGCAAAATACCATCCAGGCCAATGAAGCAATCAATATTTCGAAAAATAAGGCACTACTCGAGTAGAAGAAGCTTTGTAATATAAAAAGAATAAGTGAAATCGCTATTGGATAACAAAAAAAAATTATGAAAAATAAAATATTATCAAATTTTGCTCTTCTTCCATTTTTCTAAGCTTTTATGTCTGATAAGGGAAAAACTTTCATGAAAAAACTACCGACCGTCGAGCAATTTTTGTCATTCCAAAATGTAATTTATAAAATATCCTCTTTCAAATATGTTGAAACGTTTTTTCTTATCGTTTTATCTCCTTCCCATTATTTATATATGTTTTTAAAAAAGAATGAATAAAAATAGTGTTCAATATCCTGCCGTGATACGCCAAATCTAAGCGCAGAAAAATACATAGAGCTTTGCAGCCCTGTGTTATCAACGACCGTTTTAAAGCAGGACTGTTAAAGAAATGTTCTTAAGTTCTTATTAGAAAAAACAATGTCGTAGTAGGAAAGGCGTCCGCAAAATTGGAGTGTAAAAAAAACTCTCAAAAATCCGAAGCGGAATTAAATTTTCTACAATACCTTAACACATCAGTTTAGCCAATAACTGAATTATGATTTTCTTGCATTTGAAATTTGTTGCCTCAGTGTAGGTAATGGAACTATTTACACGCTTTGGGGGAAAAAGACCGTAACTCACCAATATCCGCGTGACAAACAACCAGCATCAGACTGTGCACGCTATGCTGGCGATAGTAAGCGACTAGCATTTCCGGCAATTGATTGCCCCACGAAACGCCTTTGAGCGGTTCCTGTGCCAGCTCCCTCTTTAGATGCTGCTGCTCCGACTGCTTTTGTCCGAGGGGGATTCTAGCGTCAACGTCAGCTGGCAGTGACACGTGGCCTGACATTGATGTCGCTACTGTTGCCGTTGATGCTGGTGTCAGCGGCCAAAGCAATAGCATGACCAACAGCTCTGGGCATATTAACGAGTTCATGTTCGGACCGTGTTATTTGTGACTCCTTTGGCGTGGGGCTGACGTTAACCAACGGTTTTTATACCGTGGTCAACCATGTTCACCGTAACGGAATTAAATATAATTGCGTGTTCTTTTTTTCTTCCATTTTTTTTAAGTGGCATTAAAATTATGCATTGATTACGCTTGAGCAATTTGTTCACTTTCGCCTCATTTGTGTCTGTGTCTCTGTTGCTGACATAACGTATACGACGGGTTGTGTGCTTCATAGCAATTTGTAGCAATATCTCGACGACGACAGCAGCAATTGGTCATCGATGGCGTTTAATTGGTGTTGCAAGTGGCGCTGAAATTGTCGAGCCAAAGTCAATTACGCGCCAATTCACAGAAAAAGCAAAAAAATAACTAAAAGTTACAGCTCAAAAAGTTAAGTTTGTTTGTTAAATGGAATAAGTTCTTAGTGGACTTCTTGAGTGGCAGCCGGATAACGAATGCTGAATGAAAGCAAGTTTAACGAAGCTGTCTTTGTTTAACCCAAGAGATTAGCTTTGAAATTAATCGGAATAAAATACTCAAACTGATTGAGATAACTAAGAACTGCATTTGCGAATCATTCCTTGGAGCAATGCAAGCAAAATTTAAAGTTTTTCTTTTATCTGTGGTGAAAGAAAATTTATTTTCATCTGTGTTCTTCTTCCTATATTTATTATTATTTAAACGTCACATATTTGTAAAATTTATAAAATAAAATTGTATTATTATAAACTATAAATCTTATAAAACTATAATAAATAAAATGAAAATAAAATAAAAAACGCTTGTAAATTTATAGCTTTTATAAAAACTAATAAGGAACCTATCTTTGACATGCCGAATATTACTTCAACTTGGTTTTCATAGTAAAATTTGCTAGAGATCTTGCATTTGTATGTCAGCTATATGATATAGTGTTCCGAACTGGTCAATTTTGACAAATCAAATGATCTAATTGCAACAAAAAGAAGACCTTGACTAAAGTTTCAGCTCAAGAGCTCAAAAACGGAGGTATTAGTTTACATAGAATCAGACGGACATGGCTATATCGACTCAGCTCGCAGAGTAAATCAATAATATATATATATATGCCATATACTTTCTTCTATGCGTAACACGTTTCATGACAAAATTTATATAAACTTTCAAAGTGTATAAAAATGTTTACTAATGTTGAGTTTTGTGTTTTTTTTTTAAAGATTAAAGGGCAAAGCTTACTTACAACTTTGTAGCTCACATTTCTGTGTTTATATCTAAGTGCAACCACTCACAACCTTTATCAATAACCGGGCAGCTTATTGCCACTGACTTCAATTTATCTTCCATCTAGCTTGTCAACTTGTGTTTCAACCAAAATAAATCCTTTAATTGGTTTTGAAAAATTGCGCAATAAAGCTTTTCGACTTCTTTCAGCTGGTATTTTGTTGTCTCTCTTTGTCTTCATCTGTTTCTGTTTGATTCTGACGCTAGACGCAACAAACGTGTGATAATCTGGATCTCTGGTGTGTTGTGTCTTGCTCTATGTTCCTAATAGTGTTGCAAACTCAGACACACACACTTACAATAATGACATCAACTTTGTACGGCTATTTTCGACCGCTTTGAGCTTGTGGTCCATTTGTTTTTATACCCTCAACCCATTAAAATGGGTAAAAAGGGTATATTATTTTTGTGCAAAAGTATGTAACAGGCAGAAGGAAGCATCGCCGACCCCATAAAGTATATATATTCTTGACCAGCTTCAACAGTCGAGTCGATATAGCTATGTCCGTCTGTCTGTGTGTATGAACGCGTCAATCTCAGAGACTAGATATGTTCCAGATTTGGAACATAAACTTGCCTAATCCCTAGGCAGTACAAGTTTGTTTCAAAATTTCGATAACTCTTCCCATTTCCGATATACACATGTAATCGATAACAACAAAATCTTGAATTTGGAAAACGTTGAGAAGCAGCTTGAAAAATTAAATGAAATAATGGCAATGTATGAAATTTTATTATTATTGAAATCGTTTGATATACACCGGAGATATGGTGAATTGAAGTTAAGAAAGTATGCACTATACGCGTACACACACACACACACACTCACACACACACACACATACTTGCAAGCAGTGACTGACTGTACGCGTAAAGTATAGGGTTCAGGGTATAGTCTAGTCGCAATTTCTCGACTAGAGCCTTCTTACTTGTTTTTCTTGTCTTCTTTTCTTTTGGTTTGCCTAGAGTTTGTACAAAGCAAAAAGCTATGGTAAAGGAAACGCTTCAATAACTTTTATCACTTTTAATTATGTTTTTTTTTTCTTTCTTTATAGTCAACGCATGTCTTATGAGATTTATAAGACTAACACGTGTGCAGAATGTAATTGTGTTAATTTGTGTATGTGTGTGTGTTTGTCTTTTTATCGAGATGCTTCAAGTTGGCTTGTTGTTGTCTGGGCTTATTTTTGTGACGGCAACAGCACCTAATTCCAGACTTGCTTGTAGCTTGGTCCGAGATTTTCGTGCTTTCAATTTTCTTAATTGCTTCTACTACTACTCGTCATACGCTGCCAAGTAGAACTTGGCATAATTTTTGGGTGTTTTTTACCTCGTTGCCGCTGTTTAAATGGATATTATTTAAAATAATTTGCAAAGAATTAAAAGATTATTTCCATACAATATATAAGTTATAACATTAAATGTTTAATGTTTGCATTCCTTAATATGTAGTGCATTACCTACCAAGGATGTAATGATATAAAAAGAATTCTTCTATAACTTTTTTGCACTTTACCACAAAACTTTTAAACGTTACTAACCGTAATGAATATTCGTGATTAGTTGACTTCTAATTTTTGGTTTTAAAATACAATATCTTAGGGACCAATTCATCATCTCCCACTATATATTCGCATCGTGCAACTAATCAGCGACATGTTGCAAAGCTTGCACGCTAGATATCGCTGGCGTTTCATTAATCATGTCCACCATTTTTTTTCTTCTGACATTTGCCCGTCATGTTCAACTACTTTGATAATACTTACGCTGTTCTTACTTTCTTAATATTTCATTGCTGTCCGTTTTTTACACTCGAAGTCACATAGATATTTTGTTACAAGCAAATTTTTTTCATTGTCGACATTTTTATTAACACTTTTTGTTCGTTAATTTACATTTTATGGAAGGGAAGATAACGATTCATGCAAAAATATTGTGTTCCCCATAACTTTGATAAAAGTTATCCGATTATACCTTTTTGGTTAATAGCTCGACCCCTGGATTGAAACAAAGATAACAACGCAGACTTTATAAATATATGTCAAATTACTTACTTATGTATACGCTGTCAACTTTTCAACCTACTCTTGGCTAGACCAAACTTGGCTCTTATCTTATCATTTAGCAAACGCTTCATTTGCTGGCAGATTTTGTTTGTTGTCCATTCAATTTATGTTTAAAGAACACGCCGACAACCTTTTGTAAAGCTTTTGTTGTAGCGACGCGTGCTTCGTTTTTGTTAAACGTAAATCAATGAGGTTCGAAAGGATGAACTGATTGCCTGAATGTCTGAAACAGTGGTGCCAGCATTATGTTGCCACTTTCCACAATTATAAGAGTTCTTTCACCTGACTGCACAGCTGTTCTGGTCCTAATTTGCATAAGCTTGACGAGGCAAGGCAGCAGCAAGAAGCTCAAGTAAGCCTTTGACAATTAGCCAATATATATTTTATTGGGTCGCATCGAATCGTCCAAGCGTTGAATTCTTTTATGTACCCTTTCGCTTTCCCTCTCTTTCTCCACTCTATCCCTCTGTGTTTGTTGCTGCCCTAAGCTAAATTGAACTGTGCTGGATGTTTGTTATGCAACCACAATGCACTACTTTGTGCTACCTTTTAGCTTTCACGCCTTTGAAATACATTTAATCCATCATTCCGCTCAGACAGCACTCACACACACACACATATATCTCACTAACAGATACAGTTACAAGCGGACACAGAGAAAGTCGTTAGCCTCTGGCTCTGATGTCCTGTTCAAAGCTTTATTGACTCCCGCTTTCAATTTGCCTTGACGTTTATTCAGACCTGAACCTGTTGAAAAGGTGCAAAATGTTGGTGGCTTCTTTTGGCTGTCGCTTTATTTATTTTTTTTGCTTCCTTTAGCTGAATAAACACGCTTAGGCAGCCTTATCAATCAAAGGCATCTGCCACACACTCACACTCCGACATCCATATGTTATTAATGCGATCCATTTATTAGAGGCACCATTGAACGGCTAGGGATACATATATACAATTACCAACAACAAGCGCATGTCCATTTAACATACATACATTGTAGCTAGTTCATAGTAGAGCAAGTTAATTCAAATTGAGCATATCGTAAATTGTGCAAAGAAATGCTGTCAACTTAAAAGATTTTAACATTTAAAGAAACTCTTAATTTATTTATATATCTATATATATATTTTTTAAAAATGTTTTAAAGTTTCCTTGTTCCATTTCACACTTGATGGCCGTGCAAACAATTATATTGTTTGACTGCTAGCACTTAAGACACGTAAATAAATGTCATTTATCAGGTTAATTTTAAAGTTGTAGTTCTTGGCAAACTTTTCAGTAGAGTTTCTGGATTACAATTTGAGTTCGTGTGCGCTTTTGTATCGATTAGCAAATCATTTTGTCAAGTTGTAAATCGTTTGTTTTTTGTTCATTATTGATGTAACTAGCTTGTTGAATTACCAGACATTTGTGCAGGTACAAAGACGCTGTTGATTACACAAATGGAAATCACAATGTCAATAAAAACCAAAGACAGATGACAATCAGTTAAATTGTACTTAAAGCTTTTACATATAGGTTTTGCCAATATAAATCTCTTCTGCAGATAGGAAAATGTTGAATATTCTAATTGAAATCAACTGTAGTTAAACCAAAACATATTCATTAACTTTAACTATTGCATAACAATTATACGCCAGGTATGCCACAATAATTTAAATAAACAAGTAGTTAATGTTTATGAGCATTTCAAGTTCAATCCTATTGGAATTTAGGCGAATGCTGTAGGACTACACATAGACATAGACATATAGACGCCAACAAAAACGTGTTAACCTAAACGCCCTAACGCCCGTGATAAAAGTTTGCCTCGCTTTCCCGTGGAACTCATTAATCATTATCGGGCGCCATCTAGGAGGGCGCGGCGTCAAATATTTGGGCTTGAATTCAGTCTAAGCTCATTTATCTGCATCAAATCAATTAGCAAAGCACCTTGGGATACCGGACCTTTAGGCAACGCATTCCATTTTCTTGGGATGATACGGGCACCTTTTCCTTTTTTCCTTCCGACGTTTTTTCCTTTATTTGTATTTTTGTGTACGCCATTTGTTGTCCTTGCTACGTGCCAATTTGGCTCGTTTTGCTCGCTCATTCGTAAATCTAAACAAATCATCAATTTTCACAAATTATACCAGCGTCTCCCTCCCAACTTGTTGCCCAGTCGTCCATGTCGTCCTTGTCGAGCTTTCCTGACTTGTCCTTGAGCCTAATTGCTTTCGTTTCATTCACTGCGTTTCCTGTTGTCATCTACACCGCTGTTCATTTTACATTTCATTAATTAATGCCAATAGCCGTCGAACTTTGACACATTGAGCATAATCTACCCACAATCCACACCCACTTCAGTATCTCTTCTCTATGTTTTTCAAGTATTCTTCGGTTCTCAAGATTCATTTTTTTGAGCTCTTTGCTGCAATTGTACCAACCATCAATGGTTATCAGTCGCTGCCACTCGAATCAAATGAATGAAAGCACTTAAATAGCACTAAATGATTATGGTATTTAATCAGCCTTTGTGTTTGTTGGTTATTTGGGAATTTTTTTAATTAATTTGCCAAATGTAATAAGATAATGGTAAACTAACATATTATCTTATTGGGGGCCGAGCCTATTTAAGTTTGGCACGATCGCAATGATCTTGCTATACGCAAAATGAAGTGCCTTAGTATCTTATTGTTGTTTGTTGCTCATGCAGCCTGGGCTCGTGTTCCATTTCCCGAGGTGGAGTTGCCACCTTTGGTAGATGAGATCTACGAGCGTGCCATCTATGTAGAGCCTATACCAGAAACTCGCGCTGCCGGTGAGTAAATGAGCGGAGAGTAGAAAGACTAAAATGCGATCATATTTTTATGAAATTTCCTTCCAGCCTGTAGTGTTATCATTCGTGGTGGTATGCCCAAGCCGGAGCCCGTGATCTTGGAAACCGATTCGGAAAACATCTATCCTTTCAATGATGTTGGCGTCATGGAGGTGGATGGTGGAAAAACTTTGCAACTTTGGTGTCCAAGTGGCTTCACTACACACTCTGAGAACCTATTGACTGCAACTTGTGTGAGCGGCAGCACATTTAAGGTGAATGGCGCTGACTATGAGTTCAAGGATCTTGCCTGCAAGTCTTGGCCGGGCTTCAAGGCAATCAAATCTGGTGCTACCTGCAATGGTGGCGTAGTCATCCGTGTGGGCTTTGAGATTACCTCTTCGCGTTTCGCCGAACAAATGCAAATTTGCTTCAACGAGGAGGAGGAGGTTACCCGATATACCCGCCATCAGCTATTTCCTGGCAGCAACTACTATGAGACAGGTGTTGATCGTATTACCTTCCAGACTGCTGGGTACTTCGGCGGCAAGAATGTGGACAAGTTGTACACACAGGTCACTCAGTTGGAGACGATTAACAAGGATTTGGGTGGTGATGCGGATCAGTATTTCAACTCGGCTACAAACATTTACCTGGCTCGTGGTCATCTGGGTGCCAAGGCTGATTTCGATTATGCACCCGAGCAGCGTGCTACATTCCTCTTTATAAATGCGGCACCACAATGGCAGGTATTCAATGCCGGCAACTGGGCTCGCGTTGAGGATGGACTACGTTCTTGGGTGTCCAAGAACCGCATGAGTGTCAACTGTTATACGGGTGTCTATGGCGTTACCACACTGCCCAACAAACAGGGAGTCGAGACTCCACTCTATTTGGCCCGCGATGCCAACAACAATGGTCTGATTCCCGTACCCATGCTGTACTTTCGTGTTGTCATTGAGCCTTCAACACAGCGTGGCATCGTCTTTGTCGGCGTCAACAATCCCCATTTGACCGAAGCCCAGATCAGGAAAGACTATGTGATTTGCAACGATGTCAGTGATCAGGTCAACTACATAAACTGGAAGAAGACGGACATCAAGGCTGGTTGGTCTTATGCCTGCGAAGTCTCCGATTTCCTTAGGACTGTGAAGCATTTGCCCGCTCTGACCGCCAAGGGTGGTCTTCTTGTATAGGTCTTGCTAATAAAAATAAATAAAGGTTTTAATATCGAATATGATTTGGAATGATTATAACTACCAGTTGAGAATGGAGTTTAAGGTGTGCGTCGAAAGAGGTCAATGATTATACAAATTTTGAGCTTTTCAGTGAAAACTTCCATTGAGACGTTGCGAGGATACAAAAAATGATGTAATTAAAGGGAAATTTCCTTATATAGAAAGGCGAATACATGATAATTCATTTGTCAGACTTCTGGATACAATAAATCGATTCGACTATAGTGTTTTCCTTCCTGGATGGAATTGGTTTTTGGTACTAACAACCACTCCTAGCCGGAAACCAGTGAACTTTCTATGGAAAGATAGCTGCGGATAACTTTAGTATGTAAAAAGTCACCAATAGGAAGTTTAGCCTCAGCTTATTTCCAATTACCACTGGTATTTCCCTAAAGAATTTCCGCAGAAATAATATATTACGAAAACTCAGTTTTAGGGAAACTATTCAAAAAGAATTTGCAAATTTTATGTGGATATAAAAGCAAACCTTAAATAATGCAAGCAGGTATTTATATTCGTAAAATTTTTATTTTTATTGAAAACTTAAACTTAACTTAAGCAAGTTAAACGAGTAGACCGCTTACAGAAAACTCGGGCAAGTGTGTTACCTTTTTGCGGAACTCGGGCACCTCGCAGGCGTAGGAGTAACCAGCTAGGATGTCTTCGCGCTTCCAGCTTATCCAGTTGATCTTGTCACTCACATCCTTGCACAGAATGTAATCGCGTTTGATCTCATCAAGACTCAAATGGGGATTGTTAACACCCACAAAGACGATGCCCTTCTTGGTGCTGGGCTCGATGACCACGCGGAAATAGATTTTAGGAACTGGGATTAAGCCATTGCCATTGTTATCGTATGCCAGATACAAGCTGGTCTGTCTGCCATCCTTATTGGGTAAGGTGGTGACACCCCAAACACCTGTCCAGCAATCGACATGCTTTTTGTTCTTTGACGTCCAAGCTCTGACGCCATCCTCAACACGTGCCCAGTTACCAGCATTGAAGGTCTGCCACTGTGGGGCAGCATTGATAAACAGAAAAGTTGCACGCTGCTCGGGAGGATAGACAAAGTCCGCCTTGGCACCCATGTGACCACGTGCCAGAAACACATTCTTCTGTGAATCAAAGTAACGCGATGAATCCATACCCAATGTCCTGTCAATGGTCTCCTTTTGGACCGCCTGCGTGTACAGTTTGTCCACATTCTTGCCAGCAAAGTAGCCGCCAGTGCCAAATGTTATACGATCCACACCAGTGGCATAGTAATTGCTGCCTGCATCCAGAGTATGGTAAACATAACGAGTTACTTCCTCATCCTCATTGAAGCACACCTCGTACTCTTTGGCAAAACGGGAGCCACTCAGTTCGAACCCAACGTTGATTAGGGTGGTTCCACCGTTGCATCTACTACCCGATTTTTTACCAACAAATGCTGGCCAGGAAGTGCACTTAATGGCGGAGACATCATGTTCCTTATCGCCAACCTTGAATTTTGTACCCCCCACACACTTGGCTGCCACATATTTGCCTGAGAGGGGTGAATCCAGGCTGCTGGTGCAATGGAACTCAATAGTCTTGTCCTTCTCCACATCCACATAGCCAGTAGCCGAAAAGGGGAAAAAGTCTGAGGTGCCAGGCTTTATCAGCAATGGTTGTGGGTTCTTCATTTCTGTGCTCCTTATCTTAATCGAGCAGCCAGCTATAATGTTGATCACTTTTAATATCCATGCCACTTTTGCATTTCGGGAGATACTGGCTTACCCGCTCTGTTTGATACGCCATTGTATGGCTCCAACTCCAACGGCAATTCAATCATATCCGCCTTCCAAAGCAGCTCATTTTGGACGGGAAGGAGTCGTCCTTGGGTGCTAACTGCCAGCAAAAGCAGGACACTACTTAGAGCAATCATTGCTGGGCTCCTCAAGTTTCTCTACTGATTGGGTTTCTGAAAAACCCAAGCGCTTTTAAATCTTATGCCCAGAATACTGATAAAACCACTATATTTCTCAGTCCAAATTTGCAGATATCAACGGAAGGTACTTCAACTCGCACATGGCATGCATAAGAATAGTGAAGTACTAGTTTTGATTACTTTGATTAAATTAAGTCTCTTTGCACGTGTGAACGACTTTTGCGTTTTGACTCTTATCATTTAATTAGTTGGGCCTAGCGCTAGCTAAGTTTGTGAAACGTCACAAACGTTTCAATTTTGTTTCGACTATTTTGTACCCATTTAAATTGAGACAATTGGGAAATAACAACAGAACATTGCGATCAGATATCTATTTACACTAAAATAACTTAAGTAATCTCTTTATGCTGTGGCTCAAATATATCCATCTGATTATTTTTACTTCATTTAAAATCTTTTTCCATGGTATCTTGGAAACAAGCCACTTCATTTAAAAGACATACTTGCTTTGCTTTTATCGGGAATTCCACTGGGTTTTTCTTTTTAATTTGCGGCCACGTTCGTATAGCCATAAATATCCCTTAGCTTCAATTCATCATCATAGCATAAATGCTATCCGAAAATCTCCAATATTTTTTTGCCCGCGTAAATGCGTTAAGTGCTCCCGTTTATTTGTCCAGTGTTTGGCCATTGATTAGTGACTAAAAAAAAGTGATTGCGGTCTGCAAAGTATTTGCTTCCCTCACGTGGCCCGCACGTTTGCTAATCAAGCGTTCGTTATATTTTTTATTTTTTTTTGCACAAATATCAAGTATTTATTAATATATATTTTTTCTGTTTTTTTGTTCTGTGGTATACATTAACTCACATTTAATGATTAGCATTGTTTTGGCGCAACTGTACTGTAAGCAAATACATTGTATATATCTGCTTATTTATGTACATATATCTAGACTTATATATATTAATATAATTAGCGATATGAATATTGTTGTTATTTGATATTAATGATGAACTGGTTCATTGGATTTTCATCATATATTTATAATAACTGTTCATTTTTAATTTTTACTTATCTTAAGGTGTTTTCATTTGGAAAACATGTATATTTATACTAATCTATATTAGGTTTCTTTTAAAGCTGTTGTTTGTAGCTTGTCCCAAAGAACAAACACTATTTTTTTACAAGAACGTTTAATCTTTGTACATTGCTCTGCGAACAAAACAAATTGGGCGATAATACTGTTATACCATTAAGCTAGAGTAATATTTCATATACTCCTTATCTTATTTTTATTTTTATATTAAATCTGAACGGAGGTTTTTTTATGTACTCATATCCGTTTACATTTATTTGGAAAGAAAATATATTTTATTTTGTATATTTTTAAGGGAAAGAATACATTTATTTTTAATTTTCTTTTATTAAATTTAATCTGAAGCTGTATTTGATATTATTTCAAATATGCTTTGTTACTTTTCAGATAACTTATACTGCTCCGAATATTTTTTTCAATTGAAGTTGGCCACACTTATTTTTAATTGCCTTTTTGTCCTTAAACTCATTTTTACAATGTTTAATTATTTCTTTTATTTTCTTATCTTATTAATATGTACAGGTCCATTACTAATTATAATTCATTAAACAATTAAATTAAAATTTAAATTAAGGTCAAATTTAAGATTTTTTTTAAGTAAGTTTACCTTTTACATAAGATATTTAATACATTTATTTGTCATATGTGTGTGTAGCAGTTTTAGGGGCTATTTGTTTTTGGACTCTTTTATCTAAATCTATAGAAATATGGCTAATTGTGCGTATATCTCGACTGCAACCAATAGGGCCATTATGAACACGTTTACAGCGCAGTAGACGCGTCGCAATGAACGTCGGCGTTTACGCTGACCACAACATTTACCTGTGAGCCGCGTTCCAAGCGGCAAATGGTGTTCACCCGTCTCGTCATCCTCGCTGCTGCTGGAGCTACTGGAGCTTGGGTTGTTGCCTGTGCTGCTGCTGTCGTCGCTGTCATCGTTTGCGGCGCCCCTGCTGCCATCATTAGTGGCAAGGCTCGGGCGCCCATTTGTTGCAATTCCATTCCTGTGGCATGGCGGCCAATGTCAAACCGACGCCAGCGATGAGCTGCTGTCATAGGCAACCAACAAAGAGTCGTTCTCATCACTGCCGCTGCCCGCACTTCGCTCCGACTCATTGATGACCTCCAGCTGTGTTTGCGGTCGACTGATTTTGTATTTGTTGTGCCGCTTATTGATCAGCACGCTGCGTATGTTGTTATTGCTGCGACGACCCTTTATCTTCATAGTTGCTGTTCGAGTGCGCGATTTATGCGCTCCACGGCTGCCCAGCATACTGCAGTCAGCATCGTCCTGCTGCTCTAGTTCCAGCTGTTGTTCATCCTCATCTTCATAGTAGTCGTAGTAATCATCATAATCATAGCCTACGCCATCATCCGTACCCTCGTCATCATCTTCATCCTCATAGTCGTCGTCGTAGTCAAAGTCAAAGTCAAAGATTGCACAACATCCACTCTCAATCTCGGCGCTGAAACGTCGCTGCCGCTGCCTGGAGCGTTTTCCCTCCAAATGGACGGATGAGGATTTGCTGTGTGTACTTACGCTCTTGTACATTGGAGCAAAGATGGCAGTTTTAGCCTAGTTTTTGATTTACAAAAGGAAAACAAGGAATGCAATGTTATTCACATTAATTTTTATATTATCTAGAGTTATTATTATTATAAATAATGAATGGTAATATCAATATATTGTAAATTGCATAAAAACATAATACCTACATAAAAACGAAACCTCATTATGTTTTTTTATTGTGTGACTTTTTAATTGGGTGAATACCAAATAATACATATTATTTTTTGAGCGAGCTGTTTGTGATTAATTTTACTGTGTAAAAATCGCCAAGTAACATTTTTCGTTTTGATTTGGTTTTGTTTAATAAATCTGCACTACTTGCAATGAATATTTAACTAACTTTTTGCAGAGTTAAAAACTACATGCTGCCTGTTAAAGTGTTTGCCACATGGAAATCTCTTGTTTAAATATTTAAAAATGTAAATTAAATTGAACTTACCTCCGGTCCACGCCAGGTAATGCCGGAACGCACAAGATTGTAGAAACGTAAAACTCCCCACATGGCCAGCACCTGTTTGATTTAGATTGGATAAAAGACAAGTTTAAATTCCGTCACATCAATTTCATTTAGCAAAACACACACACACAAATTGAATGTGATGCCTTCACTCTTAACTAAACGACTCTGAATATCCGGAACTGCATTTGTATGCTTTTATAGGGTCTAATGGATTTTAAGCTATAATTAAATTATTTATTGCATTTGTTGCGATAAAATCGATAAATTCATACTGACTTTTAACAATAACAACACAGAGAGCAAATTGTTTTGTCTAGTTTATTTGAGAGGAGGATTATGTTCATGATTTCATTACAGTTGCTTAGCAATATAGCGTGAATACTTGAACGGCAATTAAGTTATATCAAAGCAATTCATAAAATATTAAAAGCAATTGCTTCGAATTTATTTCGAAAACTGTAAGTTTTTTAAATTATTAATTAATCTTAAAATATTTGTTGGAATTATATAGTATATGTGCTTAAGAGTCTATTCGTTAATGGCTATTATGGCAAACCAATTAAGTTCAACATTTCGAGGGCAAATAAACGCTTTTCCTAAATGATTTTTAATTAGTTTGCTGTATAAAAGCATTTGTTTCTATGGCTTTTATGTGGTAAAATAATATCCTGGCTTATAAATATTTATTTTAAAATACAATATTATTTTAAAATAATTTATCGACACTCAAAAATTAACATATTACAACCAGAAAATAATAATGGTAAATTTAAGTAATTAGGCGAGAAATCCCGACTATACACTGAACCCTACACTTTACGCGTACAGTCACTGCTTGCATGTATGTGTGTGTACGCGCAATTCTCAACACACACACCTTGTCAGTGTATACAAAAATACTATGTTATGCTAATACAGCGGCCGGGGAACTTTTTTAATCATTAATATTTTTGTGGAACTGACATTAAAAAAAGAAGGTCATCTCCTCCATTTATGGTGGCGAAGAGTGAAAAAAAAGGTCATCTCCACCATTTCAAGTTTCACTTTTACCCCCCCTCACCAAATTTCACTTTTACCCAAAAAGGGGTAATTTACCCCTGTTCCCCGATCGCTGTTCTAATACGAAGATTTCAAAAATGCATGTGATTTTAAAAGCATGCTAATGGAAGCTTTATTTAATGGTCATGTTGTTCAAAATCGTATTTGTTTGCGTCCGCAAGCAAATAGTTAAGGCGTACCGCTGCTGCAGAGTCAATAGCTATTACAAACTGCATTGGTTATTTATACACTCTGACATAGAGCACTTAAAAGCAAATGTTGATAGAGTAAAAAATAATGGTATCAAATGAAACAATAAAATTGCAGTGAAATAAAATATTTGAACATTTAATATACCCTATTGTAAATGTTTAATCTTAAAGCTTCTAATTAAACGGCTGATTTTCATATTGCTTAATTATTCGTAAAACAAATGAACTCTAACCGCAATACAAACAAACAGAATAGTTAACAAGGTTTGCTTTTTATTTACTTACATTGATTAAAGCGCGCGCAATAAAAAATGCCACCTCTGCCTTGCACATGGCATCAAATTGCTGTTGAAAAAAAATGCATCTAAATTAATTTAATTTATAATAAAATCTCGGAAAATTGGAAAGTTTATTGCTTCTGTTTTTTGTTAGCTTGAAATTCAATCCATTTTAATAACAGCTAATAGCATTAAAATTAACAATGATCAAATAAAAGATGCTCTGTAACTGTATGTACAAAATTTGATCAGATCAGACAATATAATGGTATAAATGTTTTTTTTTGGTTCACTTCTATCGATTGATTTACAGTGGCCATCTTACAAGGATTTTATGCATACAGGGTATAAGTAAACCAAAATTGGGACACATAACTTGGCTGGTGGGAAAGTTTTTTTGTGTGCCGGCGCAAAACATGAATGTTTACCTTTACGATTGCAATAAATTATGCATGAGGGGGAAATTTTAGTGTAACGTTCTCGCATAAAACAAATAGCAATTGCAACTAAAACGCGGGAAACAACAACGACGAATACGTTTGCAAAAGCCACAAAACAAATGCTGGAGACAGATAGAAATGATAGGTGGGTGGAGGAAGGGGGTTAAAATGGCAAAGAGAAGGCAAAAGGCATGGAAAAATGTCAAAGTCACAGTTGCTAAGTGTCTATCTGTGAGTGTATGTATGTAATAAGCCTATGTGAAAGCTACGGCGTTCTCCTTGCCTATGTTAACGAGTAAGGGAGATGTATGCGAGGGAATGAAGAGAGAGGTTGTAAGTGAATGAACCCTGTTGTCAGCTTTGAGATTTGCGGCACCGCTTTGCCACTAGTTTTAAGTGGACAAACACTTGAGCTGCGTTGTTTTTTTATGTTGTATACCCTTAGCCCATTAAAAGTGGGCACAATGGCTATGAGCAAGCTTTGGGACAGTTTGTAACAAGGAGAAGATACTATCTCTGACTTTATTTAGAATATAATTACGTGACTGGTGTCGATAGCCGAGTTGTTTGAGATTTTGTTTATCAATAGCGTTCTTTGTTATCGAAATTGGTAAGAATCAAAAAATTAACATTGATCATATCTAAAAAATTCACGTTGTGTTATTTTTAGAAGAACATGAAACAACAAACACAAATGTTTGCCGATTTGCAAAGCAAAAACAAAAATTTTTTTGTTCAAATGCTCTTTAAAAAAACGATATTTTTCTAACTTATAAAACATCCGTTAAAGTTTAAACGATTTTCCTTTATTTTTTATTCCATCGAACAAATATTGCATTCAAGCATTTAATTTTTTAATTCCCAGTAGATAAAATGAAATAAAAATTTGTAGCTTCAAAGTCCTTCCTTTCTATTGCATTTTCCATGACAAGTTTTACAATATTCGAAAAAGTAAATAAAATAAAAATGTTTTTAAAAAAGTGTGCGGACTAAAAGTGCATGAGATTTTAAATAAATGCAAAATTCCCCCAATTCGGTCAGATTAAATTTGAAAAAAAATGAAAACAATTCAGCGAAGCATACGTTTTGTGTTTATATATATATGTCACTATATTTATATTGAAGTGCATTCAACTGTCGTCGACATCCGACCATAACCTAAATCCTTTGTTTGATTTTAGCATAAAACAGCATCTTTTACATATGTAACGGATTCGCCCCTTATTGTTCTCACTGTTGTGTGCCTCGTTATTGTTGTTGCTTTCTAGCATTGAGCATTTACAATTTATTTGTTTGTTTTGCTTGGTCTTTGTTCTTTGCTTCAAATTGATTTATGCCAACGCGGCAGTCAAGAACACTCATTGATATCATTCACAGTCTGTTTTCCCGCTGCGTCAAAGCTTTTGTTTGGGCTACCACCCCTGAAGCTGTGGGACTGTTGGAGTGCTTGTAATGGGGGTGTGGGATGGTTTCATTAAACATATGGTCCAGCAGTCAAAGCATCTTAAATATTCATTAAAAGCATTTGGTGGCCGCATTAAGTTCCCACACTTGTCAACCCCCAAAGTATTCGACTTACCTTATTCACATGATCGCGCAGCACATTCGAATAAACCATGGCGACAGCTTCCAGGGCCATAAACGTAATATAGCCAATTATCCAGGGTACAATTAGACCGGGGTTTTCCTTTGGGCGACAGAACGAAACAGAAGAGAATACCAACATAAATATTCTGTACCTCTTCTCTTCCTCTTCGAACATATTGTAGAGGCGAAGTAGCGGAAGTGCTCTTCGCACACCTTTAGTGTGCTAGCAAATTGAAGGCATTGATTTTCTGCCTGCTTTTAACTGCATCAAATATTTTATGTTCCCTACGAGACCGTCTGTGTGTGTGTGTGTGTCTGTGCCTGGGTGTATACTACAATTTATATCGCTTGGGAGCAAAACCTCTGATTGCATTTTTAGCACTTTGTCGGGTGTCACATTTGGGGTTTATTTATGAACGTTGAATTTTAGGAACGTTTATTTCATAGCCAGTTAGGTTGCTGTTTTGTATTTTAAAACAAGTATTTCTGCTCATAACATATATATTGAATAAAAGCTAAGGAAAAACATTGAAAATGCCCTTTATGTCACTTAATTCATTTTAAACTATGTGAGCATTTAAATATTTATGTTTAATATATAAATTTTTTTTTTGGCTTGTTATAAATACACACATGCACAGACGCCCCCAATTTAAGAATGCCAGCAGCTTAGTCGAAATTGTTTTACATGCAATTTGTTGTCAAAATAGGCAGGCAGCTCTAATTAATCGCAATGCTATATGCATTATTTAAGCGCATCAGCTGCTGGCTCCCAGTCAGGTCATTGGCGCCTAAAAGCAAACTGCAATTAATTTGCCCCAACATTCAAGAGTACACACACATCATACTCTTCGACACACCTACAAGCACACACACACATGGAGCTAAACAAATAAATGTAGCATACATTTTAGGGCATTCATTGTCGTTTTCGTTGTTTTTGCTTGTTGTTGTGCTGTGTTGTGTTTTGTTCATGTTCGTGCTGTTGTTGTTTTCGTTGTGAGGTCGAAATTAAAAAATTCCACACAATGCGCCACGCAATATTCCCGCCAACTGGCTGTTATCTTTGTCATGTGCGCCGCTAGTCGTCAGCCATCCGACAGATGGATCTGTATAACCAATTGTGTGACAAATTGTACACATTTTCAACCATTGTGAATGGAATTTTTTCTTTATTCGCCGTTTTCTTTTAGCTTTCTTTTTTTATTGGTGTTGGCCAACCCTTCCAAAAATACCAGTCGGTTCATTTGGGCTTACTTAAAAGGTACGATGTCGCTAGATACGTAGATTTTTAAAAAGCTATTCAACCCATTGACAGTTTATAAAAAATATATTTTTGAAAATATTTAAAGGTCATTTTGAGAACTTTTGTTAAATAAATGAAAATCGTTGAAATTTTGAATAAACTTATTTCATGAAATTTAAAGCTTTCAATAATGAATTAAAATCTTTAATAAATTTATTATAAATTCAAGAAGTAAATCATAATTTTTTTTTTGTTTCAGTATTTAATGAGAAGCTATGTCTACGGTTAAACGCTGCATAATTTACATTTGAATGAGCTTTATTTGTCCAAGGCCTGTAAAACAGTTCAGTTCCATTCAGAAAATGTGCATTATTTGTAAATGTATGGCCTAAAGGTTTTCGAAATACCAGTTACTGTTATTTTTGTGTCCTGTGCTTGTTTTTGTGTAAGAACCGTTCTGTCAAATAGTGTAGATTGCGAAAAGCCGTTGATCAAACATACGAAACTTACCCGACAGATACCAAATATTAGCACTATGCTCAGCAGTATCATCGACATTTGTGTGCCAATTATGGCAAAATATGCAATTTGCACACCTGCAAAATAAGAAAAAGGGTTTACAAAAACAAACATTGTTAACGCGACAGTCAACAAACCAAACTTGTGTTTTTAACTAAAATCACGAGCTCGAGCAAATTAAAAAATATCATTTCTTTATTTTGACCTAGCTGAAGTTCTTATAAATAAATGTCACATATAATACTTAAATGTAATACAAATCATGAAGATGTTAAATAATCGTAATAACATCACTAATAAAAATTAATATTAAAAAATGTATATAATCAATACAAATATCTATATCCCACTAATGTTATAAGTGTGAAACTTTGTTTGCATGTTTGTTATTCTTTTACGAAAAAAAACTACTGAAGAAAAATAATAATATAGCTTATATATCACAATGACACATAGGCTATAATTTTAAATTTTAAGGAATTTTTAATTTTTTGGGCGGTTTTCTGTGCTGTTGTACTCAGTGGGAGACGAGTGGCAACAAAGAAGACGAGTGGCAAAGAAACAACATGCGGAGATGTAATTGTCATACAAGGCGGAGACTGAACTGAGAAGGTATAAAATAATATCATTTGGTGTAAAAATGTTGTTGGGAATACATTATGCTTCTAACGTGCATACAAAGTCTTTTTAGCGAAAATAATTTTCCACACTGGCAAAACCGCGACAAATTTCTAGTATTCAGTATTATGTATGTATATATAATAATAACACACTTACATTTACATATATACTTTGCTTTAATGACGTACATGTTGTTTATTTAATTAAGACAAAAACTGTATTGTTCGTTAGTGAAAAGCGCCTTTAATAATAAGCATTTGCTGGTATCACAACGCAAACTATCAATTAAGAACAAAAACGTTGAGCTATTTCCGTTGTATTGAACGTTGAAAGGAGTCCAACAGAGCTTTTGTATATTCTAATGGTTAATTAAAAATGAACTTAATTAACACAAAACAATTAAAAAAGCTCTCGATGTTTGTGCTTTTAAGTATGTACTTATAGTACTCAACCAAACTCATATGTCGTTATATTTAGTTGATTTTAATGCAGTGGTTTTATTAAGCACCAAAGTGTCTCATTTAATATGCTCATTACAATTCTAAAGCCATATACAAAATTTTCTTCAGCCCTAATTGCTTAGAATAATGTTCATAGCTTGTTCTTACCATAGTAGACATCCTGCAAGTCGGCAGACTTGTGCATATTGACGTTGATGCGCCACGCATAGATCAGGACAATTAGGAGAGATATATTCTGAAATTATAGAGTGGAAAGTGTAAAGGGAAGAACGCATTAGCAAACATATCACGCATACGCAGTGGATAACACCCATTTATGAGTTTGAATTTATATACTCATTTCGCATATATGTTATAATAATCATGTTTATGCTTGTAGCAGGACACAGACACAAAATATTCAACCAAATATGCAATTAAAATTATTTGCGTAATTTATGCAAGCAAGAACATTGCGCAATAAATACTAAAATGAGAAAATTTACTCCATGCGAGCACATTTATTATCCCTCCCGTTCATTTGGAACCATGCTGCTCTGGAAACTCAATGAACTGCCTCTATTCAAAATCAAATCTTGTGAAAAGAGGTCGTCTAGGAGATACCCTGAACCAAGTCATTACCTATCTAAAGTCTGGCTTCAACTTCTGACTGATACATACTTTCGGATCCGGTTTAACATACTCCTTTTACCCGTTTGTAATGATTTCAGGGTATAAGAAAACGTGCCACTAATTGCAGACACCAAAAAACAAGGCAATTCTAAAGCAAAATAACAATTTTGCTAGTAACTTTCAGGCACAGCAAGTTGCATAGCAGAGGTTGGTATTGTTGTTTTGGTGTTGTTGTTGCAATAACTACTCTTCGCTGCTTGGCTGAGAACATACACACATATATATTCATATAAATATCCCATGCACGATTCGGCCATTAACATAAATTTAAGCCCATAATGAACGTCATGTAATTGCAATTTTTATGGCGCAAGATGAAGAAGCGTCTTTCGAGTACGACAATAAAGTAGCTGTTGCCCATTCTGGCATGCTTTTAATGGGTGTGCTACCGATGCATATCTTAACTAGCGGTGAAATTCTGATTATGTCTGACAATTATTTCTAATTTGTTTGGATGCAATTTCGCTATTTTGAGGTTTTTAAAATCTGTTAAAAATTATAATAAACTTTAAGGTTTTTTTTTTGGTTTCGGGAATGTGAATTTACTAAATGTAAGTTTGGCCAATTGGTTCGTATAGCCCGCACTCATTAAAAAATAACAGAAAATCCTACAAATAACTTTTGCTGACGAGTGGCACATGTATTAATTGCGGGAGGCAAGGAGAAGAACTACAAATTTTCGACACTGACAACGCAAACGGTTTACAATGACATTGCGCAACAGTCCCATGGGCGACGGGTGTAAACAGTATGCGAGTTTATAACAAGAGGCATTTGTTGCTCGCTGCTGCTACTGTTGCTGCTTGTTGTTGTCAGTGGCAACTTACAATTGTGTAAATGGCACTTGTTATGGCCAAATTTTTGGCGTGCAACATGCGACAGCAGAGAGCACCACCAGTTAGCGGCCCATATGGATAAAGGATGACAGACTTCATTTTTTCACTTCGACTCGCCGTGGCAACGGAAATGCAATTTTTGTGTTTCGTTTTCATTTCGTTGACATTTCATATCGAGGACATCATTGCTTCTCCCGTTGCAAATACTACCACGCTGGCTAGTTATTTTTACAGTTGTGGTTGTTGTTGGTTGCTGTTGCTGACTGCTGGTTGTTGCTTGTGGCTCCTGTTGTTGACTGTTGAGGTAGCGATGCAAAAACCACCCATTAGCGCTGACTCTCCAACTGTTGGTTGATGACTCTGGACTGCACAAATATAAAGAGAGAGAGAGAGAGACAGACAAAAATTGCATTTTTAAATATTGCTTTAAAATCGAGTTTATTTTCATGTCATATATTTTGGATTAGCTTCATTTCATTTTCATTAGTGATAGAATCCATTTCATATTTACTTTAAACCTTCAACCAACCCCGAATGAACTTTTTCCTCTTTGGCATGTAATGAATTTTGTGTTTCTAGATTCGATTGAATCTTATTGAAATGTGTAGCATTTGAGTAATGTATATGTTTGGTAAATTCAAGCATGCGATGTCAAAATGATTAAGATATCACTTGCACAAATGAACACAATTTAAATGTATTTCCTGACTAAAATACGCAATGCATTTAATGTGCTTTAAAAATTCAGCAACTGTCAAAAACTGAAATGAAATTTTAAAGTTTTTAGCACTTGTAGTGTGCTTGACTATGTGAAGTGAGAGAAAGGAACATTAATAACAAATAAGAAGAGAAACCCTCTGAGATCGACGCGTTCATACATACGGACGGATGGATAGACGGACGGATGAACGGACATTGATATAAAAGTTTTTTTTTTATTTTTTATTTTTTCGTGAGACTATAAGTTGATATTGATTTCGAACGGTTTTTTGTAAACATTTTCATGTATCTTATTTTATTTTGTATCTACGTATGAGAAACAATTGTATAATTGCGGTATAAACAGTTGTTATATTTCAGTGGATAAAGACTTTGCAGATGAAAAGACCAGTCAGACGTAAAATATACTTGTGCTCTTTATTCAATGGCATTCACTTCCGTACTAATCTTCGTAGCACGATCATTTCATTATATTATTCATTAGATTATGCGCTCGACAACATGTTGGTTCTAAACAAGGCTACCAGACTTACGATTACTTACAATTTGTGTTGCATAGCATTTTACTTAGTTTCAACATAAACAGTTTATTTATTTACAAAAGTTAATGGAGTTTGCGAAACAGCAAAACCAACCTTATAAAATCACCACGGGAACCAGGGTCATTGGTTAAACTAAATTCTATGGGCATGTTCATATGTTTATGTAACAAAATGAACATATTATTAAATATTCTTCAATTCAATAATCTTAGTTACAACTTTTATAGTTCATGCGTATTTTGGTTGCATTACAGACAATAGTTGGATGGTAAGTAAGTATTATTTTATGTACACGTTAAAGTTGCTTTACTATAGTTCGTTTTTACTTAAGTTCCAAAAACAAAATAAACAATTTGAACTCATTGCAGTATTATTGCAGCCTTGAATAATTAAATTTAATACAAATATTAACGTAGATACGTTTTTTACATGTAAAATTCAATATTCAATTTGCTTCTCTCTGCCCCCTAACACAATGCGACTAGAAACAAGCCAACACACAAGTTGAAAAAGCTATCACGTCGTTACATGGAGTAGAGGAATTTTCGTGACCAAATAGGCTCGCAATCTGATCAGCTTATGCCAATCCCACATTTATGCATAGAAACCATGTTACCAACTGATGCTGGTTAGATAGAACGAGGAGCATGAGGGTGCAGTCATTCAGCCAGGCAGTTCTCCCCATGCTCCCATACGCCTATTCAATCAAATTGTAACCAGCAATTCGTGAAGCGCTTTGATGGCAGCTGGCTCTTCGTAGTTTGCCACATGTCATCGCTGCGATTGCAATTTGTAGTTCTATTTTTTTGTGTTTTGGCTGCTGGCGCCTTTAGTTATGCAACGTTTTTTGTGCCTTTGAGTGTGCCATAAAATCAATCATCCGCCAGCGTGGGCGCCAAAATCGAAATCGGCACCCAGAACAACTAGAAAAAACCAGAATAGAGGAAAAAAAGAAATAAAAGCATATAATATAAAAACCGAAAACAAAGCACGCAAAGTGTGTAATGCGATATTTTTTTGATACTGCTCTTTTATTGATTTTCATTTTGTGTTCCCTCAGGGCATCACCGTGTGTACTGTTTGAGCATGAGTGTGCGGGTGTTGAATGGCACATTGTGTTTTAGCCAGATGCGTTGGCCCATATGAGAGCACTTGATGTTTGCAATATGCATTTGACACTTGACTTCGACGCAAACGCACTCAAAAACATCGTTAAAAACCTCTTAGAGCTGCATTGCTACAAATATACTATGTACTATATGCATGTGCATTAAATGAAGCATAGAATTGCCAAACTGGATGCTGATCATACATGGATACTAATTATAAGTACATAAGCCAACAAAATGTTTCCTTATAATATATGGTGTTTACGTCTGTTAATACGCAAATCTTTCTCTCTGTCCTATTGTTGTCATCAGATAATTTTCCAGTGGGAGGTCAAAAGGTCTTTTCGTCATCTTCTTATTTGCTTAACAGTCTCAGTGCTTTGGGTCAATGGGTTTTCAAACACAGTTGACTTGTTGGCCACTACGTTTATTCATTATGACTAGCAGAGCGTACAAGCTCTACAAGCATATCCTTGCTCTCAGTGCGAATTAAACACAAATGCTGGGCAACTCATTCCCCCCATTGACTATTGAAATGATGTTTTTTTTTTGTTGTATATCTATATTCAACCTATCTGTCCTCTCCTCCTTTTTGCTGTAGGTTCTTAACACGCCTTGCCAATCAATCACACGTCACAAGTTTTTGCATTAGACATAATTACTTAAGCGCCAACTAATTGAAAGCATCTTAGAGATCTGCGTGGCTCTGATTAAGTGCTACGGTGAGTTGGACAGCCAGATCAGACGATATTTGTCAAAATTTGACACTTTTGTGGCCATCATTAATTACGTATACGCCCAAGTGGCAATCAAGCATTTGTTGCTTGGGCCAACAGCTTCGTTCCACGAACCACATGAAAAGTGTTCGCTATAGCAACCAAGGTGCCATTCTGGTGCAGCAAGATAACAATCATTAAAATTCGTTGGAATTACTATCTTTGTGAAGCTAATAGCTTTGAATTTAAACAGATGAACGCAAAAAGGTTATGTGAAAGTAAGCAGGTGTTCAAGGTACGACATCTGTAGAGGAATTTTTATCTACGATGAACCGAAGATCTACTTCATTGAGTTTTCTGTCCGAGCTGTGTCTTTTCTGCTTTATATAAGAAGTGAATTATTTTTGAAGTTTTGGATTGATTTAAAGTAAGAACACATATTTAATAGGATATTTTTTTTGTAACATTCCAGCTGTAAATTCTGTAAAAGTATTTATCCAAAATGTTTAATGTCATTTTCATTTTTTTTTTAATTTTTTGCTTAGCTTTAAATTTATTTTAGCACAAACTGTAATTCATTAAATTTATCAAACATGTTTTTAACAGAGCCATTTGATTAGTCACTTAGCATTTTACAATAATGTGAAAATCGATAAATGTATTCAGCATGTTGTGTTGGCGAAATTTGACTGTCCGCACTAACACGTTTCGCCCAGAGTCTTGCCTTTAAAATATACAAAACAAATTATATACAAAACCAATTTTTTATTAAGCTTAAGCTTTTCATTTTGGCGCACATTTATTACTTTACAAAAATACTTATGGGTGTGTGTGTGTGTTTGATAGCATTTTTTACAGCCCGAGCACTCGCTGCTAAAGCATTGTTACTTGAGTTATGCTTTTGTTTTTCTTTTGTTCTTGAGTTGGTTATTGTGTGTGTTGTATAATAAAGACTTAGTCTCTTGTCAGCATTTTTATTTAGCCATTTTTTTTAAGTAAAAAAGATCTTTTAAATTAAATTGAAATTTTTTCATTTCGTTCTCCTAACTCAAAATACGTTGGTCTGATATTGGAGCTGTCTTAAGCTTGTTGATTATTAGAACCGAGAACCGAGCGTGGAATTGTGATAGTCAAAAGCTCTGTGCATGGCAAATTAAAAGTTGAAAGAGCCAAAGGGCAAATGTGAATAAGAAAGATGAGCACAAAGCGAATGTGCAAAATCTCATTTACAGTTCTGCTTTAAAATATCAAACAAACCCGAAAGGCTAAGCCATAATAGCCGCAGATAGTTGGATAAACATTGGCCAGATGCCAGGACACATCTTCTCCATTCATAGACGTCGATTGCTACATTTTTTTCTGCTCGTTGTTGCCGTTGCTCCTGCTACACATTGTGTCGGTGATTTCCGGCTCGTGTGAGGTTACCTTGATGTTATTAACTTTTATTATTTATTTTTTGATTTTTTTCTAGAAGCGTACAATTTAATGGGCTTTGCTATGAATGTATGAAAGGATATTCAAAATTAAAATGAACGAAAACAACACACAGATGATGAAATGGTGCTAGGAATATATAATATATATATATATAAGTAAGTAAGATATGATAAGGAAAGAAACTTAAGCTCTGCATTCGAAAATATCCTTGTTTGTAGAGGCTTACAAATTATTGAGAAATTTAAGTTAAGTAACAGGTGAAAGCTGCATTCATTCAAGACCTTTATGAGATAATCACACACGCGAATAAGTTGAAACTGAAAACTGCTTTTTGATTTTAAAGCACAAAAAGTACATACATAGTGGAGCCAAAATTAAATCTCTCCCACATATTCATGACATAATTCAGTATATATAAGTGTGTTTGTTTGTCGTGCGGTTTTTTGGCCTGTCAAGACAGTTAATTGCACATTGGTCCGGTTATGTTCAGATAACCGGCACATAAAGACATTTCATTATTGCTCTTTGTTTTGGTTATGGTTTATGCTCATGTTGTGCTTCTGTTCGGTCTCTGTGGGTGTGAGTGTATGTGGGCGTCATTATACCCTTAACCCATTGAAAATGGGTAAAAAGGGTATAATGGTTTTGTGCAAAAGTATGTAACAGGGAGAAGGAAGCATCTTCGACCCCATAAAGTATATATATTCTTGATCAGCATCAACAGCCGAGTCGATATAGCGATGTCCGTCTGTCCGTCCGTCCGTCCGTATGTATGATCGCGTCGATCTCAGAGACTATAAGAGCTAGAGACTCCAGATTTGGTACATTAGCTCGCCTAATCCCTAGGCAGTACAAGTTTGTTTTAAATTTTCGATAACTCTTCCCATTTCCGATATACACATGTAATCGATAAACAAGAAAATCTTCAATTTGGACAATTTTTTGATGCAGTTTGAAAGATTAGACTAAATAATGAAGTTATTGAAATCGGTTGAGAAAGACTGGAGATATGGAGTATTGAAATTAAGAAGGTATGCACTATACGCGTATACATACACACACTAAATACAATAATAAAAATACTTACACTATGCGTAAATTATAGGGTTAAGGGTATAGTCTAGTCGGGATTTCTCGACTAGCACCTTCTTACTTGTTTTTATAATAATGTATAACAACAATAATGCTATAATAATAATAATAACAAGCGTGTTTTGCAAGTTGTGCCCGAAAATTCCAGTTCATCCTGCCCTTAGGTCATGAGCTGCGAACACCAATAACCACCCACCGTCCCTTTCTTCATCCGTTGTATTTGTCTAGCAAACATTAAAGTTTTGTGTTTTGCTTTGCTGCCTTTTGTTTTGTTAGCCGCCTGCTTATTTGGCTAATTTATGCTACGCTTTATTGCTTGCTTTGTCGACACGCCATAACATTAAGAGTTGGCCACAACATGGCTTCGAGTTGGCTTCGACTTTGCCTTCGGTTGCATGTCCCACAGGGCGTATGAGTGTTTTTTGGTTGCTACTGGCTCCCATCCGCCCCACGCTTTTGTGTCTGTGACTCGAAGGTGTTTGCCATGCTTTGCACATTATGATTCATTGTCGGCTTTGGTCTACAGTCAAAAGGTAGCCAATTCAAAAGATTTATTAGCCCTCTCATAATGAAGTTCTTAGGGCAAGTTAATGGTTCTGCAGTTTAACGAGCAAAAGGCAGCAGCTGCTGCTGCTGTTGTCAGCATTTTGTTAATGAATACGGGGCAGAGGCAACTTCGCACAGAAAAGAATAAATAGATCGGCAAAAAAGCAGACAAAAGCTAATAAATAATATTATTAATTAACAAAGTGCGAAATCACATAGAAAGCAGAATGTGATGCGCAAATAAATGTCTCAATTAATATATATTGTACATTCAATTTAATGGTGTTGAGTATTTAATGGATTCTTTTTGTAAACTAATTAGATTAATATAAATCACAAAAGTTGACTTTTTATAACGTAAAGTTTTAAAGATTTGTTTTATTTCTTTCAGTTTTGTGTCTTACATATGTCATGCAATATGGCCAATACCATCTTCAAATGAGCTAATGAGTACCTGTTGCTATAACTAGTTCAACATTGGGAGACAAGCGTGTTGTCCTAATCAAGAAGCATTATGCCTTTGCTGTTTGCACACATTGGGCTCAATTTGTCAGCAAGTGCGCGTCTGACACTGCAACAGACACTTAACACCACCCCAGCCAAATAAGCTCAGACAGGCCCTAACAATGCTTTTCATACCCTGTTCCCATTAGATCTAACCATAAATGGGTATATCAACAGACTACAAGATAAAACTATTATTTTAATTCGATTTAAATTTTGTTGCTTACAATAAAGTGATGTCAATATACAATTTTTTAAAAGTTATGTTAAACTTAATCCTTATGCATTAATGTTTATATATATATGTAATCACCCATCTGTATAGGACGTGGCTATAGGGCATTTACCAGCCTATCCACATTGAATTTACATTTGTTGCTACCTTTGGCTGAGACCTAAATCCTAAATGTAAGTGTGTGGCATACGTGGCGTATGTGCAATTTACTAACTCAGACATCTCTGCTGGCTAAACGAGGGTAATGTGTGCTTCACAACGGCGGAATGGGTTTGTGTATGTTCGTGTGAGCCTGGCTGGCGGACAAATTATGCAAATATGCGTGGCATATGAGCAGAGAATATTACGCATACGCCGAGAGTGCCATTAGACGCCCATGTAGGCGTACTAACGTGGGCGTGGCATACATTGTGTTTGTTGTGCCTAATCAAAAGTGCTCTAAGAAAATCGCACATACACTTTGATTATAAATCGTTACTGTGGCTACTTTGATATACGTATGCAAATGCAACACATCTCAGAGGCGTGAACTCAAAGTAATTGATGCGAATGTCTCAAAAGGAGAAAATCTTGTTTATGTAAGGGTTTTAAAGTTTGAAGAGCTTTAAGTTTTATTTATTTAATATTTAAAACTATGCATTTGGGAAAGTATTTAGTTTAGTAAATCAAAAATGGAAGTTCGTCGAAATTTCAGTGAAAATGTTTACAGGAATGCTTGCTGGGAAACTACCCAGAGCTGAAAGTGTGCAAAGGCAGGCGCATATGACCATTTCCTCGACTTGTTTATTTTATTTGGCTCATGTAAGAAATTTTAAAATTGTCGGTTTCCTGCCCTTGGCATCCGTATGTGTGTGCGTGTCTGTGTTTATGTGAGTGTGCAACGGTGCGTCGTTGGCTGTTGACTAGTCGAGTGGCTTGGGACTCAGTTGGATGTGCTTTTTTTCGGGGGTCTTGGATTTGTTACTGTTAGTCGCTGTCGTTTGCTACGCTCGTTTGCCGCGTGTTTACAAATTTAAAAATTTGTTTGTGTTCACTTGGCCTGGCCGAGAGGGGAATCTATTGGGTGCGGTTGCCAGAATGCGAAAAGGCGAGGAGGTGGGACGGTACTGTGGCATTTAACACGAGTTGTCATAACTCTGCGTGTTGTGCTCGTGACTTTTAAAGAAATTGTTTTATGCACCGCTCCCCCACTCAGCCCGTAAAGAGGTGTCATGACATTGTCTTTACATACCATAATAAATGGTTTCATTTAATCAAAGACTTTTATTAGGGCACAGCTCTACGATATATATATATATATATGGGTCTGTGTATTGCAAGAGGCAGGCACATCATCCACGGTTAAGTAAACTTTATCCTGCGGTTGACATATATCAACATTAACATTGGCTCAAGTTGATGAAAAGCGTTTTAGGCTATGAAAAAAGATGCACACAAATATTAATTTGAGTTTTAAATTTTTTATGACTCATAAATAGGTTAAAATTTATTAAAATTTAAATTTGTTAGGATGTGCGGTAAAAACAGCCATCAGCTGATATTATCCTTAACTTAGTATAAATGCAAATTTTTGCTTATGTTTAATGGCTTTAAAATGTGACAAGTTGCACTCGTGCGCATATTTTAAAATTTCTCTATTAGAGGAGTATTTCTTGGATAAGAATCACAAGAAAAATCACCTGCCACTTTCGGATATACAAATCAAGTTTCTCTTGGCCCAGAATTAAACCACAAATTTGTCTAACGATAAATAACTACAAACAATAAACAAAAAAGCATAAGGCTAAATGTAAACATGTAAAATTCTTAGGATTGAATATTCTTGAATTTATAAAAAGGACTGGGAAATATGTGGAAAAGACTGAGTAAGGCTAAAGAAACCTGACCTTTGTTGGTCACTCTTACCAAAAAAACGGACCATGACCTATAGATTTCCTATAGCAATGTTATAAAGAAAAAAGTCGTCTGCGTTTGCCTAAGTTAGTTATTTTGAATATTTAAGGAGATTATTGGAGCTTAGATTACTTTTATATTTATAATAAAACTTAATGAAAGTTGTGTAAATTATATATATTTTTCAAAAAATTCAAAATTTTATCTAAACTTATAAAATAATTTGTTCTGACTGGCTAAAACCTTAACATAAGATTAATTAAGTGATGCAAGTGACCACTAAGAAAGGGTTTTCAAAAATTCCTGGTTTCCGGAAAGATGTATTTTTTTAAAAAATCGGCTGATTAGATTGAAACTCAGTTTCAGTAAAGAATAGGAAATCGACACTTATATTACTGATTTTGGAAAAAGCCTGGAAAAATCTCTGTAGACTATTTCTCTATGGAAATAATTTGTTTTTGTGCAATTGACTTGAAACTCAGTTTGTTAATACGAAATAAATATAAAAGTGATTTCCGGTTATTAAATATCCGGCCTTAATTGGGGGATGGACTATTATAGTAGCGTCGTAGCGAAGCCCGCCGAATACTATGCTAAAATAGGAAAAGCAAATGTTTCTTCCGATTACATTCAAAATTCGCACAATTGACATGTGTTAAAACTAACAACTTTATCGTTCAACAACTTAAGTTACGACTGATGTTTTTTTAAATGAAAACCCCACAGATGAGTTGAGCCCATTGTTCATATTCTTTCACAAACTCTTTTAGGGTGTACAATGAGAAACAAATGTGAGACAACAAAAACTTTGTCATTCAGTGCCTAAGTCTAAAACTTGAGTCACAAAATAATTCGCCACATAACTAAATTGCGAAAAGGCTATGAAAAGAGAAAGAGCACACAGACAATAGAGCATACCAGGCCCTAACGGAAATTGTCAACTGTCGTCTGTCTTGTCAACTATCTCTTTCACTCTGGCCCTGTCTATGTCCATGTCTCCGTGTCTCCGTGTCTCCGTCTCCGTCTCAGTCTCTGTTTCCCTTTTGGTTTCGAGTGAGTGTTTTGGGTAAATGGGAAAATGCAAAGTTTAGTTGTGTAACCGCTAAAATGACTTGCAGCGTCGTGTTTTTTGATGGGTGGGAGGGGTGTAGTTGAGGGGAGGCTGTACCATATGGGACAAGACGAAGTATGTGTCACATTAAAGCCCACTTAGTCTAATTGCAGTCGCAGGAGCTAAAACTTTAAGGCTTCTTTTACTTTAAGTCCTGCAACGCGAATTTAATAACACATTATTATTATTTTCTCGGCGTCCAAAAAACTAAAAGCAATTAAAGCTACTTGTCAACAGCTGCTGCGAGTGCACTTTTCTCCCTATCATTATATTTCCAGCTTTGGATCTTGCTTGCTCGCTTTCTTGGTGCTCCATTTGCGCGACGCATAAAATTTGACTGATTAAGTGCCGGGAGGAAGTCAAGTGGGCTTTGCTTGAACTTCGTCTTGAAACAGGGGCAGGGAAGAGAAGGCTAAGCAGCTTTAGTGCAGCTGCAGGCAATCGTCGTCTAACAGTAAAAGTTTTCTTTGGCAACTGCTGCTGGCTCCTTACCCTGTGGTTTATTACTCTCAAGGTATATTCAACGACAGTGTGAATAAGTAGCAGAATAACTGATGCTAGATTACGAGCTATATTCAGCGAGCACTACCTTCGTAAGAAGTAGGAAACATAACCTGGGTGTGCTTGATTTCCTTAAGAGTATTAAACTGTTAAGATACGATCCATACGTATCGTTTTATTAGGTGTTTAAAATAATGCCGTGCATATTTTGACTTCTTAATTTAAATTTCGTCTTCTTAGTTAATTTCCACTTTTTCTACAAACGTCTTTTTCCTGCACTCATGAGTTACTCACAGTCAATCAGTCTGATTGTAAATTACAGTTTTGGTGATTAGTTGGTTTAATGTTGACCGCATAAAATTTGTTTTTGCTTTAGCCTCAAGAAATTTTATTGTTTTTTTTTTGCCTTTTTGCCGACTATCCTTTAGGCAGTCGTTGAAGTCATTTGACGATACCTTTTGATGTTGCCGCCAACAATTGCGGGTTCAATGTGTTTGTGTTGCAAACCTTGTCCACAAACGAGCTTCTTTTACGACCATTCAGAGAGAGAGAGAGAGAGAGAGAGAGAGAGAGAGAGAGAGAGAGAGAGCGCGAGAGATATTTTATGAGCCAACTAAGGACGGATGATAATGAATTGAGGGAAATGCAATGCAAACATATGTATATTTATTAGGAAACCCACAAAATATATAAAAATTACGTCAGTGGAGAGTAGTAAGAAGATCCATAAAAGTGTATATAAATTTAATAGATTGTTCCTTATTTACTGCAGAACATAATAATAAAATGAAATATTTGCATAGAAAGCGGAAACATGCAGTTTCTCTTTTTAGTAAACTTTTTTTTTTTTTTGTTTTTGTTGAATTTTGGGCAAAAAATATAGTTTATTTGGATAAAGCAATGCAAATACTAAACGAAAATACATAAAGCTTACAAGTTTTCAAAATATTTAAAATAATTGTTTTTAATATTATATATAACAAGCAGCAAATTAATTTTTCATTGATTAATATTGAGGCTAATCGACGTTGGCTAATCTTCAATTATTTTTTCTTTATCGATTTAAGTACAACTCAGTTCGTTACCGCTAGTTAGCGGTGCTTAAGCGTTATCGGCTCGTTTACAATTGAATGCCGACTGTTGAAAAAAATTAGCATATTTTATTGAAATCCCGCACAAATATCCAATCAATAATGTAGTGCACCATCACACCGGAAAAGGCAGGCAGAGACCTAAAGACAGAGAGCCGTGCCAAATTAAGTATGCATACGTATTCAAATGCCTGACGCCGAAATGAGAAGGAAAGAGAAACACAAGCGAAGTCCAAGGCAAAGGCAAAGCTGCCAGCGCAAATATGTATAAATACATATACACATACCGAAAAAAAATTATTTTGGGATTGGGTAGGTATGCCCAGGAGAGAGATTTTTGGTTTTTCCAGACCAGCGCCCCGACTGCTTTATACTTATTGGTTGAAGCGCATCATTAAAGCTCCGAAGGATCTTGCCTTACTAGGCTGCTCTTTTGTGTGTTTTTTTTTTTTCGGTATACTTTGTTTTGGTATTGTGTCCCCGCAGTTCGAATTTCTCGGTACTACGCCAAATAAATAACGCACGGGGCAGAAGAGAAAATACCAAGCGAAGGAAAAAGGAAAGAAATTATGGTATGCATAAGAAGAAATTAATAGCTATGCGTGTGTGTGTGTGTGTGTGCAGCAACGACAAAGCGACGCCTAATAGACCCAATGTTTCGTGCGGATTTTTAATTAGTCACTGCCAACCTCCCTTAAGCCCTCACTTATCAATACGAAACATTCCCGTTAGCACATTTATTTGGCTTTTATAATTTCGTATACGTAATTTCCTCGACCATCGCCTTGGCATATATACGTGAATATTTAAGCTGCTTTTCTTCTTTTTCCATTTTCGCATTTGTGTGAATTTGTTGGCATTTTATTTCATTATTTATTGTCTGGCATTTCATCGTCAAGATGTTTTTATGTTTATGACTTGAATTGAGTGCAGCTTGTTTTAAAACTTGAGTCATTCTGCGTTCATTTTACCGCCCAAAAACGCATTGTGGTGGTAGATGGTAGACTTTTTGCGACTGGACTTCAATTGGCAGGGATAAATATGCAGATTGTCATTGTGTACTCGACGAGAAAAACATTGACAAAACTATTTTATGTAAATTAGGATTATTTTAAGCTGCATATTTCTTTTTTATGCCAACGCAGTTTATATGGCGTTACTATACCAATAAATACTTTGACTTCTTCTTAAACAATTAGTTTTTATAAAACTTTAAAATATTTATTTTTTAACCAACTAAAAAGTAATGAACTTTTAATAAAATTTAAAAGCGCATAAAAATTACTATGAATTTTGTTTCTACAGTTAAAATTATTTATTTAAAAGCATTTACCATATCACAGCGGGGATTGGGCATTATCATTCTCACTTAAAGATATCTCTTTGAGCCTCGCAAAAAACTTTTTCGGTTGAACTTTTATTGGTATGCGAGAGCTCCGTGCAAAGTGCCACACGATTTTCATTGGGAATTTGAACGCATTGGACGCCAATGCCAAAAGTAGTTTATGCCACCAGGAAAAACTTAAATAAAGTGACATTACTTGTTGGCTGCTGCGAGTTGCGTATTGCGACTTTTAGCTTTAACTTGGATCGCACTTAGTTGGAAAAAGCAGTCAATTTTACTGCCATTTGCATATTCATTTGCAATACTTTGTCACCACTTTCGAGTGGAGAAGTACTTTAACTTGGCCCGTCGCCAGCTGTAATGACTCGAGTGGAAAACTTTAACCCGTAGTGCATCAGATATTGCTTTTCAGTTTCGTGATTCGCTCACTTAAAAAACATTGAAATTGTGGCTCGGCTAATGCCTTACTCTAAATAATTAAAACGAATATCTTCATTTTAAGGGCCTGAGGCCAGTTTCTTGGCACTTAGAACTTAATTGCCAGACAAACTTTGCCAAAGCAAAAATATTATTTTATGTTGTGTGGGTGCGTCATCGAAATTAAGAAAACTTTGCTTGGCATTTGACGATGGCAACAAAACAACAGGCCTTAAATGAGGCGGCTCCAAACAACTAATGAGCGTTTTGTTTGGCCAGATAGACGCGGGGCGAACGGAACAGGAAATAGCTGTTGTTGTCGTCGGAGCCAGTTTGGGGGGCCTTTATACGCAAAGGGTTGAACAGCCTTGAAAAGTTTTGCTTATGGCCAAGGGTTGTTTCCAGCTCTTATTGGCACTCGTCGTTTGGCAATCAAACAGCATGATTCTGAGATATTGCTTTCATTATATAAATCACTATGCAGCTTATAAACAATATTTAAGCACAAAAAACAAACCAAAATTGGATTCAAGTTCAGGAAATATTCTCTAAAATTTAAAATCTTTTCTTTTGAATTTATGATGTATAAAACAGTTAACATGAATATTCAGTTTAAAATACATTCAATCATCTGTGCATTTAAGATTTTCTTTCTTTACTGTAATTGAAAATTAGTTAAGTCAAAACTTTTAGCACACAATAAACATACTATTTTTTTTAAGTGCAATATCATGTAATTTAATTAAAATAGCAATTCGGTTAATTGAGTTTAAAGCCGTCATTTGTAGGCCACATTTGCACGCCCCTCCAATATCTTCATGTCTAACTCAGACTATTTCAGTCTGTACCACAATTTATTTTTATATTTTTATTTTTTTTGCGGTTTTGGCGTTTGCATCGCGCACATTTTACGGCCACTCCCATCGACTGTTTGCGCTGTAATTAAGTGCGTCTAATTTGTGTTAAGCGCTGTGCCACTTGAGAGCATTGCCATTTTTTGTTGTTGTTGTTGTTTTTGTAGTTGTTGCTGTGCTCGCGTTCTGGGCTCGTTCGGTGCTTAAGCAAAGCCCCGGCATTTCACATTTTCACGTGCACGCTTTAAAAAGGATGCGCCTGCCGTTGGCGAAAGTCAAACGGGCGTAAAATTGCTGACTACGCCAAAACTCCGTTGGGAATTTTTCTGTCAACATTTGTTTGTGAGTGATTTCAGTGCGTATGTTTTTTTTTTCTTTTTTATATATATTTGGGAGTCCAGCGGGACTTAAGAGCAGAGCAAGTTATTTTGAATGAGCATGGGATTCAACTCAAGTATTAAGATTCTCAATTTGATTGATTGTGTAAAGCAAATCAAAATGATAGTGATTCTTAAAATATTTGATAAGTTTCGCGTTAATGTTTATTTAAAAAACCGTTTTATTCTATTCCCAATTCCCTGAATTTTACCGTCATTTTTAATTATCCTGAGCCCTTGTGAAACGTAAGCTCTAATTAACACTTAAGCTCCAATAACTTACCCAAGTGTTTGGCAGTTGTGTTGAAAATTTAATATTTATTGCTCTAAGTTGGTCTTTCACTTTTCATTTGAGGTTCACTTTTTTATTATTTTGTTACGGATTCCAAAAAATGCACATTCATACACTTTACCGGCACATTCTATGTTAGTACCGTTAGTTAGACGCTTTTTCCTTCGCGCTCAAAAGTAGGCAACGTTTTGGTTTTGCCTTCTCGTTCAATCGCTCTCACTATTTAAATTCACACACATACACCGTAAGCTTATATTGTTTTTGATGCTGTGGCTGCTGCTGCTGCTACGTTGACAACGCGTTCGAAACGGCAACTGTTTTGCGTTTTATCAGCACGGCCGTATTTAAGGCAGACTACGAAAGCTTTTGTCGGCGAGCTTTTACGAGAGCGCATTCGTTTGCTTTCGACCTATTCGAGTATACGTTTCGACCAATTTGCTATTGGCCATTTGGACACAAGATTTTTGTTAGCCGCCAATTGTTTTGAATGCAACATATCGTTGGCAAAGCCAAACCCCATCATCATGCCTTAAGCTGGAAATTCAAAGGAAGGTGCAAGAAAAAACTGCATGCAAATCATTCGGTCCTCATAAATAATGTGCCACCGCCAGCCAAGCAAATAACCTGCAATATATCTTGGAGTGTTTTGCATTTGGAAAGGGTACATGCTCTTGGTTATTCGAATTGCTGATATGCATATATTGGGTATTTTTTGGTATGGTTAGTTTATGGCTTAAAGCTAAATACATTTTTGCAAGATTAGTAGCACATAAATATAAATGTTGATTTTTAAAGATTCTGGAACTTTAGTTGGTATACTTTGTAACATCCAGCCAAAAATAGTTAATGAAAGTCATCATTTGACTTTGTACAATAATTTTTTTGGTGAGTTGAGAAGCGGAAACGGAAATGCCAGCAGTAGCTCCAGCAAACAAAAAAAAAAATAAAAACGAACAACATGTCTGGTGGGCACTTGATGGGGGGACTCTTGAGAACTGTATGTAAATTGGAAGACCTTTGTATAGAACAAATATAAATATCGATTAGACAATATTAAACTATCTGACAGCCATGACATGGACTTAAATGCGACGGCATTGAACTTGACTGCAGACAGCATATAATAAGCTTATACCTTGCTGCTGCTGCCTTCCAGAAACGCCAACCTGCTACCCGTTAACAAGGCACACAAGTTGCATGTCGTGTCCAAAAAACTTGAGCTAACCTTTGCATGATTTAATTATTTTGTGCGCAGACCAAAAACTTCACACCTGAATGCACACAAGAGCTCCGAGCACTTGCTGAGTGCTGCGAAACTTTTGCATTCACAGTGTTTACAACATCTATGTGTGGGTCTATGCTTGTGTGTTTGTATTGGTAAAGGCCGTAGAGGTTGTACTAGTTATAGGAAAAGTTTGCAAGGGTTCTCAGCTTGCGATTTTTTTTTTTGCTTTTGTTTTATTTTTGGTTACATTTTTTCTCCGGTTCGAAATGAGTGTCTCAATTCATTTTACGCTACACTGCTTCCCAAGTGGAGCGAGCCATGCAAAAAGGACTGCGGGCTTGGGTTCACATTCAGATTCAGATTCGCAATCGTCTTGCGTAGAGGGGTTTTGTGTCTGGCAAACGAAAAGTGCAAGCGTCGCAAAACAGACTGCTCGCTGCTCGGCATCATTACAATTTGTTGATTTGCTTCGTTAAACAGCAAATAACAGAAGCAGCAGGCCACAAAAAACAAAGAAACACGTGAAAGGATAAAGTGCAAATAAAGACGGCGACAGCGGCGTTGACGACTTGCCAGATGAAGAAGGGCGATAAGAAAAAAAACAGAAGCCTGCGGCAAACGCCGGCAACGGCCAGTTGCTGCTCTTTGTAGTTTAAAAAAAAAAAAACTCTGCATTGCTGCTTATTTAACGTCAAACGCCAAACGTCAAAGTCAAAGTAAACAAATAAGAAGGCTCTAGTCGAGAAATCCCGACTACACTATACCCTGAACCCCATACTTTAAGTGTACAGTCAGTGCTTGCAAGTATGTGTGTGTGTGTGCGCGTATAGTGCATACTTTCTTAATTTCAATGGTCCATATCTCCGGTGTTTCTCAACCGATTTCAATAAAATTTTCACAGATTGTCATTATCTTATTATTTTATTTGTTTCAAACTGCATAAAAAAGTAAGCTTTCCATATTCAAGATTATGTTGTTATCGATCACATGTGTATATCGGAAACGGGAAGAGTTAATGAAAATTTAAAATAAACTTGTACTGCGCGGGGACTAGGCGAGCTTATGTACCAAATCTGGAGTCTCTAGCTCTTATAGTCTCTGAGATCGACGCGTTCATACATACGGACGGCCAGACGGACAGACAGACAGACGGACAGACGGACATGGCTATATCGACTCGGCTGTTGATGCTGATCAAGAATATATATACTTTATGGGGTCGGAGGTGCTTCCTTCTGCCTGTTACATACTTTTGCACAAACCCATTATACCCTTTTTAGGGGTTCAGGGTATAAAAAGCAAAACATAAACGTGCGCAAAAAGGCGAATAAAGAGTAAATGAAAGTGACTCGGGCGACGCGACGCCACGCTCGCTGGCAAGGCGTTGATGGCAATGACATTGACGATGAAGACGAGTCGTCGTCGGTGGCTTCAAAGGCAATGCCGCAAGCGCCTAAAAATCCGCGAATGAGAGTTGATGTAGCCATTGGCTAGATTGAGATTGTCTGTTTACGAACAAGTAACAGCAGCAGCAGATTGCTGGCAATCATGACTGACAGGCAACAACAAGTGGGAGAAATGTGTATCCAACGGATGAACAGCGGAAGATGTGGCAGTTGAAATACTTTGAGTGTTTGCGATATGAAATAATATTAAATGTCGGATTGCTTAGTTCATATCTAAATACAAAAGAAATTTTTGTTGTGAAAAGGTTTTCAAGCAATTGAATAAAAATTAAGTACACAAGGGAATACTGATAGCGTGTATGGGTAAATTCTCGATTAGCTATAGTTAGAGGTATCATTTAAATTTAATAATGATCCATAAACCGTTCTTGGAGCCTCGGTAAGTAATTTCTGCATATTAAATATTTATCTAATCGGCTGGTAAAAAAAAACTCACTTTCGGCTCAACATTATTCATGCTTAATTTAAATTAATATTATTTTCAGTTTCTCTTTTTGTTTGACAAATGTTATTTTAATATCGTCCTTTCATTCTCTAAACCAAGTTCTCCTCATTTCACCCTCTTGTTTTTATAATATTTTACAGCGTCCCTTTTTTTATTTGCAGTTGTTTTGCCGTTGACCCTCATATACTTACACACACAATTAGATTTATTTGCAAATTATAACTTAAATTGCCACATGGCCGTCGTTGCTGCCAAGCAGATCTTTTTTATGGCCAACACATTTAATGTGAGTTTTGGTGCCCGCCGCAGCTTATGCCATAAGAACGTTTAAAGTTGGCAGTTGCCAGTTGGCCATAATTCATAGCATGCTTTCGGGCGGCGTTTAAGCAACCACTTTGTAATCAACATTTAATTTCAACTGATTTCATTTTGACTGTTAGTCAGAATAAAAAAAAAAACACGAATTGGGAGGCTCATTATATTAGTAGACGGATGTGCGGCTGATTATAATTATATCATTTTGTTATTTAGGGTTGTGCTTTAATTACTGATCATCAAAAAAAATAAATTACATTATGTATCTGAATAATTTAATATGTCAATAATTCAACAGTATGCCCTTTAGTATATACTTCTGTTACAAATGCAATGCAATTAGTTAAAACATTCCTGAGGTTTAAATGTCACGAAAACGCGCATAATTTAGAAGATAACCGCTGCCAGGTGGTAGTCAACTTGACTGATTTTGTTTACTCATTCTCCACATGAAGAGTTCTAACTCACAAGTGTCAAATGGGAATAGGCATGTTGTTAATTGGTTTGTCTTGACACAAAAGCCATTCGATCTGTCAGCTCTAATCAAACTGACACCAAGAAGAAGGCAGCCAAGTGGTTCGAATTGGATATTATTACAAACCGGCAGCAATGTTGCACAACTCTTGCAATTAATCGTGCGCTTTTTAATATATTTTATCACATGCTTACGATTTTATTAATTGATTCATTAACAATGCAAGCTTACTTCTTGTTTCTGATATGCATCTTTGGTGATTCAGTTTAAATATCAACAATTATTTTATAAATATTGTCATACAATTTTAATGAAATGTTTCTGTAATATTCGTTGCGTTGTGTCTAGCACAGATTTATCGCTCAATATATTTCTCTGACATCACATTAAGTGACAGTGAGTAATACAAAATGAAAGCACTCATAGATTAAGCACAATCTTTTTATCACTGTTCAGACATTACGCAAAATAATCAGCCAAATTATCGCTGGGTTGAACCTAAAAGCAATTAATTTTTCAAACATAATTTATTAAAAAACCGAAAAAATCTCAAGTATTTACTTGAATGAATCTATGAATTGATGCATTAGTGATATTAAACGCTCATTCACAGTTATATCTCACAGAGTTGCAACTAATGCTTGCCACTCGCAGCTTACGTTTAACATCTCCCAAAAAAACACGTTTGGCACATTAAGTTACAATCACGACAAGTTCACTCCCACTTTTTAATTTTTTTTATAAGCTTTCGCCTTTTCGCAACTCAATATTCAATGGCAACTACAAAACATTGCTTCCCATAGGCAAAACGAATACGATACGATACGAAACGAAACGACGAATGTTGATTAGCACATCTTTCCTCGATTTCTGCAACATTTCGTCAATTTGTATATTCGACTGTGAGTCAGTCCGCCAATTCGACAGATTACCGTTTTTGTGCTGTAACAACGTCAGCGGAAAGTGCTATTATTATTATTGTTGTTGTTTTTTGTTTGCGGCTGCTGCTGTTGTTTTGACCGGGCGTATAATATTGTTTTTTGTTCGTGCTCGGCATTGGTCTGAGAAATGGTTGTTGTATTCAGTTTGTGGCTAACGTGCGAGCGAACAACACACGACGCGGATCAGCAGCGATCAGCCAAAGAGAGCGAGCGGACGAGCCACAAAGTAGTGGTGGTGAAGCGTGAGAGTGTGTTCGTGCGAGCGAGAAATTCCTTCAAAACCTAATCAAAGCTAAAATACGATTTTGTGTACCGGCGTTTGTCAAAGGGAATTGGTTGTCATCAAACAAACCAATTTGAGCTTTCGCAATACTCAATCAAATTCAATTCATCATTGTTGACATAAAAACCATTAAGCAAAATATTCTTAGCAATTAAACACATGAAAGTTTTCTAAATTAATTGACATGTGCATAATTGTCATTGAATGGCTATTACATATTCTGCACACTATTTATATACGCACATCAACTATTTATTTTGTATGTGGTCAAGGTCTTGGGGTTTTCTTTATTGATGGTCAAGGTAGTCCCAGCAATGAAATTGTTGTACTCGAAATTGTGTATGGAATGTTTCGAGTTGGGTTGTGTGAAACTTAATTGAACGATTGAATATATGAGAAGCGGGGATGAGCTAGCAAGTTATATTATTAGAGCTATTAAAATGATTGGCGCATTGATTTATAGGTATGTAATCGCTGAGATTGTAAATTTAGAAGTGTAGCTAACTCAGAAATATTTTAAAATTAGCTTCTGAAACGGATTTAAGTTTGGTAACGATTTATAATCTTATGAAAATATTCGTTGTCTTCAAATATTGAAAAATATGAATACCAAAAATATATCCAAGTACAAAATTGTTTACAAATTTTTCAAGATATTTATTTTTGAAATTTTGTCTAATGACCAAAACACCTACAAAAAAAGCGTCTTGCTGTTAAAAAAGGCTAAACAAAATTAATTTTATGATTTACATTTCACGCTTATGAACGAAATGAACTTGCGGAGTGTATGCGGAAATTTGCAGGGGGCCTAAACAGTAACTCTCTTGTACCTTTTATTTAAATACCTGAATATCTAAGCATATTGAAGCTAAGAGAAAAAGAGGGTCGTTGTTCCCCTGGCCACAATAAGCGAAAAATCGATTACCTCTGCGAATAAGTTTTCCTCAAGTTCGCTTGCTTAACATTCTACTTGACAGTTCGATTGCATGTATTTATAATATAATTTTATTTCGTATTTTCACAATGCTCTTTGAGCAGCATTTGCCAATGTGTGAGGTCGCGTATCGTTGTTTTTCGCTTTGCGCTGCTTTTTATTTACTCATTGTCTTGTCTCTTCTCCCATGTCGTATGTGGTATTTGAAAAATTTGTCAGCGCCATAAGCAAAGCACAAAAAGTTGATGCCGTGGCCAGGGACACAATGTTGCGACGAATGTGGAAGACAATAACAATGACAAAGATTTGAGGTTTGGGGTTTTTTCTTCAATTTAAGCATAACTATCTCTATCTTTGCACAGTTGTGTTATTATGTTTTCAAGTGATTGTTCGTGGCACATTTTGAGAAATATCAACTAACAATGCTTGCAATAACATTACAAATATGTACTTTAGCAGTATTAAAACTTGTTGTCTTATTTCGAATTACCTGGGCCAAAGGCGCATTGCAAAACTTTTTCCGTCTGGACTAATAGTTACTTTTAATTTTAAACGCAAGCACAAAAGCTTTTCGTCTTGGGTAATAATTATTTTGTAACTTTGTGTAGTTTACATTGTTTGCTTTTGAAAGTTGGTAAAACGAATAAAGAAAAATAAACAAAATATTTCTTTAATTTTAAATAATTTGTCTAAAATATACGATCATTTTAGATGCATATGAGACGTCTTAAAAATATTTATTCATGCAAGATGTGGGTTAAGATATTTAACACCAAAACAAACCCACTTTAAAGCAATAAATTATAAAATGTGTAATTCAAAATACATTAAAATAATAATTCATAAAGGCAACAAGCCTTCGATTTCAATTACAATAATCGTGTATTAGCACTTTGGAAACTTTTAGAAACTCAACACCATGACCAATTTTAAAAGTTCTGCTTTGTATTGTGTATACCTTTTATGACGTTTATTTCGAACGCTTCGTTTACGCACTAACAAATGTGCTAAGTATCCAAATTAGGGTTTTATGCTAAGTGTTTAACAAAAAAAAATATGATAATGTTTCAAAAAAACCGTTGTGTAAATCAATTCTTAAAAATTAATTAGCAGTTTCAACAGCTGATGAAATAAAAATATTTGTTACATGTGTTTTTTTTCATACTCAAACATACAAAAGGGCAAATTTCATTCAATGATGTCAAAATGTGTGAACGACTTTAAGCGGTTTTTGGCACGTTTTATGCCAGATGCTTTGAAGGTCGCATACTGGGTGAAAATAACTGTTTTTTTTTTGGTCGGAATGGTTATGGGGTTGCTTCAACAGTTGGTTGGTTTAATTACACTGACTGCGACTTCATTGCCGGTTAGCAAACGGACGACAAAAAACAACAAAAACAAATAACAACAAATGCTTACATAACCATCGCAATGAGACGTACAAATATATACACGCTTCACATACTTATACACACGACATATGCATGTGCATACATAAGAAAACGGATTTTAGTATGCCCGGTCGCTTGTTGATTATGTGGGGAAAACCAGTTTTTGGGGTGCCACCAAAAGACAGACTGTTCGACTGTGAGTACAACGGAGAGACAAAAAGATGGACAGTCGAATTGTAAAACTCTTTAGTTTCTTTTCTCTTTCGCTTTATTTGCTAAATTGTGTATGCTCTTCAGTGGGTCGCTCTGAGCCAAGTCACGTGACACCTCTTCTTCTTGCATATCGCAGCTTGTTAATAGCGCCTTTACCCGATTTCAGGATCTCCAAATATTTGAATTTCTTTCATTTCAAAAAAGTTAATGATTAAAGTAATGTTGTTACAGGCTTTTTTATGTTCAAATTTGAGGAATAAGAAGATATTTATATTATATATAATTAGCATACATACTTATATTGAGTCATTTGTTGAGTTGTTACATTAATCTCAACATATTTATTTTTTCGTATATAATTTATACTTTTAATCAAATAAACCAGCTTTAAATTAATAGATTCAAAGTTTCATGTCTGACGAGTAATTATGTCATGAATTGAGTAATTGCTCAATTTAATTTAATCGAGCAGAAGTCAATTATTGGTTTTTGTTATCACCTGAACAAACTAGCAAGAATTTTGATTAACTACCTTTTGAAACCTAATATAGTCTTAAACATTTCTCAGAAACAGAACTAAGCAATTTTAGGAGAAACTCTCTTCCATGCTCAATTTCCTTTCTTTGAACTAATGACTTTACAACTGTGTTGTTTTTGTATACCCTGAAACCATTCAAAATTGGTAAAAAGGGTGTAATGGTTTTGTGCAAAAGTATGTAACAGGCAGAAGGAAGCATCTCGGAACCCATAAAGTATATATATATTCTTGATCAGGATCAACAGCCGAGTCGATGTAGCCATGTCTGTTTCCGTGTGTCCGTACGGCTTTATGTATGAACGCGTCGATCTCAGAGACTCGCCTAATCCCAAGTTTGTTTCAAATATTAGATAACTCTTCCCGTTTCCGATACACACATGTGATCGATTACAACAAAATATTGAATTTGGAAAACTTTTAAACGGCGTTTCAAATATTAGACGCAATAATGACAATGTTTGAAATTTTATTGAAATCAATTGTAAAACACCGGAGATATGGAGCATTGAAGTTAAGAAAGTATGCACCATACGCGCGCGAACACACACACGCACACATACTTGCAAGCAGTGACTGTGCGCGTAAAGTATAGGGTTCAGGGTATAGTCTAGTCGGAATTTCTCGACTAGAGCCTTCTTACTTGTTTATCTTAACAACAACCCTAACATTCCAATTACCGGGAAGTAATCTACAGAAACACATAAGATAATAAACAGCTTTAAGTTTTTTGCTTAGTATCTGAAAAGTTCAATTTTAAAAGGGCGAAATACTTCACAGATTGTCTAACAATTGTCAGAGGTGTAATTTCTTTGTGCCAAGCAGATAAAAATTCAATAATTGGCTTGATGTCATTAATTATGGAAGGTGATGCCAGCTCTCTCTGGTCTAATGCTTTTCCCTGCTCAGCAGATGAGATGACCATATAAAGTAATAACAAGTAAGAAGGCTCTAGTCGAGAAATCCCGACTAGACTATACCATGAACCCTATACTTTACGCATACAGTCAGTGCTTGCAAGTATGTGTGAGTGTGTGTATGTATACGCGTATAGTGCATACCTTCTTGTACTGCTCTTATAGTCTCTGAGATCGACGCGTTCATACATACGGACGGACAGACGGACATGGCTATATCGACTCGGCTGTTGATGCTGATCAAGAATATATATACTCTATGGGGTCGGAGATGCTTCCTTCTGCTTGTTACATACTTTTGCACAAAACCATTATACCGTTTTTAACCATTTTCAATGGGTTAAGGGTATAAAAACCAAAACGTGCGTTCATTTCTCAGTCGGTTTTACCCACTCATGGGATTCACACAACAATCACTTGATTCTGTTTAATTGGTTATCAAACTGAACGAATGTTTGAAGTAAGTGATTTGGTTGAGAACTTATTGTGTATAAACAAACGAAAAGTAAGGCTGATTATCAAATGAAAACCCAACATAATTTGCACATGTAAAAAAAAATATAAAAGTGGAAGATACTATTTTTAAGTTCATTGCCTTCGATTCTATTATTGCTTGTGTCTAGACATTCACAATTGGCGAAATCAATGTGAAATTGCCATTTTGTACATTTACAATATAACATACAATAAGCTAATCAATTACTTGTTACAATTGTTTGACTCTTTAAGATTTTGCAACTTTACACTTTCACCGATCAGAGTACTTAGCAAACAGTGCCCGCTGTGGGAGTCCTAACAGATTATGCAAACTTTAATACACATTTATGAGTGCTAACAGCAAGAAAGAGCAGCAGTCGCATCTGTGAACTCGCACAGTTTGTACACAGTGATAAAAATAAAAAATAGTGAAGTGCGATGAACTGAAGTGAAACAAAGGAAAGCACACACATAACGTAAAACAAATATAAAGTTAAAAGCCGCAAAAGTCAAAAGTCAACAACTTGACCCAGTTCGAACTTATCATCAGTACACACACACATTGTGATAAATATGGATTCCCGCGAGGAATTCGAGCGTATGCGGCTGCTGGAACAGGAGCAGCAAGTGGCACTCGAGCTAGAAATGCAACGCAATCGTACAATGAGCATGTACGCACATCCAAAACTTTCGGAATACTATACACGTAAGTCAAGGCTGACAGCTGAGTACAGAAAGAAAAAATCATACGATTGAAAAATGAATAATTTTGCTTGCGGGAGCTATGAAATAAAATATATTATTTAAAATATGTTAAAATAATGCACTATATAAATAAATTGTATACGTAATAAAAGTGATAAGACATATTTATTGAATAATAATCGTAGAAGCGAATTGAAAATGAAACATGCTTTTGCTTGTTTAACAGCTTGCTAAAAATTAAATTATTTTATTTCTCAATAAATTTTTTGCCAGCATACAAAATGTTACTCAATGACTATTCATTCAATGTACACAAGGTAGGAGTTTCAGTATCTATGTGTCATAGAAATTCACAATCAAATAGTATGTTCTGTAAGATATTTTTATCTGTTTACAAAAGAGCGTTTAAATTATTATTGGAATGCTTTAAAACTAAAGCTTCGTTTAGCGAGAAAGCCAATGACGTAAAGTGTTTGTTACATATTTTCTATTTAGGATAAGTGAATGAGGATAAAATTAACTGTTGCCAAGTTATAAGCTACAATTCATCAATTAGAGTCGCTTACGTTATATGCTTGACAGCTTAATTTAAAACTAATCACAAACAAACTGATTTTTATATATATATCTTTTGTAGACATGACAGCATTTCTCACGCTGGCCATCTTTATAGCTGCATTGCTGACCATACTCAACATATCGATATATTTGACGACTGTGTCGCGATTGCGCCGTCATCTCAGTAAACCACTGATGATACCCTCAATAATGATGGTCAGCCTGTATCCGATTATATCGGTGGCAGCGTTAGTTACAATTCTAGTGCCCTATTCTTGGTTTATGTGCCACACAGTGATGCATGCAATGTTTATGGTTGGTGGTCCAGTATTTCGCACGCTGCTCTTTCGTTACGTGGACTCCGAGCAGAACTATATAAAAGAGACGTCGGCCGAGGCAGTTGAGATTAGTACACCACCCTGCTGCTGTTGTTGCGTATGCCTGCCGCTGGTGGTGCCGACGAAAGCGAAACTGTGCATCTCACGTTATATGGTGTGGCAGATGCCCTTCTGGCAGGGCAGCATTATGCTGGTCATGAACATACTCTACTATCGTGACAGGCAGCTCTACACAGAGGTGATGTTCTTCTTCATACCCTTCATCGTTGTATCCATCATAACGGGCATTTGGTCACTGCAAATCACGGTGCGCATGATAACCAAACTACGCGGTGACTATCAGCTGCGAAAGAAAATGTTCTGCTTGCAATTGGTGGTGTTGTTGTGTAAACTTCAATATCTGGTTCTCTACGACCAACTAAACTCGGTTAAGCTGGGCGGCGAGTATCCCATTAATCACACCGTCTACAAACAGAGTAAGTGTGCATATAACTTATATATTTATATATCTACTGTTCTCTTGATTTTGTTTCCGTAAATTTGATTTTTCTTCTTTATTGATAGCTATCATCAATATTCTGATACTGGCCGAAATGGTTTTGGTTTCCATGTTTGCGCAAAGCGCTTATCGCGTACCAATTCAAGTTCAAATCGACGAGACGAACCGCAACAAAAATTGAGTGTTTATAGTAGTGTACAAGAGTTATAGCAATTGATTGTGATAATTTAATAAATACAAATTAGTTTAAAAAATAAAAAAATAATATAATATATTGCATAAAAATAAATTAATTTTCATCCACTTGAAAACCCTTATTAAACTTAATCTTATCTCTGTGAAATCTTCTACTACAACATTAAGCTTAGTAAACCATCTGCATGTGAAGCAATGTCAAACACTTTTACCAGTGTCGTAAATTAAGCAAAACGATTCGAATCTCAGTTGCCTTTTTGGTGAAATAGCCGAACACAAATCATGTGGTGTCCAGCCTCTGTCTCGGACTTGGTCCTTGCGTCGGTCCAGTTGAGGCCTTAGGTGTTGGCTCTTTGTACACTCGTGTCGCGTTTAGCTCATAATTCTCAATGGCCACCAGAGAGGGGGTGCGCTTTAGATTTTTCAACAAAATTGTGTGCGGCTTAAGCCGAATGCCTAGGCGCCATAAAAATATAATAAATATGTCTTTATTTCGGCTAGATAGCCTTTTTTCGGATAACTCAATTGCTGGCGAACAACCGAGGTCCGAGACAACAGTCGAGAAACAAACAGAAGCAAAAGTAACAACAACAACAAGCTTTTCTTGTTTGTTGCGGCAGTGCGTTGAAATTTATGATTTATTTGAGGAAAAAGTCCATTGTGCGCTGCCAAAATAAATCACACCAAAGAAGAAGGAGAAAAAGAACATCAGCCAAGCAAAATCAAATAAATATTTTGAAACAGTTCAACAAAGTTTCGGCCACGTAAGCTGATGCAGTTCCCTCATTAAGTGTTTAAAAGTGAAACGAAATGTATAATACATTTAAATAGAAAAGTATAAAACGATTTTCATGACTTTTGTTTGTATATGAAATACAAATTTAAAATTTTAAAGTGTTAGTTTTAAGTATTTGCTCTAATAAAATATTTTGTAAACGATAGTTATTTTCAAATAAAAATATATGCAATATTAGATAAAATTTGAGGTTGGCAAACAGCTTGAGCAAACCTGTATTCCTTGTTAAATGGGTATTTAAGTCGAGCGTCTCGTCTGGAATATATATATGGCCACAACAGTCAAGTGCCTTGGTCGGTTCCTGTTATCTTATCGTTATTTTATGATGTACACAACGCCGACGCCGGGCGCACAGCTTGGGGAAACAAACGTCTTTGCAACCAAACACTCCCACCACCGACAGTTTTTCCCTGTCAGCTTGGTTGTCTGGCTACCTCCTTGCTAGGGCCGTGGCTTTCGCTTTTTATGAAGACGCTTGTTTACTTGCTCTCTGCCAAGGAGCCGTCGAGCTGCCAGACTGAAATGCCTGGCCTGGCTTGGCTTTGCAAGGCAGGTAAATCAGATTAAGTACTCGCTGCTCATTTTGATGAGTTGCGTGTGCCAACGAAGAAGAAAGACAACGCCGATGAGATGACGCTGTTGACGTGAGCGCGGCACGTTCAAAGATTAGGAGTAGGCTGCAAGTCTGTGCGGTTTTTTTATTTCAAATTGGATTTTTGCAACGGATATATGCGTCTATTCCACACTCACACGCGCGTATGTGTTCTGCAGAAATTTAATTACAAATTCTAGCTGCGATGTAATTTAAGCTATCGAAAAAAAAAATAATCTTTTCTTTTTATAGTCAACATTTTTATAAATGTAACGGTTTTTTAGAAATACAACAAAAATGTATTTGCCCAAAGGCAAGGGTTATAAAATCTGTTCAGGAATAATATGCTTAAACTGTTGTCTATATTAGCGACTATCTGCGTTGAAAATATATGTCCAATAAATAATATATATCTCTATATATATATTTCAGAAAACTGGATTTCATTTCTTAATTTATTTACACAACTTATATATAAAAATATAAATTTGTATTTTGTAAATTGGGCTGTGTTTTTTATTTTTTTCTACCATTAATAATATATATGGTAGCATACTTTTATGCGCAGCAAAAAATGTATGAAATTTCTATAAAGTGCTTGCACGAGTAATGGCCGAAAATTGTTGACGCCTACTTGACGGCGCCGGGGCAATGTAAGTCTGCTTCTGGCTGTGCTTCTGTTTATTGTCTGCGCTGCTTAGCCATGTCCAAACACGTTAGGCCATCAACTGACACAACAGCAGACGAACAACAACAAGCACGTGGAGAAGCTGTCAGACAGTGTCTTATGTCACTGTCCATTAGACGCCGTTCTGGGCATGGGGCAAGGTGGCAGGGGCAGGGTCTTAAAGTTGGCCAATGAAATGGTTACGCTGGCTCCATTAATGCTAGAATATGGGAATATTCATCGAATCGCCTCTTGACTTATGAGTAGATAAATTTCATTGCTCGGCACTTAGAGTAATTAAATAATGCGCATACGCCGTGCTCTGTGCGACACTGTTTTGGCTGTTTAATTCGACTAACAGATATTATTATAACACAATATTTGTCATTCCCAGACAATTTAACACATTCCAAGATGATACACAACTTCTTCAGGCATTTTATGATTATTGACTTGACTTGCGCTTTTTAGGTTTTTTTTCAGCTCCTTTTCGCTTTTTGTTTTTCGCCCTTTCCGTTCATGTTAGAATTCTAAGTATTTATGCCTGCCTTTTGTTTAAGGCTTTCCTTTTGCCACGTTTTCGTCATTTTGCTTTCAGCATCTGCTCGGTCATTTCGCTGGTGCTAAGTAAATAAGTTTTATGACTTTTTCCCTCGTGCTGCTTGCTGCCAGCCTCGTAAAATTGCAAACGCCTCAGTCATATGCTTGATTGATTTCATGGCCGACTTTTCTTCGATTTTGCAATGGTCTTACACTCAATTGAGACTCTTGAAGCTTATTGTTGTTATTGGTACTTCTATTCAAGAGTAAGTTGTAATACTTTGCCGAAAGCTGAGCATGAAATAAGCAACTTAGGTTTTATTGTTTTTCAAATTTTAAACTTTTTGTCTAAGGTAAACAAAAATGGTGGCTTCAATATAAAACAAAATATCTCATCTCCAATGATTTACTACTATAAATATCAATACGCAGTAATTTTAAAAGTTTGATTATTTTCTATTTAAAATGTAATGCAAGGAAAAAGTAAACGGATTTCATATTATTATATTATATAACGGGAAAGCGTATGATTTAATCAATCCTTTAAATTGAAAAAAAAAATCCTTTAAATTCATAGTTACAAATACAAAAATCTATAATTTGATCATTGTATAACCATATTTATCCTGCCATCATATTTTTAACCAAATTGATAGAATACTAACTAATTTATGCATCAATTGCATGTTAAATATACAATGTTTGCGAAATTATGTATTCAGTATTTTTGCCATATTAGCTGGCATTAAATGAGCCTCTCAAATTCAGTCAAAACACTTTTTTGGTCGTGCATACATTTGCATTGATATTTATTTTTTGGTTCTGTGGCTGTTATGAAATTAGGAAAACACGCTTTGTATAATTTAATTAAAAACTTTTGTTCAGATTTGACATTTTCGACCAAAGTCACAGCAGGCCACACATTTAACCCACTTGAGCTGCGTTGGCCCCTTAAATTAATTAATGCGCCGCTACGGAGCATAAGAAAATATTTGCGCATGTTTCAGCATAATTAAAAGGGGTTTTTGCACGCCTAATTGAAAGTGCGAATCATAATACAAAAAAAGGTAACTTCAAACTCCAGGTAGAAACAATTTTGGTATGCCAAAAACTTATACATTATGAAAATCTTTAGTGAATTTGAATTGTGTTTCTTCGGATTAAGCTAATTATTAAAACAACAACTTAAAAATTAAATATTTAACCATTAAATATATAATGTTTGCTTGCTTAAGACATTTTGTATGAAATTTTTGTACAGAACATTTAAGTTTCTACCGAATGTCAAGCTGGCAATCCATGTACCACTAAGCCAGCTTTCATGGAAGGGCATTATTCTGTTTGGTGTGAGGGAACTTTTGGTCTCTGTGAGTGCGGCCTTATGCTGAGCACTAAGTTTAACAATGGCAAACAAGTAAATCGCTGCCAAATCCGCTTAAAGAGCATTTGGATGTAACAGGAACAAAACCAAAAAACTGACTAAGCAACGCGGCCAGCTGTTCATGTTAAGGCTCCTCTCCACTGTCTCTTCTGCTGCATTGCTGTAGTACTATTTTGCCGTTGTTGTTTTTTGTTACACCTCGCCATTCCTACATTAGGGCATTTTGCATAAGTGACAAGAGGGGGAGCCAGAGTCAGAGCAGAAGCAGCTTAAGCCACACCTACATCCACATTCCCATTCACACAGCAAATGGCATGTGGTGCCATGTGTGTGAGTGTATGAGTAGCTTGCCTAAAGTCCCAAGGCTAATGCTGCATACAGACAGGCATAAGGCGTTGCTAACACGAAGCGCTTGTCAAACGCTCCCCAGATGGAAATGGAGACGGAAAGCCAGATCGCAGACTTGCTTGCCTTAAGGCTGCTGCATTAAGTTGCAGGCAAAAGGACTCAAAGCGTAGATGTTTAATTGAATGGGGGAATACCTTAGCCCTGCAGGTCCCTGATGAGCATTGTTCGAATTTCAGTACGATTGACTGAATGATGAAGTTGCTGTGCAATTACAATCAGCGTATGGGAAGGCAAGAAAGCAGTTTGTATAAACTGAAGACATTTCAATTTAGACTGTGTCAAATTATGCGAATTCAAATTCACTTGAGAAAATCTTGTTAAACGAAAGTTAAGATAAAAGAAATCTTAACTTATATGTTATTGGCATATCTTCAAATAAAACTTTAATAATAATATAATACAATGTAATATAATATAATACAAGTTACAAGATGATTAAGTAAGTAATCGTAAAATTTTCTTTTGGGTAGTTCTGAAACAAAATACAGTCATCAAATAAATCATTATGTTTATGAAACTTGCTATTTGTTTATCCAAGCTTAAAATATATTCTATCTATATCGATCTAATTTTTGTATATGACACAAATGTCGTCTATGCGTTACACATTGCATGACAAATTGAATATATATACTTTTTAAGTGTATACATATATGTATATGATACAAAAATTCTCTAAAAGGGTTAAACATAATTTTTTATTATTTTTTGTTAAATAATTTAGAAAGGGGTTCGATGCCAAAATACAATCTTGTGTCTAATTTACAGTTTCAGATTGATAACCAAGGCAAAAATAAACGACCTTAATTACAGTCTCCACAATAAAGTTGGGGTATTACTTTCAACATAATACATTCAATAGTGAGTCCGTCCAATGACCGTACGTGCACACAGGTGTTACAAATCAGGCAGACGGTCTAATAAACAATCAGTCAGGAACGAAAGGAAACATAGAAACCCAGACATAAATATATATATCTTTATACTGGTATATGTACATGCTGCTTCTGTCCAGCAGTCCTGCCAAAAAGACGCGACTTTCCCTCCATTCGTCCATCGTTCCCTGTTGCTTGTGTGTGTATGCGTATTTCGCTTACTGTTTTGCGGGCGAGGCGCAGTTGATCAAAGCAATCAATTTAATTTCACAAAATCAATTTATTACAATACCGAATGCGGGGTTTGCCGAGAGGCTATTAACCGGACGCAACGAAAGATTGCACATACATATATGTATGAGCAAAGTGTACTGGACATCGACGCGTATACTTAATATGCGTATACGCTTGCTAATCAGCTGATTCATTCTTGAGTTGATAAAATTCCGATGCTGATTGGTTTGCGATAATACTATATGAACACTACTTATTTTTATTTGTTATTTGTTATTGAATTGCATGCTATGATGGTAGAATGCGAAGCAACTGTGAGACAAAAAGCTGATTTACAATTTTGTAACTGACCCAGTTTAGTTTTAAACACTACAAATAAAAGAGAGAGACAAATGCCATTAAGGCCCTCGAGGCTGTCAGACGTGTGCACCGAGATCGTCATCATTAACACTATTTTCTCTAGGTAGTACTTCAGAACGATGACGACTGCTTGAGAGGTTTGTGTAGGGGTAAGGGTTTGAGGCCGTGTGAGTTGCGAGTTGAATTTTGCTTAGTTTGCTTGCCGCAATCATTACGCACACTCGAGGCTTCGCCTGACAGAGTCACATGGTGACAGCGGTGTTCGTGACACAGCCTAACGGCTAAGTGGTGGGTGGTTAATTGGGTAGGTTAGTGGGTGGTCTAGTGGTTACGTTGCCACTTGAAGTAACATATACACTTTAACGCACTTTTATACACTTACCACAATGAAGAGAGAGACAGAGAGAGGGAGAGAGACAGAGGGAGAAAGAGAGAGGAAGGGAGAGACAGAAGGAGAAAGAGAGAGGGACAGCGACAGAGAGACAGAGGGAGGGCGACCGAGAACATGTCAAGTTGTTGACTGGCCCGAATACTAGCAAATCCAAATAGAAATCCATTTAATAGAATGTTTGCACAGACACACACACATCCTTATACAAGCACACATATGGTGGGTCCCTGACTTACACTTTAACACCGCTCGTCTGAGTTTGTACTGCATTAAATTCGTCATTTTCCATTTATTTTCGTTTACGTTGGTATTTTCAAAGCAAACCATTCGCATTGTTTGTAGCCACATATCTTTTCTTGCGTATTCTGTAAAACGTTTTTCGATTTATATTTAATCTTGTTGATTATATTACACAGGTCAGAAAGACGTTTTTTATAAGATACCGAAGTCGTTTCCAAATAATTTTTGCGTGCTCTTTTTATACCCTTAACCCATTGAAAATGGGTAAAAAGGGTATAATGGTTTTGTGCAAAAGTATGTAACAGGCAGAAGGAAGCATCTCCGACCCCATAAAGTATATATATTCTTGATCAGCATTAGCAGCCGAGTCGATATAGCGCTGTCCGTCTGTCCGTCCGTCCGTCCGTCCGTCCGTCCGTCCGTATGTATGAACGCGTCGATCTCAGAGACTATAAGAGCTAGAGACTCCAGATTTGGTACATAAGCTCGCGCAATCCCTAGGCAGTACAAGTTTGTTTTAGATTTTCGATAACTCTTCCCGTTTACCATATACACATGTGATCGATAACAACAAAATCTTGAATTTAGAAAATGTTTTAATGTAGTTTGAAAGATTAGATAAATAAAGACAATACGTGAAAATTTTATTGAAATCGGTTGAGAAACACTGGAGATATGGAGTATTGAAGTTAAGAAGGTATGCACTATACGCGTATACATACACACACGCAAGCACTGACTGTATGCGTAAATTATAGGGTTAAGGGTATAGTCTAGTCGGGATTTCTCGACTAGAGCATTCTTACTTGTTATACCCTGAACCCATTGAAAATGGGTAAAAAGGGTATAATGGTTTTGTGCAAAAGTATGTAACAGGTAGAAGGAAGCATCTCCGACCCTTTAAAGTATATATATTCTTGGTCAGCATCAACAGCCGAGTGTATGTATGATCGCGTCGATGTCAGAGACTATAAGAGCTAGAGACTCCAGATTTGGTACATAAGCTCGCCTAATCCCTAGACAGTACAAGTTTGTTTTAAATTTTCGATAACTCTTTCCGTTTCCGATATACACATGTGATCGATAACAACAAAGTCTTCAATTTGGAAAATTTTTTGATGCAGTTTGAAAGATTAGACTAAATAATGACAATCTGTGAAAGTTTTATTAAAACCGGTTGAGAAACACTGGAGATGTGGAGTATTGAAATTAAGAAGGTGTGCACTATACGCGTATACATGCACACACTCACACATACTTGCAAGCACTGACTGTATGCGTAAATTATAGGGTTCAGGGTATATTTTAGTCGGGATTTCTCGACTAGAGCCTTCTTACTTATTTATTTTAAAGACCTGGGTCATTATTATTTTTTAAATTTTTGAAAAATATATAAAGCTCAAAACCTTTAATAGTGTTTTCAATTTATGTCGTATAAGAACTTAATAAATTGTGGTGCAAATTATTAACAATATTTATTTTATTTGCATTTTTATTACTGTTTAATTTTAATCCATTTACAAAAATGTTAAGTATGCAGATTTTATGAAAAATTTTGTAAAAATTTCCAACATTAATGACATATAAAAATAATAAAGTTAGACAACTTACCAACCGAAAAACTTTGCTGTTAAAATAACTCAATTTCAATCGTGTTATTCCGTAAAATAAACCAATTGTGTTATAGTATAATGACATTTACCTTAATATTCGTTCTCCTTGCCTGTTGAATACATTTGTAAATTGTTGTAACACTCCTTTTGATTGCTTTGGTGTCTATGGTATAAGAATTCGAACATGAGTTGCAAGGCTCATTAATTATGCTCTCTATGAGCTCTTAATTCAAATGTCAAATAGTCAAACGACTGTCTGTTAGTCGTCGTGACACACACAGCGAGAGATTTGCGTTTAAATTGGTTTATGGTGCTGCCAATTTGCATGCTTCATTTTTGTGTCAGCAAATGAGTTGCAGCCCTCAACCACAAAACTCAACTGAGTAAGCACGGAACATAGTCCAAATAGTTGTTGCCTGTGTGCGTGCATTGATGTGCTTATTTTGCATAATGGACGGTAATTGGTAGCCAAAAGTGTGTGGACCAGACTGTTGTGGTTGTATAATTGGTATTCTTGATTCAGAGCACATTACGTATACGTAACAAAATTGTTCGAACGAAAAAATTCATAGAGAGCAAAGACAAAAAATTAAAATCCATGAGTTTAAATTAATTCCACGAGTTTAGAGTTTTGAGATAATAAGCAAACTTTTAACATAGTTATATATTTTCCATAAGCCAACTGCTTACAAGCAGGCAATAACTAAACATACCTTTTGGAACCGTTAATGAGTGGAGTAGACACTTATTATAACGAAACTTTATAATTGACTTAGTTCTATCATGCTTTGTGTAAACATAACTTGTAATTTCCTTTTTCTATAAAGCTACCGAGAAGATGAAGAATCTCTTGGTAGCAACAGTGTAAATTTTAAAGAGGTGTCTTCTTACATAGCGCTGTCTTTTAATTATATTTCACGTACTAACTTCACGGATCTTTGATCTATTGAGCTAAGCAGATAATCATGTTGATAGTTCATTTTCGAAATGTCCTCAAAGTTGAGCAAGTTCTGTTTTATGCGCATACAACAAAAAAGCACAAGGAACATGACAAATGAAATACTTGCCAAACAGGACCATATTCGCACACCAAGAGCAACACAAACACACGCAGATGAACAACGTAGAAAACACCGACCAACATCTTAGTGGCAAAGGTTATCGAGTTTGCTTGCTTTGCTTCCGCGTTGCTTGTTTTTTCTGGCATCCACTTTAGGTATATGGCATCACGGAGCAGGCGGGTAAAAAGCAGGATGCGTGCCAATGATGGCTAGTGCCTCGAGTGGAACTGGGTATGGATTAGGAGAAGCTGTTCGTGGGGGATTTGTAGCGGGTCAAACGCACGTAGAACATACGTGTTAGCCTGATTGCATATAAACACTTGTGTGTTTGCGTCTGTCTTGATGTTGTTTTGCTTGTTGTTGCTATGGACGTGAGTGTAGTGTTGACGGTTTAGCTTTAAAATGGTTGGTACGTTGCTTGATAACAAACAGAAACGTTTCTGCTAAATATATTTAGCTATAAAAGCCATCCTTGCAGGCAAGATTTAATTTATATTAATTAAATTATTTCAAAAACCAAAAAAATGTACACCAAAAATCTCAAATCATTTCAATATGTCTTTCAATTTTAGCCACGATAGGTGACAGCACTGTTGTTAAGGTATTTATCGGCACCGTTTGAAAAGGGGATTAGGGGCTGTTGGGGGCCAGTGTGTTAATACAACGCATTTTGTGTTCAACTTTTCACTTTCAGATTTTGGCTTTTAGCTCTTTTGTTATTTTGCACGTTCGTCGCTTGTCGCTTTTCCTTTTATTTATTTGTTTGTTTATTTGTAGTTGTTAGCATTTGTTTGTTAAACTGTTTGGTTATTCATTTGAAATGTGCAAAAGTAATAGCGCCGCCCACATGTTGATTGTTTTGCATATTTGAATCCGTCAAATATTCAATGGGCTTTCTTGAGTATATAGCTTTCAACGTAAGCGAAAACATTTATGTAAACTTATTGAATACGATGGATAGCCCAAAAATGGTCTTTATCGAGCAGATATGAGGAAAATAAGCTTTGAGTGAATTGCAATTTGTTGCTATGATTTTCTTGGTATGCAACAAATGCTTCTTTTTATACCCTGAACCCATTCAAAATGTGTAAAAAGGGTATATTGGTGTTGTGCACAAGTACATAACAGGAAGAAAGAAACATCTCCGACCCCATAAACTATATATATTCTTGAGCATTGAAGTTAAGAAAGTATGCACTGTATGCGTACACACACACACATACTTGAAAGCAGTGACTGTACGCGTAAAGTATTGGGTTCATGACTAGAGCCTTCTTACTTGTTGTTATTGTACAGCAGCTTGCACAATTTGTTGCTAGCTTGTTGTATTGAGTCAGTGTTAGCTTAAGAGATTTTAATTTCTAGTCAATGTAGAAATTAATAAAAGGAAACGAATATAATATTATACTATGCTAACAAAAACACAAACATAAATAATATTTTTTGTAAAATGTTAATGTCCAGTTTTTAATTAAATTTTCCTAATTTAATAAAACAATTTGATCAATTTATTGACTAGAACAAACAAATAAATAGCTTATAATAAAAAATAAATAATAAAAGCATTGAGTTGTTTTTTTTGTGGCAATTCGCACATAAACTTTGATTTTAGAGTACACAATATTTAACAATATGGAAACGAGGCCTTAATGTGTTGTATATTTATCAAATGCACACTGTAATGCCAGGGCAACATTGAAATTAATTTATGCAAAACGGCACGCAAAGTAATTGCACAAAATTGACATGACCCCAAAATGTGAGAACTGTGTGTGTATTTGCTTGTTTGTTTGTGTGCACGAAAATCAGAAGGTCGGAAGGTGAAGACGTTGGCTCGTTGAACCATTATGCATGAGTTGGCCTGACTCTGGTCTCTACGGTCTTTGGTCTGGGTTCTCTGGTCACATGCTAAGCAGCCAGGCAATGCATCAATATTGCAACAGAGCCAGCCAGGCAGCAACCAACAGATTGCATCAGAGGCCATTAGGCAGCATAGAGTGCTGCACGTGACCTGGGAGAAAGAGTTGAGTTGAGCCGGCGTCATGTGATCGATGCCAAGTGCATAAAGTAGACAGGCGTGCAGGCAGGCAAACACTCTTATCCTGCGGCTTGCCCTGTCATTCACACACACAAAGACACTTACACACAGACATCGAATGTCTGCTTAGCTGAGCATCCCACTTCACAGCCGACAATGCTGAATTACAAATGAGCCCCAATGCAGCTGCTCCCGTCCTATTGTCGACACTTTTCCACAGCAACTCGAGCATCTAGCTTTCAAAAGGTTTATCATTCATTGTTCGGCTGCTGATATTGTGTCCCAAAAACACACACACACACGCGAACAAACTTGCACTTTGTGCAGTGCTTCAAAAACTATCTTCCATTCAAGTTTGTGACAACTTTTGCAGCGTCAACTTTTATATTTATCTGCAAGTGCAGCAGGCATCAGCAGCATGCCAGGTAAATATGCATACATAATTATTTATACAATATTTCGCAATGCCATCATGCATGCTTCAATTCTTTTGTGTTGAATGCTGGCTTTGTTGTGAGCATGCCAATCAATAAGAATGCGACCAAAGTGTGGTAGTAATACGGAAGTTGTGTTCCGCAATTTAAAAACCATTTCATTCTAAAGAAAAACACAGTACAAAAGAGCACATTAATAACTGTTGATTAAAGCCGATTTTAAATTTTATTAATTCATATTAATTAATACCTTTATGGAAGAATGCATAAAAGATGCTAACATACTGTACAAAAGTAATCGTTCAGCAGAGAAAATTGCATATCAACTGTTAAACAGTTGGTCGTGCTGCATGATAGAAATGATATACATTCAAAAAGTTTGTGCATATATCAAACCGAACACAATAAATATGTAGTAATAATAATTTCATTTCCGTATAAGAATATTTTTGACAAATGTTATTCGTTTAAATGGCGAAATGCTTGTGAAATTGTCATTGCCACAAACTGCCATGAAGTGGCAACAAAAGTGTTTTACGAATATTTGCAATAAATTTGAAGAAATTTGCATATTTATTTGAGTTGTATTTTTGTTGTTGTTGGCTGCGTTGTTGGTCGCGTAACTCAGGGCGGAAAAGCCAAATTAAAAAGTCATTTCAAACCTTTAAACGCAAGACGCAAGTAAATTATGTAAACATTATGGTTGCCCCTTGCAGCAGTCGAAAGGACAACCCGGCTGCAGCTCGTTACTGTGCACAAAGGAATCCTAACCAAGGTCATATGCTTCGCGGTTGCCATCGCTCTTTCCTCGCTTCTCTTTGCCATCTTGACGTAATTTTATGAGATTTTAACATTTTTCCATTTTTGGAGCTTTGAACCTGGGGCGTTCGCTACAAATGACATCAATAATTTCCATTTAAATGAAGCCATGAATAAAAATAAAACGCAAGAATTCGTTTTTTATTTGTTTGTCTATTTCTGATATGTGGGACCAGTCGTTTTGGGTAACGAGTTTTCTATTGCACTCGAGACGATAGGAAATTCTTTTTCAGGACAAATAAATTACATTGTACATATTTAACCAGGACTTTATGAAAGAAACGTAATTAAAATCGATTGTTGTGGCTGTGGTCAATAAGTATGAACATGTTTACATATAAGAAGCTCGGATTGTAATTGCAATTAATGGCTCATTAAATTTTCCAAATGAAAGGTTTAAAATCGTATACTTTAAATTAAATTAAATTAATTAAATTTTCAAATAAAGTTTGCATGTTTTTTAACACTGTTAACAATAGATAAACGCCATATCTAACTCCTAAACTTGATTTTTTAAAGATTACTTTAAAAGTTGTTGTTTACAGGCATATAGTTATACTTATCTTATACCTTACTTTTAATAATTATTATAATTATTTTTACACTCTCGATCTCTCAAAAACATTACGTCCTCATTCATCAATATTAAAAACAATTGAAAAGTGACGTAATGTCTTACACAAACTTTACCAAACGCACACATACACAGAGCTTTCTTCTTTATTATATCATCTACATACGTTAAACGAAAACTTTCTAATAAAAATCACGAAACATAAATCAGTTAACTTGAAAACAACACAAAAACGTACATACACACACAGAAACTTGTAGAGCGAACTCTTCCAAATATCTAAACACCTTATCCTTATTCTTGTTGTCTCTTGTTTATGTATGAATACTTGTAACTGTGTATGTGTGTGTGTTATCGTAAACTTTGCACATGTCCCCAGCACCTTATTTGCAAAATTGAAAGTCAAAACTTGTCTAAAGTTGCTGTCTCTGGTTTCGCTCTCTGGTCCTGAGCTCGACAAGGATTTAACCACAGCACGGCATGGAGCCTTAATCTCTGATGCGTTCATTCTTGTTTGATGTAAAATAATTTGACATTTGCTTGTCGAATTTAGACTGTTACCTCTATTCACCTCATTCTCACTCTCTTTTTTTTTGTTTCTCTATCTCTTTGCATGTCTTAAGTAATCTCAGCTGCAGGTGTCATCACGTTGTAATAGATAGTCAACGTTCTTGTCTCGCTCAAAAATTGTACTTGCATATTAAAATTTAATTCATTTAAACTGCCAGCAGACATCCAGTTTCTACTTTAACATCTTCCAGGTGCGCCACAAAAACAACAACATGGCGGCTTAACATCTACCCCGCCCCATTTGAACGTGTTGACATACTTTTGGGGCGGGAATACCCGAATTTACCACACACGATTGTGTCCCCAAGCGAGTTGTTGTGCTATTCGACCTCACATAGCTGCTGTGATTGCATGCTGACATCATCGAAAAATAAATTAACCTTATGCATGGCATGCAAATACCCTGCATGTTTGTATTTAGTTTGATTCATTATATAATCTATAATTTTTTATACATTTTTTTTATTCTCATCTTAATAATAGTCTCAAGTTCTTTTTTTTTTTTTTTAAGCCGAAGGACTTCTATTGCTGCCAAGATTGATATGATGAAAAGTGAAAAGATAAAATACAAGGAAACTCAAGTTCATTCAGAGAATCAAATTTCATTTAAATACAATTTATTACAAATTATTTAAATTGCAATTTAGAATTATTCTTGGAATTATTTATTTATTCGAAATGAAATTTTCGAAGAAATATATGATATTGCATGCAAATTCTTGATTGCAATAGATAATACATACAAACTAATTTTCTTTTATTTAAGTGTTTGTACAATATTCATTCAAAGCGCTATTACTAGCTTAGTTTTGCTGTGTGTCTTTCAATTTGTGAGAAAGGAAAAAAAATAAAAATATATTTATTGGCAAAATAATGCAATTAAGGCCAATCCAATTTGTATTTTTTTCATCAGCTTAACACCAACTGTCTCTTAGCTTTTTCATATTTTTATTTGCACTTCTTGTCCAGCAAACTTGTAAACATTACCTGCTGCTATGTTGGTTACCCGTTACTTGTACCGTTTGCACTCTTCTCTATTTTTGAACTTACATACACACTTTGGGGCTGTTGCTTGTCTTCAACACTTTGGCCAACCAACTTTTGTCCTTATAACCTTTGCAGCTCATATAGAGCCTTAATGTGTTTTAGTTTAACATAAGCAGCCAAAACGTTTGCCCCCAATACGCTTTTCTAGCTCCCAGCCTGAGGCCCCCAACTTCCATCCCTATACTACTTCCATTAGCAGCATCAAAGTACAGCTAGCGCACTTAGCATAATAGCCAAAGCCGAAATCGAGGCACGTTCGACAATAAATTGGTCGAAAAGTTGCTTCTCTCTTAGCTCAACAAAGAGCAAACCATAGAGGCAGAACTTAAGAGCCAAAGAGAGTGAAAGCTCGCATAACGTGCAACAGGCCGTCCTTTTGGTTTTGACAAACGTGTTTTGATTTCGCGCTTCTGAACTTATGTGGAACAAAAGTTCGTCTAATGCTGAAATAGTGGTGCGAAACAAGAGAAACTGAAATTTACTTTAACGCGACAATAATTCAGCTCGAAAATTTACGATAATTGCGACAATTACATTTTGCAAACGACATGCTGCAAACAAGTAAGAATCAGGCAGAAGTCCGCAGACTTGGTCCTTGTTTCAGCTGTCCTTCATGACAAATAGTTGTTGGCACCCACACCCGAACTCATCCCGCATGGCTATAAAAGTAAATGGAAGCCATTGACTTGTCTCAAATCCTGGGTGGCATTGCATTAGCTTTGCTTCTCTCTTCCAAGGTTTTATAAATTTCAATTTGTTAAATGCTTAGCGTACTCCAGGGGATTGTTCTACAGGCAGGAGACACGAGCTACATTTGCAATCAGCGACATTAGTTTTACTTGCTTTGAGAAAGAGGGGGTGCATACTAAGATACAAGTGAGTTGACCGAACTTCCCAGTGTTAAGGACGCAAGTCGTGACTTGTATTAATGTGCGCTCAAGAAGCAAAGACTATGATTGCTTATAGGTGCTTTTAAATATCATAACTTATCATAAGCTGACAGGAAAATTGCAATTTAAGATGAAATGAATACAATAATGTATACAATAAGCAATATATTTAGATTTAATAAATCTAATATTTATACTAAGCTCGGTAAATACTAGAAGCACGTCGCAAATAAAATCATTGCGAATTCAATGAGAGTAGATAATTGAAAATATAGCTGAATTATGGAATAAAATGATGCTCATACATGATACATAATTTGTATTACATTAATGGAAAACTCAATTAGTGCGTACTGCCACCTACACACACACCCACACACATATATTTTCGCACACGGACACGCTCACAGAATGATTTTGCGTAATAATTGTGAGTCACTTTTAGTGCTCATACGACATGTTGTGCATACAAATATATGAATTTCATATTGAATTGAATTTGATGCATTTTCCTATAATTACTCAAATTAAATCATAATATGAATCGTAAATCATTAAACTTTTGAACATGACAACCATAATACAGAAATTTACTGAACTCCCAAATAAAAAGTGTTGTGCAAGCTTCAACTGAAATTACCATTCTTATTTAATTACAAACCCACAAATCAAAGCGATTTCAAAAGAATCAGTAGAACTGAAATTTTCGTGTTTCGGATTTTTATTTGGGTGGTGTTGTTTGTTCGTTTGTTTTATTTTATTTCATTGCGGTTTGCCACTGCAAATTGTCAAGCCACAGAAATTTATCAGTTATACCGACAATTGCATTATTAATAGCAGTTTAGACCACATGCAGTGGACAGCACACGCTTAAAGGGCCTTTCCATGTTACACTCACTCTCCCTCTCTCTCTCTGCTTTTCACAGGGTGTAAACTGAAGCAGTTCAACAGAAGCAGCAGCAGCGTAGCTGGACCCACATTCACAACAATAAACCAATTTAAAGAAACCTTATGTAAACAGTTTTATAATGGATTATATGTGTATGTGAGGATTATATTGCTACATGAGTGGTCCTTATGAGGCACTGTGTGTGTGTGGGCTAGAGTGTGTGTGTATGTGTTCTGGCGTGCCACAAAGTCGTTGTAGAATGAATACAGAATTCGAAGGAATTTATCCATGATTTTAGTTTTAAGTCATTTTATAATGTTGTTTTTAACATTTTGTTTTTGGTTTCTCATCTGTTCCATAGCTATCAACATATATTTTATAGTTAGTTTTGTAGATTTCTTTTCATTTTCAGTTTCTTTCAGGGTTCTTTATTCATTTGTTATATTTTATTTTTAATATTCTTTATTATTATTATTTACTTTGTAACTTAAGCGATGTTTATTTCCATTCACACACGATTAAGGTAAACATATATGTTCGTACAAATTAAATTTATCATTAATAAACAATAGTTTATCCTATCGTGCTTAAAGTTTAAGTTATTTGCATGGTGTTGCTAACTGCCAATGCATTTTATATTCGGCAAGACGAAATGTTAAAATGACATTCATGCAAAATACTAGGAAACCTGATCCAAACTTAAATGATGCCACATTGAACACAAATGCATATAGATAAATACAAATTCCCATTGCATAAATATAAGCAGCGTCTGCTACACATTACCATCCATCCAGAAGTTGGCCACCTCTGGTTGCAAACGAACGAACTATTTGAAATGACAACAACGCACCCGTTGCTGTCATTTTTCGCCTGTTCACCGGCTTAGCTGACGCAATTGCCTGGCCTAGTTAGTGGGACTGGCTGGCCACAGAGCAGTTGCAAAGAACTATCAGCCAAAGCAGAGTTTTGTTTAAATTTGTATGCAGTACGCAACATTGTGTTTGTTAAGTCCTGCAGAGAGAAATTGGCATGCTGAGAAGATCTGAACAATAACAAAGTGATCAATAAAGTGGTTTTGTACGTGTTTTTTATCGTTGTGTCTACTTATTGAAGTGTCAAATGCCAGCTGAGCTATAATCAAGTAGAATAAATATGTTTAGCACTCAATAAAACAGTTATACAAGTAAAATATTAATAATACTTTACCTTTAAATTAAGAATGATGTGAGAAAAAAAATGAAAGTTCTTTCTGTAGCACAGTTTCTTAATGCAATCAAACGTAGAGCTTTAAAACACCAAACTAATAATAATAAACATACCGCTATATTTTTGAATATTTCAAATATAACATATATGTTAGTTTCTTCCAGTTATTGAAGTTAACAACCTTTACTGATTATTCGACTGAGCCGTTTGGTACTCCTTATAAAAATACTGTTGGTAATTATTATGCCTATGTCTAGAGACAACAGCACTTAAGTTGCAAAAGCATCCTAACTGCCTGCCTGCTTGGCTACCTAGTTGCCAGCTTACATTTTTCTTTGTCGCAGATTGTTATTTCAATTTAGGAGACTACTTCCTCTGAGGTAGGCGAAGTCTGCAGCTCTTAAGCTGATGAACTTAAGGCTTTAAAGCTTAATGGCTGCCCATTAAGGTGCACGATGTGTAAAATGTATGCCAAACAGCACTGACGCTACGAATATAATTTGGATTAAATAGCTAAACGTTTTTTGTCATACCTTAAATATGTTTATTGCGCCGGAAGTAGAAAGCAATGCGAGTTTAATACCATGTTGTATTCGAGTTATGCCTGGTGGCATGCGAATAATAAATATGTGAACCAAAATGAAATGATGTCTGGGCAATATGAACTCCCGCTGACAGGCATGCCTTCAAATCACGCCGCGTGTGCATATCAAAATTATTTTGGAGCCTCCTTGTTATTATGTATATGTGTTTTTTCGGTTTCTTGTCATGCCTGGCAGCTGTCAACACTGCCTGTCTATCTGTCTATCAAATCAATTAAAGCTATCAAATAGTTACAGAGGCGCTACAGGGTTGAATCAATTAAAAGCGCGTCTGGTTGTAAATAAAATAACAAATGAAAATTGATTCAAAATTTCGAAAACTTTAAAAGCTTGTGCTTATTTCAAGGATGGCCTTCCCTTCCACACGAAACGAAAAAGTTAATTTTGCCCTTAAACAATCAATGTATAGTAGAAGTCGGTTGCTTTTGCTTATTTTGTCTGTTTGCCTCTTGTAAATTTTAACGAATCCGCTGCAGCATATGCAGCATCCTTGCCATTGTTTAGCCACGTTCCCGAGTGTCGCTCTGCTGTTGCTGCCGCATCAGTCGTTTCCGTGATTTCCGTTCCAAAAGCCGTCGCAGACGTCGCCTTCCCACATACCAATAAGTCTGTCTTCGCCATTAAATGGGCTATGTTCTGTGTCCGCTAGCACGCAATGCGCATTTTAAGTACAATTTAAGCATACATTTTCAATGTGGCCTGTATTTGTGTGAGTCGTCCGACAACTATCTCGGCTGTATGTTGTTGACTGTGAATGTGCCAAGAGGGCTGAAAATGTGTGATTTAAAATGATAAAAACATAAATGCTGCTAGGTTGAAAATAGTAAAAAATATTTTTGGGTGCACTGATAGGTATGTCATCTAGAATGTTAAAGTAACAAAGATAAAATTTTTCTAATACATTTGTATTTAATCCGATATTTAATTTGATATGTTATTACTTTACTGCAATTGAAATTTTTACTAACGCTTGACATTGATACCATCCTAAAAGCTACCAGAATCAATTTACGGCCTAATATTCCTTTGGAAGTTTAACTTCAAAACAAATTTAAATTTTATGGACCTCAAAATTGTGCAACCTCTTGCCTTAGGAATATTTTAATTGAGCTGCCTGCCTTAATTAATTGACATAATGCAAAGCAGTCAACCAGCAAAAGCGTTTTCCGACTCCAGCCCTTTCACTTTCACGTTTATTTCACTTCAGCCGTGTAGCCTGTTTTAATGCCAGCCACAGGTGCGATGTTTACCAGACGATTTAAATAACAGTAACCCTCCATTATCAACCCACCACCCACACTCACATTAATGCCTTCAAATATACCTTTGCTGCCATGCATTTGGTTAATGGCCAGTTTTCAAATTAGCAGCTCATTCAAAAGGCAACAGCGGCAGCAGGAACCAGGCGGCTGGTTTAAAAAACACTTTAATGTTATGCCTGCCTGAGTAATGGCCATAAATTAGCCAAAAGGTTCTTTGGCATAAGTTTGTTCCGCACCGCTTTTGTACAAATTTTCTGTTTGCAGTTCGATGGGGTTTATTTGTACAAGTGGTGCTGTTGAAACACGTAAAAGTTTTAAGTTCTTCAAATGTATTCAATCTAAAATTTCTGCTTTTCGCTTTTAGCTGTAAACATAAAGCAAACTCTCTGCCTGTTTCGAATGCTGTGTAAACTTTGGACTTGTATATGGATTCAATGAATTTATTCATTAGTTCGCTTTGATATGCACTTCAGCGCCCATTGCATTCCGTCCGTAGTTCCCTTCAACCTTTTTATACCCTTAACCCATTGAAAATGGGTAAAAAGAGTATAATGGTTTTGTGCAAAAGTATGTAACAGGCAGAAAGAAGCATCTCCGACCCCATAAAGTATATATATTCTTGATCAGCATCAACAGCCGAGTCCATATATCCATGTCCGTCTGTCCGTCCGTATGTATGAACGCGTCGATCTCAGAGACTATAAGAGCTAGAGACTCCAGATTTGGTACATAAGCTCGCCTAATCCCCGCGCAGTACAAGTTTGTTTTAAATTTTCGATAACTCTTCCCGTTTCCGATATACACATGTGATCGATAACAACAAAATCTTGAATTTGGAAAAGTTTTTGATGCAGTTTGAAACATTAGACGAAATAATGACAATTTGTCGGTTGAGTAAGAAGGCTCTAGTAGAGAAATCCCGACTACACTTTACCCTGAACCCCATATTTTAAGTGTACAGTCAAAAAATTTTCATTATTTCGTCTAATGTTTAAAAAACACTTTAATGTTATGCCTGCTATATGGCTATATCGACTCGGCTGTTGATGCTGATCAAGAATATATATACTTTATGGGGTCGGAGATGCTTCCTTCTACCTGTTACATACTTTTGCACAAAACCATTATACCCTTTTTACCCATTTTCAATGGGTTCAGGGTATAAAAATAGCGTGAGGAGAGATAGAAATAATATACTTGAGCAGTGTCTAGCCGCTTGCATACAACACATACACACCAACAGACATAAACAACTTATCACCCACATGAGTTGCCAACGTAAATGCTTTTGAAGGTGTGCGAACCAAGGGCCAACCTAATGCGATTTATTTTTATGGCCAATTTGCTTGATTAGGTTTCGATTTTCATGCGCCCGTTGCACTCGATGCTTTTGCAGTTCGAGTTCATTAAAGTTTGCAAAGCACGAGAAACAGCTTACTGAAATAAGGTTTCACACTCCGCCAAGTAGAGAAAGTTTTCAACTTCATATGTCCAGCTGGTGTTAATAACGCGCCAAACGAGAAATTAATTAATAGAGCAACAACTAACAGCCAATATGGTAGCTAGCTTAATTAAAGTTTCTGCAAACTGTCAAACACACGCATACACTCAACCAGCCGCTATGTGTGTGTGTTTAACAGCTTTATTGGTGCTTGTGCTCATGAACGTAATCAACAAACATTTTTAGAAGGCAAATTAATAAATAAAGACCCTATAACCAAAGCTTAGCAAAATAACGACTAAATAATGCTCTAAAATGATAGCAACAGATTTGTGTAAAACATTGACATTACTTTATTATTCTGCATTAAATTCTTCATTTAACTCTGTTTTGTAATATTTTATTTTACATATTTATTTGTATTTTCTTTTCAGCTTTTTAGCTTAAGCGTGCAATAAGAATTGTGCGTCAGTGATTCTCGAAATAGATATGAAGGGTGTTGGTTCTATGAAGGAAAATAGAAGAAAATGTCGCATGACATTATGACATTTATGTGCCATAAAAATATTCTGTACGCTGTTGTGCGACCTCGAGTGGCACGCAACTAAAAAATGTCGCAGCATCCTTCTATACATAGAAATACATAGTACGTACTTCAATAACATGCAAGTATATTTGCGGTTGTGTACATACACACAAAAACACTCTATGACAGATACAAAATTTACACTCTGGCACCCATGAGACGATGACTCTCTTTAAAAATAGCTTTTCCTATAGAGACCTTGTGCTGGGAATTGTCAAATGTTATTAGGGTTATTGTGCTTAGATAGATACATTTGGTGGGTTTGTCGACTGCTTGTTTGAATATATATTTAAGCGAGGTTGGTGGATTTTTAAACACATTGTAAGACTTAGGCATGGACTAATACCACTTATAGTTCGTACATATATTATTATTTTTATACCCTGAACTCATTAAAAATTGTTAAAAAGGGTATAATGGTTTTGTGCAAAAGTCCGTCCGTCCGTTCGTCTTTCTGTATGTATGAACGCGTCGATCTCAGATACTATAAGAGCCAGATACTCAACATAAGCTCACCTAATCCCTAGGCAGTACAAGTTTGTTTCAAATTTTCGATAACTTTCCCCGATAACGATATACACAAGGGATCGATAATTATTTCAAGTATGCAGTAAAGTAAAGCTCTCGGACCTTAATTTTAACTACCCCTCACTATCCAGCACAAGTCATCTGAAATTAGAGTATTACAGAGTTGGTTATGCACCAACTGCAGCTTGATTACTGGCGCTTACTATTATAATTTTCATACATGAAAGCGTGCAATGCGCTGCAATATTATTTTATATTAGGTTTACGCCCAGGGGTGCAGTGTAGACGACCACATAGAACTTTGAGCATGTGCATGCACTATGTAGCTCGGCTTAATTAAAATAGCTGTCAAATACATAAGTTGAAGTTTATGCATGTATATATACATAAAGTTGAAGTGAACAAATTTTCAATGGCAACTTGTTAGCCTAGCAGCAAAGTAATCACGATAAAGGCAATACGAGTAATGGCAAAGAAGCAGAGGCAACGACATCGGAAACGTGACTAAAGCCGTTTTGCCAATAGGACACGAAGACGAAGACATTGCCTGTAGCGCTTGGCCAGCAAAGATGAAGAAATAAATGTGTATTTATGGAATAGAAATAGGCGATGCTACACGCGGCATTGAACTGTGAAATGACTTCATTAGTAAAAATATTGTATATCGCCCAGATACAGCGATGAGACAGACACTAAAGCTTGTAGCGGCCATGATTTATTGCTTATATCCGCGCGCACACACACACACACACACAAATGAAAAAATATATATATATGGGGATATGTATATATACTTGTAAACCCACATAATTTCACACACATTTCGGCAGCTTGTATGCGAAATTTTATGTAAATTCAACAAGGACATAGCCAAAAGACAAAAAAGTTGGTCACACGCGTACGAGTACAAAACATAAAGCGCAAATTAATTGAGGCAACTGGGAAAAGCACACAACTTGGAGAAAAAAAAGGGAAGAAAACGAAATTTCGGGTACGTTTACGTAATTTTTGTTTTCATAGAAACGGGGCAACAAAAAAAGGGTCGGAAATGATATGGAAGTGGTTGACTATAGCCGAAGATATACGATGCTTGATTCCGGTTGGTTTGCTTAGGTGCCCTAATTATCTTATGATACGGCAATTCCGTGCAATTGAAAATTAAATTTGAGATACTTGAAATACATATATGTAATTATTATGCATGTTAGACTGCTTAAAATTTGAATGCTGCTTTATATTATTTAATGTTAAGCTAGTGTCGAAATTTTGTTTAATTAAATTTTGATTTAATCATGATTAAAATTTTATATTTGATCAAAAATTTATATCAACTTTTAAATCAAATGCTCATTCATTATAAATTTAACCTTTTTTCACTTTGGTTATTCATTTCAATACTGTATTTCAACGCACATCTGATTGTTATATATTTTTTGCGTGTGCTATCAGTTTCACATGTTATCTGCACAAACCATCGCTCTAATTAAATGAATTCTGTCTTACTTAATAAATCGTTGCCTTTATCGTATTAAAGCAGAGATACATATTTTCTATTTGATAATATTAACCTGCCCCTCTTTTGCAGCATAAACACCCAAATCAAAAAGTATCCTTTTTTGTGGAGCCAAAAAACTGTCCTCCAAAATATTTTGTACGTTCGAAGCAAGGCGCGTGGCACAAACACAACAAAAAAATGTCAAATTAAATTTAAAAGGGAGCTTTACTTTTTTTGTGTTTTTTTTTTCAGTAGAGCATTTTGCATTTGTTGCTTGGTGACATTCTCTGTGGCTTCTTTTGTGCAATGTGCAGTTAAAACTATTTTTTATGACACTGTACTTTTTACAGCAGTTGGTGTTACTTAAAATTATGAGGGTCGTCCGTAGATTTATTTCATTTTTTCTTTCAATTGTTTAAAATTTAAGATGTCCGTGCTGATTTAAGGAAAGACTGAATTACCCATTCTTTGTTTTCCCAGTTTACTGTTCATTTCGTGTATTAAGTCACCCTCGTCAATCCAATGCGTTGACATGCAACGAATGGACTCGGGAGCCAGCGTCAGATTATTGTGCTTAATAAAAAATTAAGTGCAGGGTTCTAAGTTGAAACTTTCACGATCTGGTTTAAGCAAAAGTGCGCAGCACACACATAAGCCATATCACAAATCGCTCATACGCCACATTTGTTGCGTTGAAAATGCGTGTCACGTGTCAATTGTTTCACAGTGTGCGTGAACAAATATGTTGGATAAAATGTTGTGAAGATATAAAAGAAAAAAATACTACACTGTACTTACACTAGAAATGTGCGTGCAGAAGATAGCAGAAGGACGGTCACATCAAGGACAAATTCCAACAGCTGCAAGGACATTAACGTTTTTAATACAACTTTGATAACTGGTATTGAATTATTTAATACTAAGTGTTTCAATTAAAAACACTTACCGCTATATTTCTACAGCATTTTAATAGCTCCCATTTGCATATGTGCACAGCATCTACAGCAATTTCAGTAGACAGCTATAGTAAAAAAGTTATTTCAAGTTTGCTTTTGGCTTTTGCAGCTAAAGTAAACTAATAAAACGCAAAAATGCAAGCGAAACTTAAGCCGTAAATTTTACAACCATAAACTACAGAGCTTGAACATTAAGTCCGCAAACTTCTTAGCAAAAAAAAAACATGAAAGCGTGCTCGCACCAAATTTTCAAAATCCATTAAAGTTTTTAAATTGATTTGTTCCACAGAAACTAGAAGTTTTCTACTATTGTGAACCTTAGTCTACAAATAAAAATGAATGTATGAATGTATGAATTAGTTCAACCTATTAGCAAAAACAACATAATAAGCATAATACTCATGCTTACATTTATAATACACTATATAAAACTAGACACAGCGTAAAGATATATTATAGCTGAAGCCAATAAAATATTTTTTAAGGACACTCTGAAACAACTTAAAGGCTCGTCATTGAAAGTTAAGCATCCGTCAAAGTGTCGATGAACAAAGAAATAAATAAAGATGTTCAGCTATGAATAAAATTGAAACAGACAGTTTCTTTGTATCAATTGTGTAATATATATCTGAAATCACTTAACTTATATTGCAATAAGCTCTTATAATAAATTCAAATACAAATTTCACTATAATATGTTCTTTAAAAAGATACTTAGTTAATAAATATAAGCAAATGGAACAACATAATTTGCAACAGTGATAATAATTCTATTCACATATTTATATATATCTAATATCACAACGAGATAAACGAATTATTAAGACATGTTTGCTATAATGACACTCCGTTCCATAAGCTTACTGACTTAAAACATAAGTAACGTACTTTGTAACTATAATGAAAAAAGTTGGCTAGCGACAGTTACTTCAATTTAGGTCTTGCCTGTCCTTTTTTAGATTAAAAGAAAAAACCACAAATTTACAACTTTGGTAAGCGTAAAAATACGAATTGAAAAGAAAGGCGAAATGCTTAAAGACGAATGCTTTATACCCTTGAAAAGCTTAAAAATGATATAGAAACCATACCTTACCTTTTATTTTTAATTTAAAAAAACCATCAGTTTATATGGAGCAGATAAACAGCAGGTTAATATCAAATACTTTAAAATACTTTTCTTCTCGGAACACCTTTTCTAAGAATCCAGTTACGACATTCACAAGGGTATACAATGTGCTAGGCGCACGGGGGGTGTAAAAAGTTTTCCGAGTGGCATCAATCTAATTATTGAATGGCCAACGCATTTGCCCACATCATCAGCGGAAGGCAACAGGAAAACTGCAAAAGAAACTGGGACAGAACAGGTGTGCAGAGCAGTCCACGAAGCTGGAGCCATATTTTGCATATTAAATATGCGAGTTGGAGAAATTTTAAATTGAAAAACTTTGGACGGTGAACAAATTAAAAAAGCCCATGTCCAAATTTACTTACAGGCCATAACGAAAAATAATTCAACAATAAATTCGCTCAGCTTTAAAAGTATTTTAAGTGCAACGAGAGTCAGGTAAACATCTACTGCAAATAGATGCCATGTGCAGTTGATTTGTGTACCACAATTTGTGGCCCGATATTAAAAAGTCACGTGCCGCAAAACTGATTGTGCAAAATCTCAAATCACAAAGCTCAAAAAACTGCAAGAAGTTACCACAATTCACAATATAAGCAAATAAAACTATTCAAAGCAAACAAATTTCTGAGTTAATTGCACAGTTGCGCATTTAATTATATATGTCGAAATGCATTTTAAATCGGTACTGTAACAAATATTTATGCCAATTTATTTTAATTTATGCCAGCATTGAAAAACAAATAAATGAGTCTAATTAAACGGCATGTGTCATTAAGGCAATATCTTATTTGCGAACAGGCCTCAAACAACATGGAAACTGTAAACAATAAGGTTCGTTATGCAATTTTTATAAGCGGAACAGTTTACAAGTGTTCGGAGAATACTTAAATAGCAAATTTTATAGCAATTGAAGTGAATGCAGAATAAATGAGCAAAGGCTTAATATTGTGATAAATAGGAATATATATATGTATTATATCGGAAAATTAAAAGTTAAATTAAATTACTTTTGATTTTTTTTCATTTATGAGATTTGTACTGACCCTTGGGCTTTAACATTCGATTTTAATTAATCGAGCTGTGAAGATCTGAGTTATTTTATGTTTTAAGATAACTATTCACGGCACTCTTTACCGCTCAATCTGCTCTTGCTACTGCTCCTAGATCTGCGATTACACCTGCTCTGCAATCCCCTTCAGACTTTTTGGGTAATTCTTAGCCGCAGAACTAAGAATTAATTTATTAATTAGCTTCTTGAATTACCATGAAAACTTTGAAAAGCAACAAACATTTTCGATGGTCAATAGATGCAATTTTTGAACTAGTTGGCCGCCGATGTAAATATTTTTAACTTAAAAATAGTTGTTTCAATCAATTCAAATCCTATGCAGGGACTCGTATTACACTTAGGTATGAAGATGTTGGTTTTGACTAACAAACAAAATTCTCCCATATGTATACGTTCCTGTTCCGACACGGCCAAAACAGTTCAAGCATATTTAGAAAACAAAAAGTTTTAATGTTGGCTGCAGAAGGTTAAGGCTACTTTATGAAGGACAAGTTGGCGGATATGAAACTGTTGTACAGTTAGCATAAAAGTATTTTCCAATGAATTTTTATACCCTGAACCCATTAAGAAGGGTTTTGTGCAAAAGTATGTAACAGGTAGAAGGAAGCATCTCCGACTCCATAAAGTATATATATTCTTGATCAGCATCAACAGCCGAGTCGATATAGCCATGTCCGTCTGTCCGTCTGTCCGTCCGTATGTATGAGCGCGTCGATCGCAGAGACTATAAGAGCTAGAGACTCCAGATTTGGTATATAAGCTCGTCGAATCCCTAGGCAGTACAAGTTTGTTTTAGATTTTCGATAACTCTTCCCGTTTCCGATATTCACATGTGATCGATAACAACAAAATCTTCAATTTAGAAAACTTTTTGACGCAGTTTGAAAGATTAGACTAAGTAATGAAAATCTGTGAAATTTTATTGAAATCGGTTTAGAAACACTAGAGATATTGAGTATTGAAGTTAAGAAAGTATGCACTATATGCGTATACATACACACACTCACACATACTTGCACGCACTGACTGTATGCGTAAAGTATAGGGTTCAGGGTATAGTCTAGTCTGGATTTCTCGACTAGAGTCTTCTTACTTGTTATACCCTTAACCCATTGAAAATGGGTAAAAAGGGGATAATGGTTTTGTGCAAAAGTATATAACAGGCAGAAGGAAACATCTCCGACCCCATGAAGTATATATATTCTTGATCAGCATCAAGAGCCGAGTCGATATAGCCATGTCCGTCCGTCCGTCCGTCCGTATGTATGAACGCGTTGATCTCAGAGACTATAAGAGCTAAAGAGTCCAGATTTGGTACATAAGCTCGCCTAATCCCTAGGCAGTACAAGTTTGTTTTAAATTTTCGATAACTCTTCCCGTTTCCGATATTCACATGTGATCGATAACAACAAAATCTTGAATTTGGAAAACTTTTTGATGCAGTTTGAAAGATTTATTTATTGAAATCGGTTGAGTAACACTGGAGACATGGAGTATTGAAATTAAGAAAGTATGCATTATACGCGTATACATACACATACATACACACATACTTGCAAGCACTGACTGTATGCGTAAATTATAGGGTTAAGGGTATAGTCTAGTCGGGATTTCTCGACTAGAGCCTTCTTACTTGTTTTTATTTAATTTCGTTCGCCCAACTTTTTCTTTTTTTATAGATTATCACTTTCGCAACCTTACTGTTAACAACTAGAGGCTATAAGGTTCTGCTTATTTAGGATAGCAAACAAATGAAAGCTGCTTTCTTAGGCTCTGGCCGAGAGTAACTGCTGCCCCTTGATGATTCTGTTTGGTTCTCTTTAATGGCCCCAAAGTCAAGGTCATTTGATATTGCTGTCAACACGACGCCTTACTTTAGTGCATGTTTACTGATATCATTAAAGTTTTCATTGCTTGATTTGACATGCAGCAGGGACAAGTTGCAAATCATTTGTGTGGCAGCCCCAACATTTATGTAAATTGCGCACTTGCCTTCTGTACTTCATACTATTGCTGATGAATGCGATGGCTGTTGAAATGGCCTATGCGTTTAACTTGGGCTGTCCGATAACACGAATTTCCCTTTTTTTATGGGCTTTAAAAAGTTGCGAGCACTTTGGGCCCATGTTGATTGCTTCTTTTACACGACAACGTAACGAATCCTATTAGGGGCTACAATATTGATCTCAGCTTCACGTGAAGATCCGCTCGATTCCATGTTCTTGGTGTTTTAGTTAGGAAAATCGAAGTGCAAAACGTAAAATAACTATGCAGCTAAGCATTAGCTCAACTTTGGCATTATAGTGAGTATTTCGGGGAGGTTGTAAAAAGCATTTTATTATGCAAACACTGAACCAAGTCTGGTGCCCCAGTTTTGTCTTATTGGGCTAAAAGTTTTAATACATTTTTTCGGCTCTTTGCCGCCTTTGATCCAAGGCAGAGAGCGTAAAGGAATCTCAAAGAACCCAAAAGACGTATGCCACAGCCATTTCATATACATATGTATGTATGTGAAATGTTTCCATGGTTCGCTTTTCGCCTTCTCGCGCTTAACCGCTGTGAAAATGGCGAAGCCCACTAACATTAATTTTTAAATAGTTCTGTGGCAGTGCACACTGTCATATGCGAAAGTGCGGAGGTGAATGAGTGTGAAAATATGTAGCAGCTTCCATGTAGCCTTTTGGCATGCAGCTGTGGCACGTGAGCGACTTAAGCCGCACAAACAAAATACAAATTAAAACCTTTTAAAAAGTACACTTTAATGCCTTGCAAGAAACTAAATATAAATAAATAAGGAATACAATTATAATTTACTATAATTTTAAATAGAATATTAATTAAATATACTCATGTTTCCTGTTCTAATTGAAAAATGCGTATTACTTTTTTATACCCTTATTTCATCGTCATACATGGTATTCGTAACGCGTAAAGGATAATTCACCTGGCCATTTTGAGCTGAATGTGCATAAGCTGCTGCTGCCTGTTTGACATTTTGCACAAACGTTTTTTCTCGTGGCTTTAACTCATAGCTATTTTTATTGCCTGCCATTTAACAAAATGGCGCAGACATAAAAAATGGCCGGCACGCAATGCGGCAACTTGTTGGCACTCCGATTTTTTACTGATTTGCTGAAGGCCACTTTGATTTGCGGCTAAAGTTATTAAAGTCTTAATGTCAACCAAGCTGTTCGACAGTGGAATAAATTTTGCTGCTCTTTAGCCCATTTGTATGCACACTCACGAAACATCAACCCGAAAAACTTACAGTCAAGGTTCCGAAAGTTTAGTTTAATACTAGTTGTTCCGACGAGTTTCGCTCTTACAACTCGCAACTACGCGTTTTAATGCAAATTAAAACGTTGCCGACGCCAAAAAGTTTGGCGTGTTTCCCAACATTTGGCGCGTGAAAGATTAAATTGAGCTCGCTGATCTCCTTTACACCAATCCCAAAAATAACTGCTGCTCTGCACTTAGTTACAGCGAATTTGCTGTTTGCAGTAATCGCTAAAGCAATGTCAATTTCGACAAGCTCCATTTCTCAATTTTTATTTGTATTTATCGCCTTTTCAAGCTGCGTTACAAAAAAAAAAAAACCTAGGCAATTTAAGTACTATTGTCCTCTTAAAAAAGTAGGGTGTGTTTGGGAAAGAGCTTTCGTTCTTGGTTACAATATGATAGACAAAGAATATAATATAGCTTCGGAATTCAAACATTTAAATAAGTTCTCGGATCCATCTGTCAGGTTATTGTCTAATTATTTTTGCACAATAATTGCATTGTCAAGCTTTGTATAAAATGTGGATGTTTGGCAAGAATCAAAACTAAGTATTCAATTTACATTTTGTTTTAAGTATTTATGTAGTTCGAAAATACAAAACAATATCAATTCACTCACATTCACTGCTGGTTTTGTTTAATTCTCATTTATTTGGTATTTGTAAGGCAACAGTAAAGCTGGTATTTTGGTACTTGCGGTTGTTCTTCAGTAAAGTAAAATGCTTATTTGCATTGGGTTCCAGGAATTTGCTTCGACACGCTGATTTTCATGGCTTTAGACATCGGTTTCTGTGGTTCCTAGCTGGGGCAAGTCGACCTTTCCACGTTTTGTTGTTGTAATTTTCTTGCTGCTGTTTGTAAGCAATTTAATTGAATTATTCGAGGGCTGGATGCTTTACTTCTCCAGCCTGTGACAGCTGCTCTAATTAGTCGGGCGCAATGGCGAAGGCCACGTCTGTGGCAAAGGCGTTTAATTAGCTCGTCTCTTCTCGTTTGCCTGGGCGTTTGGGAAACGGAGGTGAGCCACAGTAGGGTTAAGCTGCTTAACGTCGTCCGACAGTGTCATTAGGACCAGTGGCAGGCAAAGCGATGCCATCATCCATTATGTTCCAATTGAATTGCGCAACGCACCAAGGCAAGAAGCTCGTTTGCCATTTAGTTAATCAATTCGTCTGAATTAATTTCAAGTTGCTCTTGCAGCGGTGACGAATTCCAACTAAAAACCACGCTCTCATTCATATTTTCGGTATCGTATTTGTACCAAATTAAGGACAATGTTTATAAACTATTAACGGATTTTCCACCCATGCGTGAACCAGTATGGGAGGTGTCTCCCCAGCCGTAGGCGGTGCATGACCTGTTTTCGTATCTATCGTCGATATCAGCCAACTGCACCTTGTTGATCAGATTCGTGAATTGCACATGGGGTGTACGAATAAGAGCTATATCATTAGAAAAACTAATCACGTTGAACTTTGGGTGTTCAATGAAATTAACTTTGTTCACTTCATGGGTTAGTTTGTCAATCCCTAGTTTCGTTGAGCCAAGCAAGATCCTCACAGATTTTTTATCCCTTACGCAGTGAGCAGCTGTCTAAATCCATGTGTTGTCAATAATCGCACCACCGCATCACACATCATCATTATCAATATGTCCACGGCAGTATGAGGCAACAATGTACGGAACTTTTCCTTCTTTCGCCGGATAGCCATGGAAAACACGACACTCAATCTTGACAAGTACCGTCAAGTTCTTCTGAATCGGTATGTTCGGCCCAAAAAACCCATTTGATCTGACAATAGCACAGAAAATTGTTTTCAGCTATAGCTTCATGCTAAAAAATCTGTTTGTCTGCTTACCAAACGAAAATGCTCTCTTTTAAAATGAATAGCGGCCCTACATTTCTAAGCTTTTTTTTTACAGATATCACCAGCACACACAGAAAAAATGTTATTTACTTTTTAACAAACCTTATTGTATGTGCAGTTATTCAGGTGAAAAAATTTAAAAAGACCTGTACTATTAATATTTTAAGCGTAGAACGCAAAATATTTCCAACGTAAAAAAAAATGTTGGTTTATATTTGTTATATATTTAATATATGTATATATTTTTCATTTATTTATATTATGTTATAATTATATATTCGGGATTTCACAAACTTTTTGAGTGTACGATCTAAATAACCATTGAAAATGGATTCAAATTAAATATATAATAAATATTTAAAAGGCTTTTAGTTAATATTTGTAATGATATATGATGATATTCTTCAGACTATTATACAATTTTACTAAGCACATATAACTTATAGCTATAGATAAGTTTCACTTACTGAATAAGTTTTAATAAAAATTGCATACCCGCACTGGTAACATAAAAACAAATCGATATTTTCCTAGTCTTGTCAATGACGTTGACTGCCTGTTTGTATTTTATTGACTTTTACTGGGCTTGTTAGGCGCTGCTGTCGTGTCATATTTTTTTTGGCCAAAAGAAAACTGCCATAAACACGTCGCACACGTATAAGCCATTTTAAAAATGGCGTCAACGTCACTTCCGCTTGAGTTTTGGGAGGGAGTCGCAATGGAAGGGGAATGCATTTGAATTCAATTTGGATGTGATTCACATGGCGATGCTTTTGATGAAGTCGTCAGCGCGTCTTTAACACACAACTACCCGGCTTTCTCCATACTTCCACCATAAAAGAAATCATGGAAAATAATTGCCGGAAATACAAAAGGAAGAAGCAGTGTATGGCACAAATGAAATCAAATTGAATGGTTGGTGGCATAAGGAAGATTCAAGCTAGATAGATTTCCAATTTTGTCATCAAGCTGCCTAGGAGAGAAGCTGGGTGAGAAGCACCACAAGGGAAAGCATCCAAGCTCTGTTGTCATTGTCGTCGCCATTGTATTTTTGGTCTGAGATAGCTTATGTGGCGTATACTCAACGATAATTAATTACGGCTTTTGTACGAGTGCGCAAATCTGTCGGTCTATTTGTGTATGAGACTTTTATTTGAGTGGCTTCTTTTCAATTTCAATAGGGACTATGGCGCCCGGGGTTCATTGACTGTCCACTCTCATCATTATTGACCCATCAAGTGCGCCTATAAAAGCTGCAGTCCTGCGCCTAGAGAGCAACATTCCACACTCAACACTTGGAGGAGCCGTGCAGTCCGAAATCATTCTCTTCACAGCTCAACTTACTAGCATGGCCTCAATGCAATTGCTGCTCAGCTGCGCCACAAGTCTTTTGATTGTTGTTAACGCCGTGGAGCTGACGCCGCAGCAGCTGTTGAATGCCGCCAACAATGAGCCAGCAATGAGCAGCGGTAAGGCCAACATTCAATATTCACAATTTCCGCTGCTCGACGATGAAGCTGCCGATGTGGAGGCTGTGGAGTTGCCACTAGATGTCGACAGGGATCAGGATCAGAATAGCAACGAGCAGTTTCCGTTGCCCACGCGCACCCATCATTCAATGCCGCCAGCCTGGCTGCAGTTTGCCGACGAACCCATCCAGAAGCCCACCAGACTGACTCCAAGTAAGTCGGCTTCATTCATTAAGCAACAGCACAAGCATTCACATGTACATGGACATGGTGGGAACAGTGGCAACGGACACGGCATTTGCACCATTGAGATAACCAGCAAGGTGCCAGGAACATGTCAGCCCATGAGCGTGGGAGTTGGCAGTGCCTGCATATCGGGTGAATTTATGGAGGTCTACAGTGCATCCCATTGCTCCAACTACTAAAGTCAACAGGAGCAGCTCTCTTTCTGTCTACATACATATGTTTTAGTGGGTTAAATGGAGGAATACGACTACCTGGTGCAAGTTTTTGAAAACACAAAAAACCAATTTTAAAATTTGTATGAATTAAGTTTATTTGATAACATTTACTAAACTTGTTTCTTGTGAGATCGATCTCCAGATTCTACATAAAGTTTTGGTTCTTTTTTATCATATGGAGACTTATTAATTTAATGAAAAATTATTTGATTTTCTTATTTTATTTAAATGATATTATTAAAAATGTGTTTGTCAGTAGCTACAAAGAAATAAAATTAATTATTAAAGCCAAAGTGCTCGACAAGGATATAACCTGTACACAGATTTCCTACATAAATTTAATTCCACTTAAATATTTAGAAGCATAAACTGTTTAGTTAACTAACAAATACAAGTATCTAATTAAAGCCATAAATTAAATGATGACTTTGGTTCTTTCAAATTTTTGTTTAAAATCAATTCCCCAGATTTAATAGCTTTACAGTATATCTGGCTGTAAAATCTTATAGAAGTATACAAAAAATATTATATTATATTTTAGAAAGTAAATTCTTGTCTGGGCACAGTATATACGCTAATAAACTTATATTTGAATTCCAATACAAATGATTTATACTTAATTTATTTATACATTTATTTTTAAAGTTTTTTGATTTATTAATATATATAAATATTTAAAATGTATTTAATATAATGACAAATGTACATTAAAGCAAGATTCAACAATTAAATTTTCAGGTTTATTGTTAAAAAATATACATTTTCTATAATTTACGTATCTCAGATAATGTTTGCTTTTTCTTCAAAGCAGCCCTGAATTAATCATATTTTAGTATGAACCTTTAAAGAATTTTAATCAAATTGTCAAATGTATGAAAAATTTGAAAAAAAAAAAAGATTCAATCTTTAATTTATTAAATTCTGAAATAAAATGACTTTTCTTGGTGTCAAAATAATATTCTGGTATATTGTACTCACAAATCAATGGCATGCTATCTCATTTTAGGCCAGACCGTTGGCTTTGTGGGTTTGGCACCCGGCACCGTTGTCGAATTTCCAATGGCCACACACTGCCCACCGAATACCTCCATAAGCTGAGGTGCCTGAAAGAATGGTGCACGCTTCCAGTTGGAGGGACCAACACGATCCATTCTATCATAGATCAAACCCGTTACATCATTGCCACGAAGTTGCTCCAACAGCTGCTCATTTTGTAGATCATGTCCCCAGATAAACACCACCTGGAATAGATCCAAGCCCAGATTCACCAGTTGTTGCTGTTTAGCTGTTTGAAAGTTTTGAACATGCACTGCTGTACCAAGAATCTCAGCGTTTTCTGCAAAATTAATGGCTTGCACTAAGGTCTGGGTCCTCAGGTCCATGTAGGCATCCCAAATGTTAGTTCTGCCTGTGGTCATGAATACAGTTGGAAACGCTGACTGCTTCAATCTCACCATGGTACAGATATCGGCATCGAAGCTGGCAAAGATTAGTGGACGACCGCAACCAAAATGTGCCGTCACCTCAATAATCCTATCCACATAGACATTCTTGTTGTGCGTTTGGGATGACTCTAACACGCCAGATTCCATCAGTTGCGGCCACTTGATCTCCACAATGAGTCCCAAACTTTTTGGCAACGCCTCGTACACTTCAGACAGCTTAGGAAATAGTCGCTGCATTTGGCTCACATTCCGCACATTCAGATGACTGAACTCCTGCACTGTCCAATGTTTCAATATAAAGACACGACTGGCTTTCAACTCTTCATAGCTAAGCTCTCGGATGAGAACATAGCGCAGATCAAAACGATCCACAATTGGCTGATTGCTTGGTAACTGACTGCTGGTTGTGTAGAAACCAAATCCACGCCAAATTATGGGCACATAATCACGCGTTAGCTGCAAATCTAGGTGCACCATGTCACCTTTATGCTTGGCCATAGCCAAGAAACTCTCGATGGTGTTCTCCATGAGCTTATTATAATTGGAACCCAAGCCACGACTACCCACATCCAATGTAGGCCAGTTGTTGGGCCAGTAGCGTTGAAAACTGACTCGCAAATTGCTGACTGTTCCCAGTTTGGGTGTAGGCCTTATCACCAAGTACGGCACTGTCAGCTGACCTATGACCTGTCGACGGTTTGCATCCTGTACGGGCAGCTGTAGGATGCCACGACTGCCACGCAACTGTTCGGGTAGAAGATAGACCTCTGCCAGAGGCAACTGTATATCATTCAGCTCATAGATTGACAAACGAAATGCATTCTCCACATCCAGGAATTGACTTATGCGAAAGATGACAATGGCACCATCCTGATATTTAACTCCCTGTCGACTCTGCTGTCGAAATGTCGAACGATTGTAGCCATAACGTGAGACTTCAATCAGTGCATCATTCACCAAGCTCAGAGATCGAAGTTTAAGTCGCACTCTGCTTGGACCCTCAAGCAACTCCAAATGCTGCTGCCAAATGAACTTCAATTCAATCACATATTCACGCTGCAGCCAGCCTCGTTCCAGCCAGTTGCCACCGCCGACGGAACGGGGATAGGCGTGCCCAAAAATATCAACACCTGGAGAGCGATAGATCTCAAAGGTCTGCAGCATGCGCGGCACTTGTTGACCCTCCCAGCGACGAAGCACACGTTCACCATTCCCATTCAAGGCATAGATGAGATAGCGATAGTAGACACGATGACTGGCACAGATCCATTGACGAAGATACCACTTGTTACGCTGCTTATTTTGAGCACGCAATGGCACCGCTTTGTCAATGCTCCAGGCGCCCAAAGCATAATGATCTCCACTGACAGCAATTGTTTCATCCGCTGCCAGTTGTGGGCCCGTTTCAGGCAGCTCCAGGTTAAATACACGAAAGGAGGGCAAGCAGATGAAACTACGTCCGGTTAGCTGTGTGGCGGATCTCTCCTTTGGTGGTTGCTCATCATCAAAACTCTTGAAGGCCTGCAGCTGTGCGGCGCTGAAGACAATGCTATCATTCAGTAGGTTAGTTGTGGCGGCTGCTTTGCGAAACAAAAGCCAGCTCAACAACAGCAACACAGCGAGCTTAAAGAGTATGCTAATTGATTTTAGCACTCTATACATTTTTCATTTTCTCCTCGAAGTTTTGAAGCAGCAGCATCGTCATCATCATAAACTTGTTTCCAATCACCGAAAACGACACCCGGCAAAAAAACTAAAAAAAACCAACGGTGAACGCAAAAGCAACGGACAACTCGCAAAGCTACTCTCTTCTTGTTTGGTTCGGTTAAGTTCTTAACCCGGCGCCAACCGACGATCGAATGAAAGAATTGTCGAATGTTCAGCGTAGTTTTGTGGCTGTAAATCAGCTGTGTTTGCACAGTGAGAAAATACATTGTCCGATGTTGCTTACATATCTTGTAGTGGGATGACATTATAACCAATAGTGGCTATTAACATTGCAAACATAAATATCTTATGTAGCTTATTATCGTGTTTTTTGTCGGAGTTGTTAATACAAAAATAAATAAAAAACAAGTAAAATATAATTAACAAACAAATACATTAAATATTCCTATAAAAAGTAAGAAGGGCTCAGAATACTTCATAAAAAGAATATTTGAACAATTGTGTTTCCTTTTTGTATTCAAATTTAAATGATTTTGCAGTATAAAAATAAAAAGTGATAAAATATTCTAATATCTCTGAACGATGCTCAACATAAAATAAGTAATCCAAATTTAAAAACTATAATATTATTATTAGTAAAAACGCTATAGTTTAAAAAGAAAATCCATGACATAATTAGTATATTTTTAAAATTTTTCATTTTTTCCAGTTGCAAAATTAATAATAATATGCTATTTTTTTATTTACAAAGTATTTTTGATGTTTTTTTGAAGTTTATCGTAGTCTTACATATTTTTCTTTAACACGATTGAAATATTGTCTTGTTTTTTGAGCTTTTGCTTAAATTAAGCTTATTTTTTATCAAACCGCTCTCAAGGGTCGGTCTTCAAACATCTTTGAAAGTATTTTATAAAGATTGTTGTATGTTTTTGTGCTCAGTGTTTTTGTTTAATCTTTGGGCTTGTTTAATAAGTTCCCAATGGCTAATCGGATTGCCCCGTAAAATTTGCGTATATGCAAATGATTGTTGATGGTTATGATGAAGAAAGTTCGTTCTGCCGAAATTCAAATATTTTCGTCTACCACTAATGGCTTAACATAGTGCGGGTTATAATCCAAATGCATGTACTTGGACAAATGCCAGCGCTGAAGTGGTTCCCTCGTTTCGTTCGTGCACGTTTTCCCATCCTGAAGCTGAAAATTCTTCACAGAAAGGCGCACAGTTGTCAGATATTCTTCCACCTGTTGAAGTACCTGTGCGCTGGGCTCTTTGGCACGTGTGTAGATTGCCATTTGATGACGAAACCAGGGCAGTGAACAATGCAGCTCCACAGCAAAGTTTTCGTAGTCTGTCTGTGTAATGCGGGTCCAATACAGATCCACTGAAAGCGAGCAACAAATCGTTAAAATCTGATAACCTATTAAAAATATATAAAAACACATTCACTTACGGTCGGCAAATAAACATCTGTTGGTTCTCTGGGGAACTGTGCCATATATCCACCAGATGCCCTTTATCTTAAGACACAAATATATGTACAAAATATATGTGTAAGATATGTGTAACATGTACGTTAATTTGCTTATCTTAGCCAAAGATCCAGACCCAATCACCTTTTCAGTATCGACGGGGAACTCTTTGTACCGGCATATCCAAGTGAAACCGACATCTAAAGTTAGAAGCAAATAACTGAGCACGAGATTCAAATTCGGCCCGAAACGTTGTCGATAGGCTGTCAACATTGTCTTCATCTGCATGCAAATGAGACGCTCCATAATATTGACCATAGAATATTAATATTAAGATGTAGCCAACTTGGCTCAGTTATTGATGTTTATGCTATTTTCTTACCCTTCCATTGTCATGGCTTTAAAAATTCGTCACGACACTATTAAATAATGGCATATCGAATCAACTCTCACACTTATTGTCTCTCTTTCTACCTCTCCCTCTCATCACTCACTCTCTCTCTCTCTCTTTTCCTATCTCTCATACTCCACAGAGTTTATTGTGTTTGTGTTTATTTAAAATTTGAAAATATTTTATTGTATTTCAAAACTTTTGCAAAACATTTTTTTAGTTGCGAAAATGTTGTTTATGTTTTTATGCATATTCTTTTCCTATTCAAATCCAATTAAAATCAGTTAAATTGTAACTTATTATTTTTTTTTAGCTAATTTAAATTACATTTGCATTCTTGTTATCTAGAAGCTCATCGCTCCAATGTAAAATTGTTTTTATTTTTCAACAAAATTATTGTACTTATAATAGATATAATTAATTTTTAGATGTATATTTTTTTGTATTTTTGATGCTAATTTCCTATTATTACCAAGCATTTTTTTTTCTTTTGTCTCATTGTCTTTTATTAGTTTTTTTTTCCATAGAAAGCCCTCAGGCTGTGTACATAACAACTTTAACGATTCGTTTGTGTTTGTTGTGTTTCTTTTTTTTTGCTACTTAATAAACTGTTATTGTTGTTTCTATCAAAAATATTTTCTCCCGATTTTGTTCATCATTTATATGTGATTCCCTTATGTCAATAAGGAGAACAGAGCAAAGATAAATGTGTTCAAGCCATAAATTGTTTCAAATTGGTCAAGAGAAAATTTATCAAAGTGTAGTAAAACTGGATATTACTTGTAAAACAGTTTCAGATATTTTGAAAAGTAGCTTTTTAAAAATTATCCAACTGAGCTCGCCTGCGAAACTCATCTGTGTGCAAAAGTTGGTTTTATCTTGCATTTAGTTATAATAAATATATGTGTATAAAAAAGAATTTACAAGCTTAAAACAATTAACATATATATATAGCTTCGATTAGACTTTGACCGAGTTCACACAGTAGATTTATATACATATTTAATGGAAGCAAATGTATTTACATTTTACAGTTTATCTTATCAATTCTTTTTGTGGTGTGAACTCTGCCTAAATTTTATGACTACCCGCCCATCTACTCCGCAACGGCTCTTAGATCCGGCACTGAGCCTCAAATTCGGCGAGCAACGCACTCGAATTGAAGAAGGAGCGCTGCTTGCTCTCGGGCATGTAGAGATCACTGCGATCATAGCAGGTGGCCGTGGCACCAATCTCGGTAAAATACTTGACACGCTCCTTTGAATTACAGTCATCACCCCAGATGACGGCAATCTGTCCCTGATCCCTCGCCTGCTTAAGCATCAGCGCCGCATTCTCGCCCAGGAAATCCTCAGCATGGGGCGCTGTGCCAGCCAGCTCAAAAGCTTGGGCATGATTGACAGCAGCCTGGAAATTGCGAGTTCGTAGATCACTGAATGCCTCCCACTTCTTGGTTTCACCCTGGGTGAGGAACATGACGGGGAAGATGTTCTGCTTGAAACGCAGCATGGTGCACATATCAGCATCGAAGCTGGAGAAGATCAGTGGTCGGCCGCAACCATACTGGATGACCTCGTGTAGCACACGATCCGCAAAGAAATTCTTGTCAATCGTTTGTTCCGCCTCGGTACCTCCACCTTGACGACGCTGTGGCCACTTAATCTCCACATCGATGCCCAAAGACTTGGGTAGTTGTTGTAGCACCTCCACCAGTCGAGGGAAGATGCGGTGATCGGGTCGGGGCTCGGCATTGTGTGCGGGGTATTCCTGCACTTTGCCATTGATCACAGAGAAGATGCGCAAACGCTTGAGTAGCTCATAGTTAATATCTTTAATCAGCACATACTCCAGCTGTTCCGGCTTCTCAATCTTCTTGCCGGGTGGTGCAGTCCTCAATCCGAAATCATGATAGATAACGGGAATGCCATCTGCAGTAAGATGCACATCCAGCTCAATCATATCCGCACGATGAGCATGTGCACTTAGGAAGGAAGCAATTGTATTCTCCCGCTCCGCCGGCGCCTCAGCAATGTAGCTCTTTCCATTGCCACGATGGCCCACATCCAGATTGGGCCAGCTACGTGGCCAGTAATGAGCATAAGTGGTCTTAAAGTCCAGTGGAGAGTATTCGATACGGCTGCACCACGACATAGGGCAACCTGACCCTAGCCAGTGTCTGTTCCGCATCTCGAGCGGATTTGATGTGCAGCTGCAGCAAACCCTCGCTGCCTGTTAGCTGTGATGCCGTTAGTGTGGCACTGCCCAGCAATACCTGCTCCTGGTTATAGCATTCCAGGCGGGAACGACTGCAGCATCATTCGTTCCAGTGGCAGCGTAATGTGGAAGATGACGATATCTCCCTTGGTATAGGGTACTCCATGTGCCGGCTGCAATTGGAGCTGACTTTGACCATACTGATGTTTGCTGTACTCCACGACGAGTCCGGCTGACTGCTCCACAGGCACAATCTTCAGTTGGACATGTTGGGGGTCAAAGGTCTCAATGTCGTGCACTTGAAACATTTTCTCGCCATTGAATTTCAGTTGAATGATTGTCTCATGATTCAGCCAGCCACGATGAACCTGAGTAGTTCGTTCATCGCCACCCTTTGCCAGGCCAAAAATATCCAATGGAGCGTGGCATTGTTGCTGCTCGGAGCAGGATTGCAGCAGCCGTGGCTTGAAGTGTGTTTCCCAGCGTCTGATTTGCTTTTGACCAACCTCGTTTTCCACATAGACAAAGTAACGGTATTCCAGTTGGCGGCATGATTGCAAACGTACTGTCGTCTGCCACGTGAGCTCATCGATGCGATCCAGAGGCACACAACGTGACAATTGCCATTCGCCCAAAGCTTTGGCATCTCCAGTCACAGCTAGTTGCTCCTCGGGTGCGAGTGGCTGCTGCAGACGCACATTGAACTGTCTCAAGGTGGGCTTGCAGCTGACTGATGTGGCTGCCTCAAGCAGCTCATTGCCAGTGCCAAAACTGGCTGCCTCCACAAATGCGGCACACTGCAATACAATTGAAATTATAATGCAAAGGATTAGTTTGGATGCTTGAAACATGGCGACAACAAATGCGAAATCCGGTCGCACTACAACTGACTGTTTTCAGCTGTAGACAGCAGCTCAAATACCATGCTGTGATAAGGAAGCACAGCTAGCTTACTGAACTAAACAGACAGAAGCAATGTTCTAATCTTGGTAAACAGTTCGCAGGTTATCGCACGCGTTTTTAGTCGCGCGCGCTGTTTAAACTGCTCGCGACTTTGGCGCAAGTGCAAACAGAAATCACGTGTTAGCATATCAGCGAGTTATAGATTCAAATACATGTACAATAATATGTAGCTGTTATTGCGCTTTAATCAGCTACAAGTTCAGCTTGCTAATCAAACTAGTTTTACTTTCCCCAATTGCCCTCTCATCTATGTGCTTAAGTACTTTATACTGTTGTCTATTATAAAGGCATCATACAGACACGTGTGATTGATGAAAGTAATAACCCACTTCAACTTACTTTATAATTTGTACATTTATATTTATTTATATTTAAGGCAATTTTAAAAAATGATAGCTGCGGGATATACTTTTGTATGAAACTCAATAAAAAACAAGTCGAAAGTGCCAAAAATATATGTATATTAGGGCTTCGCTTAATTGTGTCAAATGTGTCGAATAAATAGATCTCAAATCGTGCACTACAAGATCCATATGTAGTAAAATAATGTAAGACTGTTAAAGATGCACTGATGTGTGACTTCTTAATGACATTTTAAGCATTCAAACAAAAATACTGACTAAACACTTAAAAATAAACACAAGGCAAGAGCAACAACAATAAGTTTAAATAGTATGCAAACGACTATTAGAAATTTTGGTACTTTAAACCGTACGCCCACAATTTCGAACACAGACGTTTGCGCGTGAAACTCATAAATATTCTATTTCAGCTGGAACACACCTATAACATTTAGCACGAGCAGCAAAATTAATGATACGATTAAGATTATAGGTTAGATTCAATTTTCAGCAATAGCACAACTAGCGTTTTATTGACAACAGATTACAATCCGCATGCGATTTTAAACGCTATGACGCGCGCGATTTACCTGCCAATAGAAACGCGTACGTTGTTGAACATACTGATATTGTTGTGAGTGTAGCTGAATACAGCGATGTATGACGTAATTGCCGCTGTTGTTGCCGCACAATCTGGCACCCAGTAGCTGCCCCTGGCAACAACAAAATCGGAATGTCAAAAATTTTTGTAAACTTTGCACGGCCGAACCCATAGAAGTGGCCGATTTCTCGCGCACTAAATGAAGATCACGTGTTAGGGACACAACACCTAATTTCTATTGATTTACTTTGGACGGGCAAATAGAATTAATTATATTAAAGTTTCGGCAGATGTGAACGCCCACGGTTCGAATCAGCTCGAACCGGGCCAAGAGCAGCGACTGCTTTGGCAAAATTTCAGAATGGCAACAAAATGAATTTTTGGTTGAAAAAGTCTCGTGTTTTCTCATTTCATGAAATTTTCTTTGCAATTTTTAGATTTGGCATAAACTAGTCAAAACTAGTATATAGTTAGGAAAAGTTTTCCGCATACATTATAATGTTGTTGTCTCAATTTCCAAATGTTTGGTTCGTTTCTTTTTTGGCACAACTACCAAAACCTTGCCAAATATAAAACAAAAATTGAGACAATTGGCAACACCTTATCTATACCAATAGCAATAAATTTAATTCACTCACTGATAGACAAAAAAATGCAAAAAAAAATAATCGAATTATAAACAATTTGATTTCTATTGTTGTCCTTGTTGTGGAAATGCTTGCGCTAATTTCGCTTCCGCAGCTCTCCGACACGTGTTGGCAACGCTTTTTTCTCGCTCTCTCTCTTTTACTCTCGTTGTTGAGCTTTGGCTCGCATATGTTCTTTGTTTGGGAAATTTTAATGCAAAGCTTTCTGCGGCGGATTTGCACAATTGAAAGTTGTGAGCGCAAACTTTTTTTAGTTGTTATGCATTGATAAAGATATAGGGGCTGTTGAAGCGTGCATGATATATGTTAACTGTTTATTTATATTAGGCTCGTAAATCGATAAGGCAACAATCTTATCAAATTGCGTCTAGTGGCACTTTAGCAGACGAAGTTCTGAGAAAAAACTATTGAAGCTTGCAAAGGAACATCATTTGTGGCAGGGACATGTGATGTTTGCCACTTTCAACATGTGGCACAATTCCCAAAAGCTCTTAAAAACAAACAATAACTAATGACTCATTCATCACGTTCTCCATTTATACTATACGCAAATATGAAATGATATCACATATAGTTTCAGGAGAATTTTGTACTACGTATTATTAAATTTCCATTTCACATGCTTTCCGATTCTTGTGCATATGGATTTTGTTATACCTCCTCAAGAGAACTATTTTAATAACAGAATCGACCTTCATTCCCAATGGAAATGTCAAAACACAGACAAATGCAAGCCGCGTTTTACGTCACTCATTACGTTTGATTTGTCGACCTTTCGGGACCGAGTTACAAAATAAAATATATGTAATTACATTTTGCATGTGCTCCTCGGACGTTTGGGTTTCCATCGGTGTCAATAACATGGGTACTGACATGTTTATTGTATTTATTTTTTCTTTGTTTGAAACAATTAAATTAAAATTTTGATTTATCACAGTTATATTTATGTTGTTTTATATTTATTGTTGCACTATGCGGTGTATGCGTAATTAAGTTTGGCTTTTGCTAGGCAAGCATTTTGTACTGAGTATTTATTTTTTAGAGTGTTTTTAACTTTCTCTTTGTTTTCTATATGTTTTGAGTAGTTTTTGGTATCCTTCTGTGTATGATTCTAGCAAGGACGTTCTTGGACGTTCCGTCGTCGTCACACCGACGTTGCATTCGCAACTGTTCGAAGCGATTTTGTTGTGCGCGCAATTTAAACGAATTCTTTTTATCGAAAAAAAACGGCTCGTGCGGTGAGCTTTTGCTGCCAGTTTGCTTTCATAGTATTTGTGCTGATGACAGCGCTGGCGATTTGTTTTGGTTTTTAAACTTGGGGGTACAGTTGCTGCTTGGGCTTTTTGAAATGTGGTTGGCCTTACTCAGCTGGCGGCACAGAAACAAAACAAACCGAAAACACAATAAAACGTGACGACTTGGTTTATACTTTTACTGTTCCCTATCTGAGTTAATGATGCTGTTTTCAAAATGTTGATAAAGTTGTTAAGTAAATAAAAAAAATTCTGATTAATATTGTAAATTTGTAAACAAATTTAAATCCAAAAATCTTTTTAGTTTAGCGACAAAATTGATTATTTATGTGTCAAGAGCTGGGTCCAACTAAAGCCGGTCAAGCAGGTCGTAGATTAACAGGCTCTCATTTTATTATAGAGTATCGAAGCGAAATACACAAATATTTGTAAACAGTTACTATGAGAGCTTTACACACGCAACGCCAGCTGCTGAGAAACTTGCATAAAGCGGCATAAACATCCGACAGACATAAAAAGCAAGAGAGGGTGCGAGAGACAGCGTTAGTGAGAGCGCCAGCCGACAATCCTCCAAACAAAAAACGTGTCAGTCGTGTGCAGACTTCACCACGATGCCGCAGTGCACGTGAAACGTTTTGATAGTGGGGCGTTGCCAGGCCCCCTCAACTCAGTCAGCATCACAAAGCTTTCGCTTTTTGTGGGTGTGTGTGTGTGAGCTTCTCTCTGTCTCTCTCTGTGTAAAACCGGTTTGCGGCGGCCGAATGGTCATTGTTTTTCTTGTTGTTTGTTTACGTGTTCTAAACACTACGCGAACATGCGGTATATTCGATGTGAGAGCTTTCGTCGTGCGCAATTCGCTTGCAAATTCAAAGCTCTGTGCAGGTCTCTTCTCTTCTTACAAGCAACTATCGAAATCATATCATTAGTATGTCTATATATTTAATTTGCTTAATATTTTGCCAGGCACATTACACACAATGCATACACACACACCTACACATTGAAAGCTATAGCCGTATGTTTGTTTACGATTTGTGCCCATTGTTCTGTTCTTTATTTGCAACGTCGCCGTTTTCGATCGTTTTTGTTTTGATTTATTGTAATGTGTTTTATTTCTTCACATCCTACTGCCGCCTTTGTTATTGTTTGTTTTTAAAATCATTTTACTATGTAGTCAAATACTATATAAGAAGAGTCCAAAGTACAGTTGAGCTGCGGTATTAAGTTTTTCAAATATATGCATGTATATAATGTATAAATTATTTGCATTTAAAAACGTAAACATGTCAACAAGTTCTCAGTCACGTTTACACAAATATGTGTGTCTGTAGTTATATTCTGATATGGTGTTATTAAATATATGACTACAGCTGGTCGTTGTTGACATTATTAGCGTATTTTTTGATAAGACTTTGCACGACAGTAAGGCCATTAACACTTATTGGATGGTTAACAAACACTTCGAAAGCGATTATTACAGTTTTAAGCATTATAAGGTGAAGGTCAAGTGCTTGAGCATTATATCTAAGGCGTGGCCAAGAAAATAATGTAATTGCTTGACTATGTCTGGCAAAGGCGTTGTGCAAGAGGAAGTACTGATTAAAAAAGGTTTCACAAGAATGGAAATCATTTTCAAATGCAATCCTGGCAGCAAGTTAAACATTGTATGGAACTAGCTACAAAATCTGTTAGTTTAAAGTTAAGATATTTATCATTATTATTATTATTATTAGCCTCCTTCTGGCCGTTCACTTTACATACTTATTATCTTATTGATAATTATTGACATTGTACAAATGTTTTTAGCTTAACAAAGAAAAGTAAATTTAAGTAAATAAACTCAAGTTTACCCTCTCGGGCATTTTTCGCCACTTATCGTTCGTTCACTCAAGTTCGTTGTAGCTAAGAAAAGTTTAGCCTTGAAAGTCAGACTTTGTTCTTTCCACTCTTGAAAATGTTGTTAACACACTTTTGCTTCAAGTTGTGGGATGCTTTACACTTTTGCAATCACTTCTTATCAAGCTCGCGGCACAAACTGATGGCAGTTGAGAATATTGTATTGAAACTACTAAATAGGAAGTCGCTGATGTCGCACCAGACGCCGGAACAACGTAAATACAATTAAATCAATTTAAAACAATAAAACGCGTAGACTCGCAGTCGTACAAAGAGCCGTTGATGGATGACAAGCTTCGGTGATAAGCAACATTGCGTCAATAGTGCAAACATAAAGAGGGAGGGAAGAGCGAGAACAACCTGCAATGAATTATGATTATCAGCAATATATTATATATTATATATATATATATTATATTTTATATATATATATATATAAATGAATACAGAAATTGTACCTGAAGATCATCACGTTGTTGGCTCACTTTTTGCATCCCCTTTCACAGCTTCAGGCTGCGTTGTCTCGGTTCCTTTCGCTTCGTTCTCTTCCGTTGCTGTTGATGACTTTGCCTCTCGCTCAAATAAGATGACCAGCTCTGTGTGGGTTGTATGTGGAAACATGTCCACAGCCACAGCTGTCTTTGGGTAAAAAGGTTCTCCTTTATACTGCTTGGACTCTGGCCTAGCTAGCTCAATAAAATTGCGCTTGGCACTGTGAGGATTGCAAGAAACATAGACAAGACGCTTAATATCACTAGCTGAGCGTATTGCGGCAATGGATCGAGTATCTGTAAGGTAGTAGTATTTAAATTAACTTTCCACATTTTAAAATCAAAAGGGCATAACTTACGCAGTCCGGCTCTTGGTGGATCCACCACGGCAATCAAGTCGATAGGTTTACCCGGCTCCTGGCCGTAGAGCGCCTCACGCACCATGCTCTTAATGAAGTCATCGGCATTGCCCGCAAAGAATTTACAATTTGTGATGCCATTTGCTTCAGCATTATGCTCGGCATCCTTGATGGCATCTGGAACTATTTCAACGCCCAGCACCTGTTTGCAATGCTTGGCAAAGGCTAAAGCAATGGTGCCTGTTCCGCAGCAAATGTCCAGCATGGTGGTGTTCTTGGTGGGTGCAACTAGATCAATAGCCTGCTGATAAAGAACATTTGCACCCGCCGTATTTATTTGAAAAAAGGCCAATGGGCTGATGCGAAATTTTAGCTCCTGAATGCTGTCCGTTATGTGACTGCTGCCCAGAAGATGTGTGACAGGATTAACCATTTGACCCGCCTCACGATGCTTGACATCCTGATAGTACAACGAGGTGCATTTGTGGGTGGCATTCTGCTCCGGTTGCTCGTAGAAGTTCTTAAGCTCCTGCTGCAGCTCCAGCTGTTCCTCTTCACTCAAATTGGATGAGTATATGCCAGCAACTAACATTAGTTCACCAGTGGAACTGGAACAGCGTACCATTAGCTGCCGAAAGTGACCGACATTGCCAACCGGATTGAACGGCTCAAACTTTGATTGCCTGACCAACTGCTGGAAACTTTGAGCTGCCCATTTAGCTTGAGGTGGCAAATGTGGCAGCTGCTGCACCTCAGCCACCTCAACGGAGCCATCGCTGTAACTGCCTAAGCGAAACCCGACGACAATCTCACCCTCTGCATTCTTGCCCACTGTAAACTCGTTCTTATTCCGATATCCCTGAACAGTGGGCGATGACAGCACACCATTAAACTGAAATTTATCTATATGTGGTTTGGCATCCGCATTCAATCGACGCAGCTCCTGTGTATACTTCTTAAGCAGTGCCGACATCTCCTCTGTCTTCTGTTCCAGCTGCTTTTCGTAGGGCACTTCAGCTAGCGGACAAGTTGCCTCCACAGCAGTTCGCTGGCGTTTCGGTTGGGATTCACCTGCATCCGCTATGCCGCGTCGCTTGTGCAGCGGATCTGCGGATGCTTTGGCCAACATAGCTTTGAGTACTTTTCCCTTCCACTTGTAGCCATTGAGTGTCTCCACAGCACGCTGCTGATCGGCCTGGCTGCGAAAACACACAAAAGCAAATTCCTTTCGTGTGGGAGACTTAATTTTCGTCATATCCAACTTGAGTGTGTTTTTTAGCAGCTTTTTGAACTCCTACAAGGAAACTTAGTTAGTTACTGATTTATGGAGTTGCAATTACTTACCCCAATGCCAAAGTAGCCCATGTTCTTCACTTCAATTTTATAGATTTCCGATGTAAATTCATTGCGGTCCAAATACTCAAATTCCTTGCCGGCTTTTTCAACTTCTTCAGTGTTTGTTGCTCCTTCTTCTGCAGGAGGATCTGACTTGTTCTCAGTTTCCGCTTTACTCTTGGTAAGCTCAAGCTGTATATCTGCTGTTGAAACATCCATTATATTTGTTTTTTATTAAAAAAGCCGAATATCAAAATATGCAACACGTGAAAACAACAGAGGAAATAATGGAATTATCGATGTTATGCGATAGTTCGACTATTATCACGCTTTGCATGTGCACATAGGAAAGGGAAGAGAAGCAGCGTACCAACTTTTGCGCGCAAAAGTCAATGTTTTTAAAGCTACAGCCATATAACTGAAAAAATACTCGCTCATTTGATGATAAACCAATAAAAATATGTTTTTTCATGACTTTGAAAACTATCGACTATAAAATGTGGCGGTTGGTCGGTTTGCAAAGGCGCCTGCATTGCCAACCATTGCAAATGTTTAAAGTAATAAATTGCACATTATTTATTAATGTATAAAACAATTTTTAATTCGCTTTTAAAACAATGATAAATAGTTAAATATGTGAGCAATTGAATTATTCCTTTCAGATTTGTTCGATACCGACTGAACATTGCGCCAAAGCCACATCTAAAACTTGCCGACGTTCCGTTAACATTTGCTGCATTTCCGGTTCATGTTTCATAATGTTCTCTATCTCTTTGAGAAGCGCGTCGGCTTGTCTCAGCTTTGCCTCGCACTCGCTGGCAACATTTGAACGCAGTGCCTGAGTCACCAGCGACTCCTCCAAGTCCATCAGTAAGTTTCCTCGAAAGATACTCCAACCACTATCCAAGCGATCTGATATCTTCAAAAGTTCCACACAGAGTTCCACTTTGCGCTTAAGTAACTCCTCACTCAGCTCTGTAGTTCATAATATATTTTGATAATATACTTTAAGTCTTTTTTTTTGCTTACCATCCATTGAATATCCAGGTGCACTACCATAAAGCTGGGTCAAAGCGTATTTAGCTTGTAAAATGTGCGTATTTGTTTCATGAAGTTGAATCCGATGACAATGTATAAAACTCTCCAAGTCATCAGGTTTTGTCTTGTCCACCGATTCAATCTCTTGTTGCAGTTTAGCATCTTCAGTCAGGACCTCTCGGGCAGTCTGTTTCACATTGCACAGCTGACAATACCAGTTTGCGGCATTATCTAACGGATTTTGGGAGATGATCTTGAAAAAGTTTTTAAAATTAATTTTTAAGCATTAAAGATCAAATCAAAACCACAAAAATCTTTCTCCTTTAGTATATGTCCAGAAACTTACCTTACCCACTTTGCACTTAGCGCACAATTGTGCGCCGGCAAAGGTTCCGAGTTCCGTCGGATCCGCACACCTGTCGCAGGCGCAATCAAAGCATTTGACCAGTTTTAGATGCACCCGCCGTTGAACAGTGCTCCTCAATGGATGCGTATAGGATATGCTAAGAATTGAGCCCTTAGGTATTGCTCGCTTGGCCAGAAAGATGATGTTCATGTTGTCGTCAAAACGATGCCTCAAATTGGGCACACAGTCGTGAGCAATCATTGCACCACCCGGGAAAAGGGCACGCACTTTCCTGCGCTCACCATTCTGCCGGACTTCGAAGGCATTAGTGTCCAGGATGGCGGCAATGCGAAGGATTTCCGTCTCCGGCCAATCCCGTTGACCCAGCACCGTCTTGATAAAGGTTATTAGATTCGCACGCAGCACACGATACAGTGGCGTCTCCAGACGCTCCATAAGATGATCCTCCAATGCAGAAAGCCGAGCGAAAGCCTCCGGACTACTCTTCTTCAGTTGCATACAACGGAGCAGCATAATTACACAATAGGCAGACTCCTTGCCCTCCGGATCTGCCGTATTATAATTGATCTTGGACTGAAAATGACTTGCGGCCATCAGACGACACTCCTCCAAATGATATGGAGACTGCTCGCATTCCTTGCCGCACATGGGCCAACTGCAGGAGGAGCATTTGTAAAAAGTAAGAGCTGGTTTCTGCGGCGCCAACAGATTCCTGTGGCAGCCCAGGCACAGCGGTGTTGCTGCCACCTTGGGGCCTACCACCAAAGGTGCCTCACATATGATTTTCTCGCCCATTTTTATGTCGCGCGTTGCACGCAGATGCCTGCCGAGCAGCTCATTGGTGCTCATTTCGTAGCACTTGCATTCCAATTTGTGTCCACGCTTCCAGTGCTCCTTCTGGTGCTCCCGGCTGCAGTAAACAACGCTCCGACAGCCTGCGCATAATTGCGTTGCACGCTTCTGACAAAACCCACAACTTGTGGGCGTAGTCATCCTTGTAATCTTTTCCAGCCAGCCAGTAAATTATATTGTATATGTATGTGAATTACTTCGCGTTTTTGTGTTTCTAGTGTCTCCGGGCTGTTTGCGTAATGGGCAGCGTTTGAAAATTCACTGAACACAACGAGCAAAGAACTATTTTGGTTGTCTGCGTTGCGGTAACTATACTCTGTTCCTCAAATAGGAAAGGAGTCCGTAAGCTATCACTTTTAATATGTCAGATAAAGCTAGCTATCGATTAGTATCTTACATAGTGGAATAAGTGGAATAAGCATGCAATTATATTTAAGGACCATTATTAAGTATTATGTTATCTCACAACGTTACACTTTCTAATTTGACTGGTCATAGAACTTACCCGTTACTTATAATAATATACTAGTAATATTTGTATTAAAATATTGTTCGTTCTTTTAAAATTTAAATAATGTTCTTTAGAAGTTATATTTATGATTACTGTAAACAAAAGCAAGCAAATTATAGTTTTGTTAAACAAGTTATAAAAAAAATGTAACACTGTATAAGTTATAATAAAAAGTCTCCCAATCGTTATAATATGACATTCGCTAAATTCATACCAGATTCTAGCGTTTGACCACATACAGTGTATTGCTCAGTCGTTTATTTAGTCCTGCAACTATTTGCTTGTTTTCTTTTGTGTGTATTGTTGGCATCGCTCAGCGTTCTTGGACGGTTCGATCTCGATCTTCATCTCTTGTCATTTGGCGCACGACGATTTATTATTACACTTTGTTGCCGCAAATTTTAACTCACATGCCGTATTCTAGCTCTTTCTTCCTCTCTCTGTCTTTGTCATTATCTTGAATGGATTGACTCTTGAAGTTGATCGAAATAATTAGCCGCAATGAACTAGCGCTTCATTTTTAAATGTCATCATTCATTATAAAATTCAACTCCTAATAAGATATTTAAATAAAAACATTTTACTTTAATTTTAGCAATTCAATAATTTATTTAGTATTTCTCATCAATTTTCTATATATATAATATGCATATATATATATATATATTTATTTTTTCATTTATACGCAGATAATTAATGTATTGTTTAATTGGAAATCAGTCTTTTTTATTTAAATAAGTGTTAAATGCATTTTGTTGTTGTTGTGCTTGTTTTGATTGATTGTTGTTTTGATGAAAGAATTCAGTTATATATATTAATTAAATAAGAAATAATAATTGAACTATAATTTATGGTTGTTTTTTGCGTTGCATTGTTGCGTGTCTTGTTGTTTGTTGGTTTTCCAAATTAATAGCAATTTAATTAGTTTGTATATTAAATAAAATTATTTGTTTTTAATTTAAAGCAATAATAATAATTGTAATCATATTTTTTGCTCTCTATACACATTAAAGCGACGCATAAAATTTCATATAATAGACAACAAAGTTTTTTTTTGCTCATTTATAGTTTTCTGTGATATATTTGCACTAAAAAATAGTTATAGTTTCTTTTGTTTTTTCTGTTTTCATACACACACACAGCGATGATATGTTGCTAGGCTGATTTTTAGCATAAGCGAATTTAAATTGTGTTCAATGTTGCTAAGGCAAAGGCGCAAATAATCTTAACATTAGCTAGTACTAGTAGTATATATCGACTAAAAGTTTTTGTTTTTTAGGGTTTTTGTCTAACTGCATCGACATTGGAATTCAGATATAGTTGAATGCATAACAACAAATAATAATATCGTCTTATGTGATTTGATTTCATGTAGTTTTCTTGTTTGTTGGTTTGCTGGTTTGTCGCTAAATGCCTAATTAATATTACAAAAATTGCGCTACATTAATCATAAACAGATAAACACATCAGCAGCATTCAGTAGTTTCCTAGTTTTAACTTAGACATCGTTCTGCTCCTTGAAGTGATGATAATGATGATGTATATGCTCGTGCACATAGCGATGTATCATCGAACTGGATGCACTTGTGTCTAGATCTGCATCGCCAGCTGGTACATCTTCCACATCCTTGGGCTTGGTAACAGCCTCGGCAACGGCTTCGCCAACCTCATCATTCAAATCGATTAGGGTATTTGTGGAGACAACTTTGTTGGGTGTGCTGGTTAGGATTGGACTGACCAATGACAAGAGATCACCATCTTCCTCTTCGCTGGCCAGCAGATGTGCACATTCCAAGGCATCGCCAAATATCTTTGAACCCGCTGAACTGCTGCTGGATGTTGCAGGGCGCGATGTATTCTCTTGTGTTACATTTGCCTTTTGTTGCTGTCGTTGGTGATGTTGCTGTTGTTGCTTGTGACGTTGACGTCGCTGTTCGCGCTCCTTTTGCTGCAGCTGCTCACTGAGCTTAGCATAGATAAGGTTGCCATAGTTCTTATAATCCTTGCTGCTGCGTTGCTGTTGTTGTTGCTGCTGCTGCTGTTGCTGTTGTTGCTCCAGCCGCTGATATCCTTGGCCCTGTTGCTTTTGCTGCTGCTGTTGCTGTTTGCTGTGACTGTTACTCTTCTTGGGTATGGGCTGTACGGTGGCAACATTGCTGGGCGTTGCTGGGGGCGAGTGTGCGGTACCACCGCCACAAATGGTGGCATGCAAAAACGAATCGTAGCCGCACAGATTCAACTTGTTGTGGGCACTATTATGGCTATGCTGTGCGGCCACCACAGCCGGATTAATGGCCAGCTGCTGATGGTAAATGGGTATATGCGGCTGTGGATGAATGTACGTATTGCTGCCCGTATTGTGTGCGATTTCGGTGCTGTTGATGGGCAGCGGCGATTGCGTGGGCGGACTGCAGCTGAGCGGCGACTGAGCGGACAGCGGACTGTGATTCGCAATGAGTGTCGGGATTTTCGAGCCTGTATTGCAGCGTTGGCGTTGCTGCTGTTGTTGTTGTTGTGCTGCCGGTTGCCGTATGGGACTCACATTGGCTTGGGGTTTTCTGCAAGAACACACAAAAACAGAATAACATTTTAATTAGCTGCTTTTTTATAGAGAAACTTAAGATTAATAAACATATGGTCGGATGAACGTCAATTAAATGGCGGTAACTAGAGTAGACACAAAAAAAAAATGAGCGTGGGTCATGTTAAGAAAATTTATTAGTTATGTGGACGAGCTCCTTTCTTTTCAAACTATTTCTTTTATTTAATTTTTTCCGTTTTCTTTGGAATATTTTTAATAAATGTTATATCAATTAAAGTGTCTCTCTACAAGTATTTTTATTTGTATTTCAATACTAAAAAATTTAAAAAAAAGCCTATGTTTTTGACAGCGAAATTTTGTAATATATGTTTTAAGCATTTAATTTTTGTTTTTAATATACTGTAATAAAAAAATAAATTAAAAATAAGATAAATGGAATGCAAAGGAATCACTAAAAATTTAAAATTTTTCAAATCATTCACAAATAAAAGTAAACACAAAAATGAAAATGAAATTTTTGTTAGAAATGTACAATAATATGGAAAATAACAAATACAAATGGTTTTAAAGTTATTAATCACACACATACATCAAAGATATTGTTAATAACTTTCACTCAGATATATTCACGGTGATGAATGATCTGATTTTACTTGTCACGTTCAATTCTCATTAAGAAATTCTCAATTGTTTATTTTGTTTTGCACTGATTTTGCCCCCGTTTGTTGTTCTATTTTCTTACCCATTAAGCTGAAAACACAAGCGATTCTTTTCCATGCTCTCCCTGATGATGCTAATTAAATCGTTGCGATTCAGCGCCGACTTCCAGCACTCGGCAGACTTGCGTTGCTGCTGCCCCAGCAGCGATTGTGGGCGTGGCTGGCGCAATTGAACGCCATCGAGCATCACATCGCCCAAAGGTGGCGAGGATGAGGCACTCTTCTGGGCCAACATCTGCTGCTGCTGTTGACCTTGTTGCTGTTGGGATTGTTGATGTTGCTGCTGTTGCAGGTGGCGATTCTGAAAGCTGGAATCGTTGCCCACGGACAGGCTGCGTTGACGCGTTTCAAGGCAGTGATCCTGATACTGTGTAGCACGACGTATGATGCAATCATTCGTGCGTTATGAGCGAGAGTCAATCAAAAACGAAAAGAACAATACAAACAAATTAAAATATTTGTAAAAATTAATAAACTTTGAAAGGAAAATGGATACAAAATAATTGGGTTAAAAAAATGACAAAAAAATAACTAATTATAATGCGTATTATAGTGTATATATGTGGTAACTTAGTTAGTGTTCATCTTTTTAGTATAACTTTGACTGGCAATACAAATATTTGAAAAAAAAATTTATCTCTATGACAACTATTTTTTTAGTTAGTCTTAACACACACTTTTCTAGTATTATAATTTTAACATAAATCCAATATATCTCCAAAATCAAACATCTTCCTTCTTCAATCATCTGTTCTGATAATTTTTAGTAAGTAGATGTCTGTTCTAGTCATGTGATGTGCCCAAAAAATGATATTGGTTTTTGTACCTTGTGCCTACCTTTTGTTTTCGCGCCTTTCTCAGCATTTTGACACGATGTGTTGCCTGCTTCATGTAGACATCCTGGCTATGGTGTGTCTGGTGGTGGTGTTGGTGGCGTGTGCGCTGTGGACAATCGACGACATCGATGGCATCCTTGTTGGCAACGCTGTTACTGCAGCATTTGAGATTCAGCATATTCTCGCAGGTATTGTTGTGGCCATTGTCCGGAGTATGTTGTTGTTGCTGTTCCAAATGCTGTTGCTGCTGTCCGTTGCAGCACTGATCCAATTTAGCATTGTTCTTGTGGTATCTAGACTTAAGCTGCTTGCTGCCACTGCCACTGGCATGGTGTTCACCGGCTGCTGTTGCGGCTGCTGCTGCCACAAGCTCCTTCTCCTTGTCACTGTTACTCTCATCGTCCTCGTCATCGGACTTAATCAGTTTGCGTGGTCGATGACGATGCTGGCGGCGTGCGCCGCCGGATGTTGTTAGCGCCACGCCATTCACTGTTTTTGACATCGCCGCCAATCCCGTGGGCAACTTCTTCATTTTGCTGCTACTGCTATTGTTATTGTTGTTGCTGTTGATGTTGCTGTTATTGTTGGTGATGCATGTGGATGCTGCTGTCGCTGTTGTTGTTGTTGTTGCTGTTGCCGCCGCAGTTGCTGCTGCTGCTGCTGCGGCAGCTGCCTGCGTTTTCGATTTGCCCTCGGGACTGACGGTGAGGCGCACGTTAATTGTCTTGCTGCCACAGTGGGGCACCACCACGGACTTGCCAATGGACTCGTATATGGTATAGACGATGCCCACAATATCATCCTTTGTTATTTTGCCATGATGCCCATCCAGATCATAGAATGTGAATGAAAATTGCAGCGGCTGTGATGATTTGCCACCCTCAACGGATACATCGCAGGTGAATTCCTGGAAAACAAAATAGCATGGAAAACAATGTTAGCTTTAATACACCTCTATATAAGCTATGATCTAAAATAGCTTTATAATATTATCTTATTCTTCTATTCGGAAAAACTTAATCTTAAAATAAAACTTTCTTGGGCTGCTGCTTTATATTTTACTAGTTGTTCTCTAGCTTAAAAGTTTTTCACTGCTATTTAAGCTGCTCATAACTTGAAAAATCTACTCGCAAATATTGCCAGCTATGAGAGTGCTTAAAATTCTAATAAAGTGCAACACTTAACTTTTTGTTTAAACTTCAATAAAAATGCATGCCACAAAACTGTTGCAGCAGTTTTTCCTCAATCTTTATCTACTATTTTAACAAGCAACAATGGGACCCCTCTTATAGATTTTATATTCTTTGCTCATATTATAAATTTTATTTAAATTTGTGTGTTTTTTTTTATTATGGGAATGCCAAATGATATGCAACGTTTTTCTTCGCATTTTTAACATTTTAAAGATAGAGCCTAAAAGTATGCTAGCCCTTGGCTGAATTTCATGCCAATATTAAAAAAAAAACTGCAAAAGGCTAAAAATGGCTTTAAAAAAGCCAACAAAGTAAACTTCAGTAAACTCATTGCATATGGCATAAACTGTATGGCATAAACTGTATAAAGTCAATGTATAAATTTGACATTTGCCACAGAATTTTATTTTTATTTTCTGGCTCGTGCGCCCTTTTAATTATCACAGCAGCAAATGCAATTACTAATTAATTAATTTATAGGCAAAATATATTATTATATTAAAAAAAACACAAATTTTGTATGTGTGTGGCATTGCAACAGGAACAATTCGTTTGCGAAGTAGATACAAAAATTTTGTGGCCATAATTTGACTAAACATTTAATTTCTCGCACGCTGCGCTAGAAAATACGGGGAAAACCAACAACAAAAGAATAATAAAACCAAAACAAAACAGCACAGAGCGGAATGGAACAGCGCAAAGCAGAAAAAGCAGCGGCGCCTTTATTTTACCATTGATAAAGTGCTGGCAGAGACAACCACCAAGGGCAGCTACACACCCCCAACTTCCCCCACTTGAGTGGGATGTGCAAAAGAAATAAATATAATTTCTTTGCTACTTTGGCTTGAAGATTTCTAATTGATTTTAAGTGCTTTTCGCTTGGGAGTTTTTCTCCAGTGTTATGGAGTTTGTCTTGTGTGTATTTTAGTGCTTTTAATAGGTTTTATTGAATTTTAATGTTTTGATATTTTGCTGGGGGTTTGTTGGGTGGGGCAATGAAAACAATGTCTGTTGCAGTGGGTGGTAATTGGAAAGTGCTGGCTACAACATTGTGCTACTAAAATATTTTTGTTTGCCACCATTCGCATCGCACTTTATAGAACAATTGTTTAGCTACCCCTCACTGGTGTTGTTGTTGTTGTTCTTGTTTGGCCATTGAAATTTTAATTAAAAGCACATTTAAATGTTGAGTTTATATGCAATTACCGCCCAGTGGGTCATGAAATACGGCAACACTGTTTAGTTGATTAAACTTGACCAAAAAGAATAAGAAATGAGATGAGATGAGCAACACAACACAATTATCAAGCTATTTCACCTTCAATTGAAAATGTAAAACCAAACAAAATTAAATTTATATGCGTATACTTAATGGACATCTCTAAGAGCCTAGTAAGCAATCAAGAAATAACATACATGTTCAAATAAACAGAAATTCTAATCGCAGAAGAAGTGCAAATGCTTTAAGATTAATATTTCTAGACAGATTATGAGCAAATAAACTTGCAATGTTGGCAATTGTTGGCCCCGTAATCAATTTATGACTTAATCTTTAAATTTCAGATTTTATAGAATTTTGATTTAGAAGGTTTTCATTGCTAGCTTCTTCTCTTCTTCTTCTTTTAAAAACTTCAATTAAGCAAATATTTAAAAAAAAGAACGGATAAAATATTAAAGGTTAAATTTCAATTTACCTCCAAACGTATGCGCTCCTCCTTGTTGTGATGATGCAAATGTCGCGAGTACTGTGGATGTGTGGCATGTGGCAAAGTGGGCATTGCCGCTGCCGCATCAACCACGTCTGCCTCATCCGGCTGCTGTTGATGCGACTGTTGTGGAATATTAACATATTTTCCATGTTTGCCATTGGAACTGCTGCTAATGCGCAAATGTTTGCTATGGCTGCCACTGCTGCTTATGTCCTGTTGCTGCAACAACTGCTGCTGTCGGGTCACATGATGATGGTTATGCTGATGCGGATGCTGATGCTGATGAAGTGGCAACGTCTGTTTGGTAGTTGCTGCAACACCCGAAGCATTGCCCGGAGGCGTGGTGATTATATTAACCACCGGCGATCTGAGTTGAATATTATTATCACGTTCGCTGACCAGCAGCAAATCTGGCGGTGCACTGCATGAGGATGGGGCGCGCACCTGATGGAACATCAGTTCCTCCGTGTCTGTTGTGCATTCCTGAACTGCAAAACAAGATCGAGGAGATAGGGTACAAACGAGAGTGTTAGTGTGAGATATAGATATATTTTTAATTAAAATGCAAAGTGGCATAAAATTGACGGAGCATTCACATATTTTGCACATTGTTGTTGTTGGTGCCCAAACAGCAGCCAGCTTCCCCGTCGAGTGTATTATATATACATATATATATATTTATATCCCCCACCACCCCGGGCGCGTCGCTGTCGCCTTTGGCGGCACAATTTGCCTTTGACTTTGTGTCTGTTTGTTGGCGGCGGCTGCTTGCAATTTATTTGCAATTTGCACAAAAACGCATTACAAAAACAGAATAACAGAAAAACAGCACAAAAAAACCACATAGAAGAGGAAAAGTTTTATGCCTCAACGCCCACACAAAGCAATGGCGACCCAACACAGACCAGACACTTGAAAGGCGACTGCGCCGAAAGCATTCCTAATTAATGACGTCGTCCGACAAGCTGTATGCCAGTTTTTTTCTTTTTTCTTCTCATTTTCATTATCTTATTTAATTGAAAATTCTACGGCATTTAGCTAACTTGGTATTACTTTTATTATTCATCCAAGTAAGTCGTGTGTCAAAAGTGTTTGGCCATTTCATAATTCATACGCCGCGTAAGCCGGAGCACTTTTCTTAATTCCATCTACCATTTCAGTCAACTCTTAATTAATTAAGTAGCACACATACACACACACTCACATGCGCATATTAATATTTGCATTCAGTTCAGTTCTACTTCCCACTATCGCAATGCTGACCCAATTTCTCATCATCCTTTAGGACATGGCTTTTAATTGCATAAGCATTATTATTATATGCAAGCGAGTATGAAATGTTTTGTTATTTGCCTGCAGTACCAGAGACGCCGGAGTCTTTTAGAGCCCGTCGACATTTTGAAGACAATTAGTCAAAGTGCCGTGAATAAAAGTGAGTGGTTGCCGCTACGGCTGCTGTAGGTTTGCTGAGTTAAGTAATTGTTGGTGTAGATTTTATTGTTTGCCGGATCACTGTTGACCTGGTTTTTTCCCCCCGCCATTTTCAGTATTCCTATCTGACATTGTGCGGCAAATGTAGAATTCTGGGTTATCTGGTTGTTGTTATTGTGCAAGAATGCTTTGTCGTCCAGATTGTTTTAAAGATCACTTACAGTTAATCTATATTTAGATCAGACACACTATGGAGCTAATTAAGTTACTAGATCAATGTTTGATAAACTAGTTAAGAATACTTTGTTCTTTAATCTTCATCTTACTTCGAAATAACAGCAGCATTTTAACTTTCCTCAGAAACTATTGGAAAAATGTTTAATCCATTTAGCAAATATCCCATTTGATAGATAGGGAGGCATATTCAGGCTTTTAATTTTTTAACTAATCTTAAACCCTATCAAATCCTCACTTCAAGAATGACCCGAATTGGCATTATATGTTCTATAAAATGTAAAAAATAATAATATTGTACTTGACTTACACTGTCATCGTTTATTACATAAATGCTATTAATTTATACAGCATCCGATATTTATCCGTTTAGTTTTAAGCTTTATGTAAACTAGTTATAATTAACTAACTTCAATTTATTTTCATCATTATATCAATTAAGTCTTGCCCATATTGTTTTACAGAAAACCTGTCAGCTACTCCTAATCTAATTTTGTTTTTTTTTCAAAACTCTTCGGAGGCCTTTCAGTTGGACAAAAAAGTTTCACTTGGCAACTTGTAGTTATAGTTTGCCTGAAGCTATCCGCAAGATACTCACACATGGCCTATGCGGTCTACTCTTCACTTTATGTATATATATTATGTTATGTATATATATATATATATATATTTTGTGTTTTTGCTATGTGTTGATCTTTATCATATGGCCCAAACATTTTTGTGCGTTTTGCCCTCATCGTCAAGCGACGCTTGATATTTTGTTTTTTCTTCTGGTATGCGACTTCTCATTAATTGTTGTTGGTGCTGTTAGTCGTTCGCGTCAAAAACACTTAACTTCATTAACACTTACATGCGAGATATGGCTACAGCAGCAACAACAACACAAACTTTTGTTTTCCTTGGCCACACAGACACAATTATGAAGTTTATCTTTAGTTTATATCTGCTTTTAGCTTTTATTATTTTTGAAAACTTTGCCTTGTTGGTACACATCATCTGTCTAATAAATTGTGTTGGCTAGCACAGCTGGTACAAAGTCACGGTTTAATGAAAAGTTGTGGTCGGCATTGTAGTCAGATTCAGATTCCGTCCGTTCATTAGTTGCCGTCACTTTTTTATGCACTTTGTGCGCGACCAAAAAAAGGCAACTTTTTCTATGTTGGTGTTTTTATAGTTGGGGGCTCTACACCTTTTCTAATTAGAGGCCGACCACTTGATGGTATGCTGACTGCGTCTTCTGAGTCTGGTTTCCGGCTCTCTCGCTCTCTCTCGTTTTGGTATCTGGCGCTTGTTGTCTGTTCTTGGCCGCTTTGTTTTGCGTTTAATTATCGCCTTTGTGTGTTATTGAGCAAATACCGCGCCCGGTACCGAAACGATCGTGGCGCCAAGATTAAACCAAAAAAGAACATGTTTTTCTCTTCCTCTCTTCCTCTCTCTCTCTATATATATACATATATCTCTGTGAAGTGGATCGACCACGACCACGATACCAACAACTCCAACATAATGGTGTTGTTGTTGAATCATCTTGAAAGTATTTTGGGCCTCTGATATGAAACATGCCGCCTTGCAAATTAACTTTGGCCCAAGCCACTCTGAAAGATGCATATCGTAAGTTCTACATGCGAGTGTGTAGGGCGCACAATGAATTCAATGTGTTCTTTAATAATTTTCTTTAAGTCTTACATTTCCCTTACTTGTTAACTTTATTAAGCTCTATGATTAATAAATATGAATATGCATGTGCTATATAAAAACTAACCGGATATTATGGACTCTTAACTTTTAATCTGTGATCTAGTCAATTAAATTGAATTTAAAGATTACACAAATACTAAAAAGACCCCAAATGAAAATGAACAGACCAAAATGAGCCTAATCCACTATGCAGGCAATGCCTAGTGTTCCTCTCCAGTCATACCATTAGACGACCACAGCACGCACATTGCCTAAGAGCCGTAGCGAGAAGCAAGGGAACTGGCAGTCGGGGGATATCTTTCGACTTTCTGTTGAAATTTAGGCTCATGAATTTTGGATGATAAATGAACGTCACGGCTCGAGGCTTATCTATCAAAAAGTGGTTTTTCGGCGTACGTGGCGTATGAGCAATGTTTCTTAGCTCTCAGACTCAATTAAAGGCACCGCCACATTCAAAGCTTTTCCTTACAAAACGTTCATGTGCAGCTCACAAATGGGTATTATGCATATCTACATTTTCTTTTCAAGAGTGGAAAAAACACATACCAAAACAAAAAGAGATGCCGTAGATTAGTTTTCAATGTGGTCAGTGTGGATTTGCATAATTAATTGTCCATCTACTGTGGTCTCGTTTGGGCGTTTGCCTCTTCTTTTTGTAGTGCAAATCAATAATGCGCATAATTTGTGGAATGCTACGAAGCTAAATATTATAAATCGTTGTAATAAAACACAGAATTAACATGATATACAATATTCAGACACACTAGTATGAAGTCGTATGGCAAAACAGGTGGCATTTCCATTTGTTCATTTGTTGCAATCTCAAACGTTTTAGTAATACTTAAGACCCATTTATTCGGCTATTAAATTAAGTGGATTTTTAGTTACATTAAATATATAAAAACAGAAATAACTAAAGAAACTTTAGCTTGCTTAATGTCTGGTAAGAGGATTATATATAATTGAGTAAATTAATTTTAATCACAAAGTTAAACAGGAATTGAATTATTTAGTTAATGAACTCTAATATGACTAATTATTGACTGCTTCCGTCCAACTATGGGATGCTTTTCTGCTACAGTTAGTCCTAACGTTTCATTCTATTCATGCGAGAAATAATGTTGTTTATGTGGCATTTGCACAGCTTTTTAATGTATTTGTTATGATTGCAGCTTGTCTGTTTGTTGATCACCGACCGATGATCGTTGTCCAATCAGTTAAAAGCTATCAACCAACTAGACTTTGATAGCCCGCTTTTCACAACACAACAGTTGTTCACTGCATTAGTCGGCATACAACAATAAACTCGATTCAAGTGTTCCCCTTACTTTTATATATATACATTTATTTGTTTTGTTTGCCCATGTTTCTATGCCCTGCACCCATTAAAAATGGCTAAAAAGGGTATAATGGTTTTGTGCGAAAGTATGCAGGTAGAAGGAAGCATCTCCGACCCCATAAAGTATATATATTCTTGATCAGTATTAACCGACGAGTCGATATAGCCGTATTTCCGTATGTATGAATGCGACCTATATCAGAGACTATAAGAGCTAGACTCCAGATTTCGAACATAAGCTCGCCTAATCCCTAGGCAGTACAAGTTTGTTCAAATTTTCGATAACTATTCCCGTTTCCGATATGCACATGTGATCGATAACAACAAAATCTTGATTTTGGAAAATTTTTTGAACATTAGACGAAATAATGAGAATCTGTGAAATTTTTATTGAAATAGGTTGAGAAACACCCGAGATACGGAGCTTAGAAGTTATTAAAGTATGCACTATATTGCAAGCACTGACTGTATGCGCTAAGTATATGGTTCAGGGTATCTTCTAGTCGGTATTTTTGGACTAAAGCATTCTTATTTGTTGTATTTGTGTTTTGGAGCACTTGATAATTTACAACCACAATTTGGCAAGGCACTTATCGACGTAGCTGGTGGCGACGGCCAAAAGAGATCGGCTAAAATCAAACGGCGCACGAAGTAAAAAAAAAAAAAAAATAACTTACTATCAGCCAAAGAAATCTGCTACAATTTTTTTATACCCTGAACGCATTGAAAATGGGTAAAAAGGGTATAATGGTTTTGTGCAAAAGTTCGTAACAGGCAGAAGGAAGCATCTCGGAACACATAAAGTATATATATTCGTGATCAGGATCAACAGCCGAGTCAATATAGCCATGTCCGTCTGTCCGTCCGTCCGTGTGTATGAACGCGTCGATCTCAGAGACTATAAGAGCTAGAGACTCCAGATGTGGAACAATATCTCGCCTAATCCCTAGGCAGTACAAGTTTGCTTTAAATTTTCGATAACTCTTCCCGTTTCCGATATACACATGTGATCGATAACAACAAAATCATGAATTTGGAAAGCTTTTTGATGCAGTTTGAAAGATTAGTTTGAAATAATGACAATCTGTGAAATTTTATTGAAATCGGTTTAGAAACACTAGAGATATGGAGTATTGAAGTTAAGAAAGTATGCACTATACGCGTATACATACACACACTCACACATACTTGCAAGCACTGTCCGCGTTAAGTATAGGGTGCAGGGTATAGTCTAGTCGGGATTTCTCGACTTCTTACTTTTTGTTACCATATTTTTTGGTTTTTTTGTTTTGCTTTCAAGTTTGTTATCAGAAATGCTTGCTAAATACCAGTAGCAATTAGCGGAGTAGAGGGGGCAGTGAGGCAGGTTTAATTAAACGCCGATAATCGATGAGAAAACAGTTACAACGATGAAATCCCGTCGCCGTCTACGTTCTTATCAGCGTATGAAGTTCACGGCAACTGCTGCGACGTCACGCGTCATCAAATGCTGGCGACGACGAAGACGTTGGCGTTCCCCCAAGGGTACTATTAAATATGCCAGCGATTTGCAGTTGTTGTTGCTGTTGTCTTTTGTTGTTGGGGGTCGATTGCATTTTAGCCAAGATTGAAACCGATGCCGCTTCGTCGCTGTCGCTGTCGTCTGTCGGCATCTTGAAAAGTTTGCTTTAATGTTAATGTTACAAATCAAGTGAAACAAATGCCGACATCGACAACAGAGACGATGACGACGACGACGACGACGATCGACGACGACGATCGAGCGTGTCTCTTATATGATATACTATACACAATCGCTAACCTGAACTCTATACTCTCGACTCTGCACTTCAGCGCCATCCAGCCCCCTCCCCCTTCAATACTCTTCTTCCATCAACGTTGGGCTCAGCGCGTGTCGCTTATGGGAGGCCTTCATCTTGCCGCACAACGCGTTCCGAAACGGGTTTGCTAGCCATACAAAATGTATGTACTACACTAGCTTCGTATATCTGTTGTTTCAGTAACGCCATTATTACTTACAACAACGGGTCGATCAGTTTTATTCTTAAGTATGCAAGAGTTAGGCAAAACTAAGAGTTTGTTGTGAACTTATTAAACGGAAAATCGGAACACAAAAATCGTCTTTTAAAAGTTGACAAACATACACAACATAATATTATTCACAATATTGTTAGCGTATACAAGTTTCGATAAATCGATAACAAATTTGTGGCCATTCTTGCTGTATCATTGCACTTATCGCCGTGAACGTGTATCTGACCTTTTGAGTTAGTGGTTGGTGGTTCGAGGGGGCTTTTGGGACCCATCCTGCTGCGGTTTATTTAAGTTAGCGCCAAAGTTTGGCTGCGGCTACACACACAAACGAAAATTAATTACAAACAGCGCGCTTAAAGTTGCCGCAACAACAATAAAACTGAATGAGCGGCAAATGAGTGAAGGTTGTTGTCGTTGTGGTTAGCTTTTGGCGCAACATATTGAAGTCAACGGACAGTTAGTCGTGGTGGTTGGGGGCAGTTCAGCAACCGTTGTCAGTCATTAAATGAAACGCGTTAATATGTTAGCCAGAAAGTATATTTTTCTTTTTTGCTGTCGGGACGTTTTTTTTGTAGCTTGGCGCCACTTTGCTTGGCATTTTATCAGCTCCGCTGGCATTTTGTCAATCAAATGTCAATCAAACAATGTTCCAATTTTCACGCTTGTTGTTGTTGCTGCTAGTTTTGTAATTTGATTGCTAAAGCGTAGAAGCTGCGACGAATTGTGTAAATAGGCATGTACTTTATATCAGTAACAACAAAAACAACTTAGACCAGAGACAGAAATTATAAGATATGTAGAATTGTATGTATATTGACTGTGTGTATTGGTCTTAGAAAAGATGGTGCGAGGGTGGCTTAGTAAAAGTCTTATTTGTAAACGGTACTAATTATCTTGATGTGAAGAATCTTGAGAAAGTTGAAGAAACATTAATTCAACTTCTTTCTTTGATCGGCAAACGATATAGAATGTTTAAAGAAAAGATACAAATAACATTTGAGCTAATTTTAAGATATTCGTTGTTGTCTTTAAAGTTTTCAAAACAAGTCCTAAGCAGATTTAGAAGTACTAATCCTGCCCATAAAATACATACATGTATCAAAAGCCATTGCCACAATGATAAGTTCTTACATAACCCTTGAAATATTTTCTCATGCGAGTACATAAAAAAAGAAAATACATATGCTTATATTCATATATACTTCAACTGTATGTATGCCTAGTCATTTACGTAAATTATTGTGTTGTTTTTATTGTTGTTGTCGTATGCTGGTCTTTTTATGGCCATGTACAAATTGGACATCGCATAGGTAGGGGAATAAAAACACAGAGGCAGTTTAGAGAGGGGAACGAGAGTGTGAGCGGTATGCCAAAGCTTAAACGGAAACTCGAGGCAGTGTGACAAACAGAAAGCAAGAAAAATACCAGCTCAAGTTTTATTCGCTGATATTATTACAAACGCTCGCATCTTTCAGCAGCAGTTTGTTTGTATTTTCCTTATGACCACCTGCAATGCCAAAACGGCTGCCAAGAGATAAAAGATACACAAATTTGTATAAATAATTCAGTAAGATGGAGCAACAAAAAAAGTGTAAAAATTTTACGCACGCTTGCAAGTTAGCTAAGGTTGTGGAGAAGCTAAGGTGAGTTGGACAAAATATCTGCGTTTCCAGTCATGCCGTTAAGTTTAACAAATTATGAGCTTGAAGCGTGTCGTTGTTGTTGTTTTTGTTGCTGTCGTTGTTGCATTCTGTTTGTGACATATGCACACCAAAATTGTTTTTTTCTTTCGCTTTTGCGATCCACATACATATATTAAATGTATATTCGTACCCTAGCTCATCCTACGCATTCTTGCCGACACTTCAAAAGCATTTCGAGGCGCTATATAATAAAATATATATATGCCAGCTATATCTACAACAGAATTATATGCTGCTTTCAACTTTAGCGCCTAATTCACACATTTCTGTTTTGGTTATTGTGTGAAAATTGTATGTATTGCCTCTAGCAGCATCATCGAAAAAAAAATGTATATATGGAAATAAAAAAAATAACTGCCGAAAAAAGAAGACATCAATATGAAATTTTTGTCACGTTTTTTCTAATGTGCCCAAGGAGCTGGCAAGTTAATATGAGGAGGAGGTTAGCTGCTTGACTCGGAGGCAAAATGGAGACGCGTAGGCGCGCATTTCCCAATCCCTCTCACTCACTCTCTCCTATCTCTCTCTCCTCTGACTGCCGCGGGCAGTGGCAGAGTTGGTGGGGGATGCTAGGCTGGGTTTTTTGGAGCTCGTTACATTGTGTGTTGTCAAGTGGAAGTGTGAAATTGAAATTCATTTTGACATGATGTCACAGGCATTTCGGAGAAGGAGTTAGGCATCCAACTTAGAAATATTTATTAGCATATATATCACATTGATATATTATTATAATCTAGCAAACTTATTGATAAAGACAAATACGTAAAAAGACATTTTTTGTATATCAAAACTATTAACAATGTCTTTAACACTAAATATAAGGTATATTAAATATAAAACCGAAATAGACTGATTTATTGAGTGCGTTGAGAGCACAACCTAAACGGTAATACATAGCCGTTTTAAAGACATAATATCAAGTGTTCCGAGGGTTATCACTCAGATTGCATTTTTTCAAAATGCAGCTTTACGCGAATCTATTTTGAGGCGAAAGGTTACTGTGCATTTTATATACACGCCTCATAGCTGCCGTGTCGTGGTAAAGATGAAGTTTATGTTGTATGCTTAAGCTTTTTAAATGCTCCACATTCCAATTTGTACCCTTGTAACATTCACGCCCCTCTCTGCTACGCCACTGTTGGAACTCGAGTACTCGAGACTAACTCTCTTCTCTCTATCATTCTTAGACATCAATGTTTTTATGTTATGTTATGCCATGTGCTATTACTTGAGTATTGGCAACGCCTTACATATAAACATGGCACATTAACCACCCACCCCAGTACGAATTCCTCTAAACGGGCACCTACGAGAGCTACATACACACCCATACAGAAACAGATTACCCACACACACACGCTCACAAACAAATACTCAAATACTTCTACGCAGGGCTATAAAGCATATTTTATTTAACTCATGTCAAGCGCTGCGCATCCGCTTTGATGTTTATTTGACAGTTTTTATGGCAGCTTTTATCTTAGCGAACTACTTGGATAAGGGCGCCCTACCTCACTCCCTCACGTGCAGCTTCTTCTTTAAGTAAGTCTTCCTATTAGTATTTGCCAACAACAAAAAAAAAACATCTCACACAAATACTGCCTTTATTTTTTGTTTGTAGCCAAAGAATGCTTTGAAGATTTATAATTTGTTTTTGTTTTTTCTGTTTTCTGCTTTGACTTTGAGATCAGAAATGCGTCACATTTGCCAAATAGAGCGCTGGCAACAATAACAAAAACAACATTATCATCAGCTATGTACCTAAAATTGCCCACGCAGACATTCAGATTTTTCATTTGTTGTTGTTGTTGCATGCTATCAGCCCAAAAATGCAACTCAAGTGCTCTCTTTGTATACCCTGAACCAATTAAAAATGGATAAAAAGGGTATTATACGGACTCCATAAAGTATATATATTCTTGATCAGCCAATATATATGATCTTGATCAGCCGTCTATATGTTTGAACGCATCGATCTCAGAGACTATACTAGCTAGAGACTCCAGATTTGGAACATAAGCTTGCCAATTCCCATTTTAAATTTTCTACAAAATTTCCCAAAAACATAAATTGCGTTTCTCTTTTATTTACATTTTATGCCATTTGGCTTGCTGTAGTCATAACATCAAGTGTTGTTTTTTATTGTGCAAATAGCACTCGAGAGGCGTCAGCAAATAAGTAGCGTCATTTATGACCACAATTTCCTATCCCCTCTCTACCTGTTCCCGCTCTACATGTCAAAATTAAGTTTTTGGTCATTCAATGTAAATGGAAGCAGAAAACCTGGCGACCATTTGGCTAAATATTTTATGAAAATATGCGTAGTCTTATTGGTTTTTCTTTGTCTTCCACTTTGCTCTGGCATTGTTCTTGCTTTTTATGTCCAAAAATTGCAATTACATTAGCAATCCGAGTCGGAGTCAAAGTCACAGATAGAGAGTGAGAGAGTTGCTTACTGCAATCAGTTGGCACGTTTATTATTCATTGTGATAGGAGTTGAGGGCACACGCCCCTTTCATTATTTTAAAATGAACATAAGCAACAGCATTTGCATAAACTGATTGCATTTGTTACACTCGAACATTCCTATACATATTTGATAACTTAAAGCACTTTGGCCGAGCAACTTTTATTAAACAAAACTTTTTCAGTGTTCGGCTACATTTTGAGAGTTTGTCGGGCCAAAAACTTTGGCCATAAAATAGTTTTTATTTCCCCGGCTCCATTGTCGCCATTTTTCCGTAAGCTACTTGCCTGTAATTAACTGTTTTTCGTCTTTCTCCTCGGTGGAGACATAGGCCAAGGAGGGTAGTTGGGTTGGGGAGGGACTTAAGCCAAGAAATGACTTAAGAAGCTACTACGTGTGTGCTTCTCACAGGGAGTTAATGTGAAGTTAGTTGCTGAAAAACTATGAAGAAAACTTGAAAGAATGCAGTGATATTTGTATTTGTAATGAGTTTGAAAGGGATTCAAAATTATATGTATGAGATGGAAACTATTTAAGCTATAAAGAGAGAAGTGGTTTATTAAATATCAGCTAAGAATTCATGTACTAAAAAATATTCAACCGAAACATTTTAAAATGAGAAAGGAGTTTGCCAGATAGAAATAAAGTAATTATATACTGGAAAATATTTAGTTTAGTTATAAAGCTTCTTAAACTTTAAAAGTTCCTTAATGGATCGTAACATTTAAAGAAAAAAAAAAAATCATTTATGCATATTAATAGATTAATATTTTCGGAAACCATTGCCAGTCTATTTTTGAATCGAATATATTTTATTCTTCCTGGTTTGAGCTCTTGTTCCACCGTAACACATTTCCCCTTATCAAACTGCGCCACTGCCTTTCCCATCATGTATGTATGAACTTTTTTTTTGCTCTTCTGTCATCTGGCCGCTGGGCCGATTTTGTTGCCTTTTGCCGGTCGTTTGTTTACTTTTCATATGACAAAGTCAAACCGACGACGCGTCGGCAACTTCTTCGCAAAAAACATTTTAATTTTTTTTTTCTTTGGCTTTTGTTTTTATACCTTTTTTTGTTGTTTTCAACAAATACTCAGCACGCAGCACGTTCCCCAGCTCGCTGCACGTAGCTTATTTAAAAAGCCCCGAGATTTACGTAAAAACTTTTCAGTCAGTCCCGAGGCACACACATGCGACAAGCTGTAGCTATAGTTGTTGCCTGCCTGCCGCTTGCTGCACACACATGTGGGCTGCGAGTGGATCAGAGGATTGAGACTGGCGCATGGGAATCAAAAGGGGAGATCTGAGGCGCTCTCTCTCTCTCTCTCTCTCTCTCTCTCTCTCTCTCTCTCGACAGCGGGGCTACTGTTTGGCGAGAGATATTTTCTTTATTTTTGTTTTTTGTTTGTGGCTTGTCGGCAAAACCAGTAGCCAAGAGGCAGCCAAGCCTCACAGCCGTTCCCAATGCCCAGCTCCATGCCACGTTGCACTCGAGTGCCTCCATGAAGATTGTGCTCCCTGTTTTTGGAGTTTGTGTGATGGTATACCCCGTAGTAAGTTTTAGGGTCAAATACAATTCGAAATTCGGGGCTTAAGAAGAGCTAAAAAATAGACTTAGACAAGAAAGTAAAATTCTGTTTTAGAAAAGAAAACAGTTAAAGGCAGAAAACGCAAGACTTAAGCCCGTAATGAAGGTATTCAAATAGCAATTAGAACAGTTTGTCAAATATTTTGTAATAAAAGTCACTGTCACAATCTTGTTCTTCTGTTTTTTACTACTAAAAGGAACATTTTAAGAAACAAGATAAAAATATTTTGTCTATTTTAACAAAGTTCGCACATGATTTTAAGTTGACGAAATATTCTCTTATACCACAAATATATATCAAAAGTTCAAAAATGGTATGCCATAGTCGAAACTCTTTGTGCAAGCCACTGGATTCCCAGTGAAGTTCTTGTTTTGTTTGTTTGTTTCAAGGCGTTCTTGTTGTTGCTGGTCTTGTGGCTGCTGTTTTTTGGGGAATTGTTGTGGCCTCCAATGGATTCAAAATTAAATTCGCTTAGTCCGAAAACTGCCCGCATTGGAGTCAGCCAAAAAAAAAACGGAAAACAAAAATAAATAACAAAATTTGTAGCTCGTCTGCAGTAGCTTCAATTTGATTGCATTTTAACAACGGGCAGCCAATTTTCTTGATGCCGAAAAAACAATAAGCAGCATTTGAAAATTCAATTGTTATAGCTCGTAGCTTTTCTTCTATATGTAGTATGGTATAGAATCATTGTTCGTTCGACTTGTTTCTTTCACCATTCCCCCACTCTAGTCCGAGTCTAAATTGTTTTCCATTATTCTCTGACTCAGCAGTCCTCAGGCCGTCGTCGCTAAGGGAATATTGCAGGAAGAGCCTCTTCATCAGCTTCTTATGATTGCTGTCCAGCTGCCGCTCTCTCTCTCTCTCTCTCTCTCTCGCTCTCTCTCTCTCTGCCTCTTGAGTTGTTTTTCTGATTTGTCATTATATGTTTGCCTTGCTCCCAATGCCCTATCCCATACCATCGAAGTCTGGATATTTATGAGTTATTGCTGCTGTTTTTGTTGTTTTTATTTCTGTTGTTGTTGTTGGTCGCGTCCATAACATGATTTCCGTTTTAGGCAAAGAGTCCCGCCCGTCTTTCAACAGCGTCTCTCTCTCTCTTTCAGCAATTAAGGCCCCGTCGACAACTGCTACTTTGGCGGAAGTCGTTTAGCTCTTCAAGTAAAGAGTCGTCGTCATCGTCGTCTTGTAATTGATTTTCTTTTTGCAGTTAATTGCCTGACACAGACCGCAAAACACGTCGACCGCATGACGCGCCAAAGTGCTATGCAAATATTCCCAGTACAATAATAAATTTGGAGTTGGAGTCTGCTGCTGCTGCTGCTGCCCATTGGTCATCGTAGTAACTAGCGCCATATTTTCCATACATACTTGACCCATTTTCTTGTTGGCCCGTCTGCTTATTATAGAACTTCAAGTTGCCATAGTTTGTTGTTGGCTGCTAGTAGTGTCTGTTTCAAGGGAGTGAGTGAATTGTTTTCTCAGACTTCGCTCAAGATAGTTGGCATTCTCCTATATATATATATATCAAGCTTCTTGAACAGCAGCTGATACAAGTTGGCTGGCTCACAGCAAAATACATACTTTAAATACTTGCTGAAAAGTTTAAGATAGGTAAAGTCTTTCAACTATTAGTTTCGCGTGGGATGTGGATACATTCTTTCTTACCATTTTTGACTGCTTTCTATTTAAAGTAAGTTTCAAGTCTCAAGGACATTAAATTCCAAAATTTAACTTGATTTCCTATTAAAAAGTATTGTTTGTTTATTTTTCCAACCAATTCGGGTTGGTTATATATTAAAGCTTGTAACTATTAGTTTAATATCTTGAACTTAAACAGCATTCAATATCTTTATCCAATTCTTAACTACGTCTTCTGGTAGGTTAAAGACCTAATAATCATTATTTGTTTATCTCGATTTCATTTTTGTCTCGTTCATTGGTAGTTCTCACATAGTTTCGGTGCCAAAATGAGCTATTTACATTGTGACAACGCAAAACGTGACAAACTTAACAAATTGGCACCCCACTAAACCACATTACTTGGTCATGGCCCTTTTGGCAGCTCGGCTACGTTAAAGTGTCTCCCAACATGCACAGCTTTAAACTTGATTGAACTAAGTGGGTGAAGTGGGTGGAGTGGGTGGAGTGGGTGGAGTTGGTTGGCCAGTTGCTGTGATGAGTGATAAGACCCTGGAGGCCAAGCTTGGTTAGGAATAGAGCATTGAGTTTGCTGCTGCTTTCGGTCAAATCGGCCACGACTTTCAGTCAAAAGACTGGGGATACGGCTTTGAACTTTTACTTACAGCCAGCCGGGTTCCCTGCCCCCGGCCACGTTTGTTCAGCTTTTAGCTTTTGTCGCTCGCCGACATTGACAACAAAGTTAACTTGATTGAACTTTGTTTGGCTGTGCCCTTACTTGCTTTTCTTTTCTGTCTTTTTTTTTTGCTCCAACTTTTGTAAATTTTTCTGTTGTTGTTTTTTTTATAAAAAACTAGATGAAATATAAATTTTGTTTGCACACTTTGTGAAAGGAAAGCAAAAAGGAAATCGCAACTTGATAAAGTGTGAAGAAAAACTTTTCAAAATGCCCCAGGCGAAGAAGTAGGAGGGTGCAGCCCTGAAAGATCGACTGGAAGCCCTGCGCAGCTTAATTGTGGCGCATTTCCCTAACCCCTTATACACACAGAAAAAAAGACGCATTGCGTCATCATACTACAAAATCCAATGGGAAAGTCTGAAGCCCAACCTCAACCCTGGCTGCATGGGGAAGTTTGCAACCAACCGCCCTTTTTGAAGGGGGTTGTTCACCGTTACCATTTCCGCTGCAGTGCCTGCTTGCCTGCCTGCAATGCCAACGATAACAATCGTCGCTTCTTGTCATATTTCCTTAACACTGCGGCTCTTCTAATTTGGGGGCGCTTTAAGCTGTTTTTTCTCTGTTTAGCTAAGGGTTGCTTTAAAAACGAACACGAACGTGACTATTTTTGGCTTTGCTTTATGTGGCTGCCAAAAGTCACCCTCTCACTGATTTATTTTCTTGGCGGAAAACACTAAATAGGCAAAACTGCCGACTGCTGTTTTCATTTTACTTCAATCGATTTTGGATCATTTATCGCTTTAATGCGATTATAATGCTTAAATTACTATTCAAGCACACGCTGAGATTGCCTTACAGTTTGTTAAAGCGTGAAATGCGTTCAACACACACTCTCCCAAGGAAAGCCGGCAACCCTAGATCTGGAGCGGACTTTCCTTTAAGGGTTGTCCGAGTCACTTCCCAAAAAAATAAAATCTGGGATAAGCTTTAAGCCCCTCTGGTACACACCTGCAAGTAGAAGAGAAAAAAATAGAAAAGGGTTGCATTAGTTTTGAAGTGTGGATATACATATACATATGTGTGGGCAGCTTGTGAGGGAGTGTCTTGACGACAGCAAGTGAAGTCTTCTCAATCAGGCATGCCATCCATCAGTTTATTTAAGCAGCAAACTTTCTATGCAAAGGGTATCTACTCTGTCCCTTGATTAAATGGATTTTAATAGAAGGGATGTAAAGATACGAAAATAAACTAAGTCAAAATGATTTTAGGGATGAGTTGTGATGAAATTTTGTTGTACAAATAAAATTTAAAAATAACTTATATCAACTAAAAGGGCAATTTCTTTGAATATAAAATGTTTTTTCTAATACTTATTTATGTATTCTTAACTACATCCAGCCAAATTATTCCAATAAAATAATAAAATAAAGTTAACATTATAAAATTTTATGTATTTTACTTCGGAAAATTGAATTTCAATTAAGTTATTAAGTTTGCAAATATAATGTTCTAAAAAACAACAACATTAAACCACATCATTAAAAGTACAAAACTTTTTAGGACAGCCTTTTCTAGCTAAAGTATTTTTCAAGTATGCATAATTATTAAGGGATGTTTAATTTTTATACCCTGAACCCATTAAAAATGGGTAAAAAGGGTATAATGTTTTCGTACAAAAGAATGTAACAGGCAAAAAGAAGCATCTCCGAACAAATAAAGTATATATATTCCTGATCAGCAACAACAGCCGAGTCGATATAACCATGTACTTCTGTCCGTCCGTATGTATGAACGCGTCGATCGCAGAGACTATAAGAGCTAGAGACTCCAGATTTGGAACATAGGCTCGTATAATCCCTAGGCAGTACAAATTTGTTTCAGAACTTGGAGAAACATTAGACGAAAAAATGATAATACAGGAGATATGGAGTATTGAAGTTAAGAAAGTATGCACTATACGCGTACACACACACACATACTTGCAAGCAGGGCAGTACCAACCGTTTAACCAAGCAAAAGTATTTCGCTTACCGACAAATAAATAATGTACCCAACTGTTACAATTGTACCAAGAAATGGTTCCAATTAATAAATTTAAATTGTTTTTTTACTATTGCTTGCTTTTCTGTGTAATTTGTTATTATTATGCTAAGATCAGGATTTTACGTTCGAATATTGTTTTTCTTATACCAATATAACTTCCTATCTGACTCACAATAACCATTTGTGTGCTATATTTATAATATGTGAACTCGTACTTCTACAGATTCGCATGCATAACTTTTGATCACATTCATGTTTCTGCAAAAATGTCTTGTCACACGACCGTTAATAACAATTTAGTCCGCCCTTGCTCTCGCCCCTTTCTAGGCTCCTATCTTTTTGCATTGTCCCTTTTTTGCTATTTGGTAAACCGCCCACAATTTGTGCTCCTTTTGGTAACTCACACTCCGCCGTATGTTATGCCCATTAGGCCTAATATGCGCTAATGCTATAAATAAAACGACTTCATACGATTATGGCATACTAACAAACTTCATATATGTTTGCTCCACTCTTTCTTTCGCATTCTGGGCTAAGTATGCAATGTAATTTACAGTTGAACGGAATGGCAACAACACAGAGACAACAGTAAAGTGACTAAGACGACGACGCCGAAGAAAGTCTCTTTAATGTCTTTAATCCAATTGCCATAGACATGAGAGAAAAATGAATACAAATGTGCGTACGTGTTAAATTTCTCCAATTAAATGGGTTGCCTTCACAGTTTGCTTCTTCTTCTGCTGTTGCTGCTACTTGACAACAATGTCGGACATGACCAGGGTCTAAGACTTGGCTGGATTGTATGTTTGTGTGGTAAGTGGGACTTGTCATTTGCAGTCATTTGAGCATTGAGTTTGTCTCGTGTAATCGATATTTATACTTATTTTGCTTGAGCCATTGACTTAATTTCCATTGGCTTTTTCTTTCTCTCACAGCTCACAGGAATAAATTATGCAATTCAAATTAATGCGGCCATTACATGGCCCCCTCCGAATTGAGAGACCAAAACTCCTCTATGCAATGAGCTAAAAGCAAACACAAACCCAAACACAACAACACTAAAGAGCCCCTTTACTTCCAGTTACTCAGATATACACAGATACAAAATGAAATTAATCCGAAATGCCAAATGCCAGGCACGTATCAATGTGGCTGTGTATTTCCCTCTCTCGCTCTCTCTCTCTCTCTGTGTTTGTTTGCTATGCTGCCATTTGATTTTAGGGTATCTGCCTTCTAGAACAAGAGGAACCTTTAGAAGCTGGCTTCAATTCTCTGTGCTTTGAAATCGAATTAGGCTACATACAGAACACATGTGTGTATGTCCCTTCTCCATACAGTTGTCATTATACCCTGAACCCATTGAAAATGGGTAAAAAGGGTATAATGGTTTCGTGCAAAACTATGTAACAGGCAGAAGGAAGTATCTCCGCCCCATAAATTATATATATTCTTGATCAGCATTAACAGCCAAGTCGATATAGCCATGTCCGTCTGTCCGTCCGTCCGTCCGTCCGTCCGTCTCTCCGTCTGCGCGTCCGTATGTATGAACGCGTCGATCTCAGAGACAATAAGAGCTAGAGTCTCCAGATTTGGTACATAAGCTCGCCTAATCTCTAAGCAGTACAAGTTTTTCTTACATTTTCGATAACTCTTCCCGTTTCCGATATACACATGTGATCGATAACAACAAAATCTTCAATTTGGAATGCAGTTTGAAAGATTAGACTAAATAATAAAAATTTTATTGAAATCGGTTGAGAAACACTGGAGATATGGAGTATTGAAGTTAAGAAAGTATGTACTATACGCGTATACATACACACACTCACACATACACATACTTGCAAGCACTGACTGTATGCGTAAAGTATAGGGTTCAGGGTATAGTCTAGTCGGGATTTCTCGACTAGAGCCTTCTTACTTGTTTTGTTTTGTGGTGGAGCGTGGGCCTAATTTATGCTAGACTCGCACCACCCATAGCTCGTTCCATAGCCATTCCACACCGAAACGCTTCTCACACGTAACCTGGCTGACAGCTGTTGCCTCAGGGCACTGCTTGCAGGATGCAGGACAGATAACAACAAAAAGCCAAATAAGCACAAAAAAAAAGAAAAGAAAGAAAAATAAAAAGAATGTGACAGGCATTGCCATCGTTGGAGGGCTTTGCATTGTTAGCAATTGGAAGTTACCTTTCCGATAGCTGGAATGAGGTTGGGGGGGCGGGCGATGCTGAGGGGTATTCGGGCATAATTGGCTACATTGGCATTTCACTTTTGGCGCAACTGCTGTGCAAAGCTAAATAAACGCTTAGCTGCTTAGTAAAATGACTCTTGCCACAAAAATCGCATTAAATTGACCCAGTTTTTGTGTACATGGTACACCTGACAAAAATGTCTGAAGAGGTTTCGAAAAGATATAAAGTTTGTTAGAGAGAAATCAAATTTCGATCTATAAATTGATTTTGAGCCAGTAAATTGTATATCATATATTTTTTTTGAATTTATTAATAATATTTTCTTTACTTAAAAAAAGTTTTTAAAGCAAAAAATATTTCCTGCAAATAAAATACATTTCAACTATTGTCTTCATACAAAAATAATTATTTTCCAAAACTTCTTTAACAAATGTTTGTAAAATAAGATGTTCATATATTTACATATTTATTCTGTCTTTAAATATTAACGACCATGGAACATTTATTTTAAATGAATTCAATTTACGTTAAGGATTTTTCCTGACTTTAAATAATATTGGCATATAAATTAACAAAGTGAATTACGTTTGCAATATCCAACTTATCGTAATTGGCTTTTGAATTATTGCGAATTTGCCCGTTCGTATCTTGCAAATTAAAAGCGAAATCTTTGTCAGCCACATTTAGCCAAAGCAAACTTGAGACGCATGCAGCTAAATAGATACACATCGTTCTCTATAGCTTTTCGTTTGCGCCCCAAAATTGCTTGCCTCAAATTGGCCATGACAGCACGCCTATTTCTACATGCTTAATACCCTCCCCAAGCTGTGCCGCTTGCCACGGCACACAACGGCAGTGACATTTTGGTTACCGCCTTAACGGGAAATCTTCACTGACACTTTTCACGCCAAAAGAGCACTCGGAAAAAGCTCAAGCACACACACACACATAATCACTATACCTTCATTATTGAACAAGCGTAGCTAGGAATCGAATAGCGTAGGGACCACAAAGCACCTTGTAGCATGTGGCAAGAGTGGCAATCTTCTTCTTAAAAGAAATGTTTTTCCATTTAGTTGAACACTTATGAGCATTGCTACGGATATGTTTTTTGGATTTGCTGCGTGTTTTTTCCTTTAAAAAAAGGAAAAGAAAATGTCTCAAAACTGTTCAATGTTTGAATGTGTTTGTGTTGTTTGCCCGACGACTTTTCACACCACATCAAAAGGCGATGGCAGAGAGCGGAGTGCACTCAAGTGTATAAACAATGGCGTTAAGTGTTTAAGTGCACGGAAATATCAAAGCCATGGATTGGCCCCTCCTTGCCTTTTCCTTCTCCTGTTCCTCCCCATCCACTCAACGTGGCCAGTAGAAGCAGCTTTAATTTCATTTTATGGTATTGGCAATTTACAAAAAAATAAAAAAATAGAAACAGAAATGCAGACACAAAGTTTAATTGCCGGGCAACAGCTTGAAATAGTTTCACACAGCTACAGATACAAAGAGAAGCACATACAGATATAGATACGAATGCAGATACTACAACCGCAACAACATTTCGTTGAATCTGCCCGCGAGTCTCCCTCTGGTCCACACGTAGTGTAGATTGTCCAATGGAGACATTGCTATATGTATAATTTTATGGGCGCTATGTGGTCGTCATTTTGTCCCAAACGGGCGCCAGTTGGCGCCAGGGCACAGGCAGCAGCAGCAGATGCCGGACCATTATGTTGCTTTCCAAAGTGCTTAGGTTACACACAGCAAGAACAAAAAAAAAAAAAAACAACTATATAGAAAGATACTCGTATAGTATTTACAGGTAGAAGCAGTGAAGTGCGAGGACAGAAGAGCAGGTGGATCGAGATGGCTTAAAGGCAATGAAGCAATTGACTCTGGCTATTACTTGATGTTCATGTCCATTATCTTAATTCAATGAACCAAAAGGCTTAGCCCGAGCCAAGAGTCTTTGGAACATGTACATAGGATTAAACTAACGTTAGTTTGGCTGAAATGCTGTCTTAAAAGCAATTAAAAGCGATTTAATTAAGGTATTTCAATCAATCGGAGTAGACAATTGGTTGGTATTTAACTTAATGTCTTAGACTCCATAAAGATCTGTCGAATTCCTAGTTAAAGCCAAGTTAAAAGAGTCATTAAAAGTTTGAATAAATTACATAAATAAAGATGAAATGAAAAATGATCTACTTGATGAGATGTTGTGGTTGGTTTTTAAAATTAATAAAAAATAAAGTAATAATAAATAAAAAATTAAATATTTTCAATGTCAAAATGGCTTCAGTTTTGATATTTACTCATACAAATTGTAACGACTAAGTACAAATTTAAATCATTCGAAGCATTTATTTACACTGCACCGAATTGACCTTTCACTTTGCAGTCATTTGGTTTTTTACGTAGTAGAATCCACTCAAAGAGCGCTACGATTTATCGTTGCCTGGGCCATCGGCATTGCACCTATATATAATGAACGAGCGTTTACAAAACTATAGTAATAGTTAATTGCGCTTAACACCACACGGCACAGCACAAGTTGAGGCTAGACGGTTTAAGCCGCCGATATATGTTAACCACTCACGATGCAGTAAATAGCTGCAAAGTTTTTAAGTTTATTTTGTTTTAGTGCTGTTCCGTAATTAGATGCATGACTTGGCAGCATTTCGTTATTTTTTTTTTTATTGTGCACTATGCACAACCACTCGAATCCACCCTTCAACCTCGCCTCGGCTACTCAATTAGCCAGAAAATACATTAAACTTTCGACACAGGGCCACAGGGCAGTGCCCAGCTGAGCTCCACTCTAGGGAATAGGGAAAAAGGCTGTAGCTCTCCACGCCTAATGAAGTTAGTGTGTAGCACACGAAATAAAAAATATAAAAAAAAAGAGCTAAAATATTTGAGCGCCACTTTTTTTGAAGCAGCTGCTAAATTGAAAATCAACCCATTGCAGTCTCCCTCTCTCTCTCTCTCTGTCTCTCCCCCCACTTTCACCCAGTTCTACTCCAAAGGATTTTCAGCACCACACGCTAAACGTCAGTCATAAATAAAATGCAAATTTTCGCCTGGCAAAATAAAATTGCAAGGATTGCTAGTGTCAAGCGGAGAAGGATACGAGAAATTGGGGAGGCGGGTGGTGTTGGGAAAGTCTGTAGCTTGTGGCTATGTGGTTTGCGTACGTGTTTTGCTATCGGTAAATGCAACATATTTTGCTGCAACAAATTTTGTGGGAAATACTCGCAGCAGCTCGATGAAATTCTATTGGGAAATATATGTACATATATACTATCTATCTATTTTTTGGTAACTATTTTGCATGTACAATTTATGTTGTATTTTATCGGATAGCAGGACTTTGTAATGTGATTGGGTGATGACTTTATTAAATGTTTATGATATAAAAATAATGAATTTGTAAGTCAGATGCTTTAATGTTTAAGGTATATTAATAATATTTTATTTTAAAATTATAATATTAAAATTTCTATTCTTTGTTATCAATTGTCTCATTTGTGTTACTAAAGAGATCCTTAAAATCAAATTGCCTGTCGTCACATCAAATAAACACGCGAAATTATTAATTACAATAAGGTCTTAGATCTAGAGAACAAAATTGAACAGAACTCAACACACTAACACATTCCTACAAGGGTCTTGATCAGAACAAGAATGGAAGCTTAAAACATGAACGAATTATCGATTTATTTGAATATGAACGATTTATCTTGAATATTATATATTAAATATGCCGAATAATATAAAACATTCCAAAAACATTTTTCTTTTAAGATAACTTATTTAGTTTCAATAAACATTTAATAAATATTTATTGCTTTGATTATTTGCTCGTAAGAGTATTTGAAATTGTAAATGTCTGCAGCATAACATTTTTACATAAATAAAAGTATATTCAATTCTTGTTTTTTTTTTTTGTTTTTTATTAACGGTCTTGCTGAACTGTCTGTTTGGGCTGCTGCTGGGATCATTAAATATGAAATGCCAACGCATACATTTTATGAACGAAAACTATTTTTCGGACGAAATTTGTTGCTGTTGAAATAACAATGAGGCAAAAGCAAAGGCAACAACTATTAATATCTGGGGGATCTGTGTGTGTGTGTGTGTGTGCGTGTGTTCGCCTCTCTCTAAACTCCTAATACAATCATATAAATTACGCTGCCAGAACAATCAATCAATGTCAAAGGCAGGCAGGCCGACACAGAGTGAGAGAGGCTGGAATATAGGCCCTTGTCGACGGGGTATATTTAAGCTAAGCTGCCACGTACGTGGCCGCTCATCAATTTCAATAAACGCGCGTCGCGCCAGTACTGCGGATCAGCAAAGTCTCGAGGCCGGACTCCGGCCACCACCAACGCCCCATTAGCACCTAGCTAAACGTTGCGGCATTTGTCAAAAGTCCCTGAGACACCAGCAAGACAACAAGCGTTGACAGTGAAGGAGTCTTCTTCAAATCCCTTTCCTACTCGTTTCATGTGTTTTGCATTTTAAATTGTGGCACAAATGAAATTGAAAATGGCAGCAAAAGATGTGCACCAATGCGACGACAATGTCTCAATGTGTGTGTAAGTGTGTGTGTGTGTGGTGTCAACACAATGGCACCGCTCTGGGTGGCATTTCATTGACAACAAGTCATAAATTGTACAAATGACAGTCACCAAGTGAGGGAACGACAGAAAGATGCGAAGAGGGTAGCGAAGAGTGTCAAGCGGGGTGGTGCAGTCGAGGTGCTTCGAAGTTGCCTGTCCATGGAATTTATTTTAACAAGTTTCCATACTGTGTATGCAAAGTAAAGAAATCACAGCACGAACAAATAACAAACAACAAAAGAATGCAAAGAAGAGCAGTTAAAGCACTAAAATGACAATTGCTTTATGCTCTTGAAAAACCATATTGAATCGTATAAGTTATCTAAGCTATCGTGGGATATTAGTTAAAGTTTGTCTTATGAATCTGTATTTCCTAGAATGGATATCCCTAACTAAGCTCAATTTTAAATATTCATACTATTGGACTAACGGAATCCGTATAAAAATCGTGCTAATCCCACCATAAAAAGTAGTTTTAAAACATATAATATAAAAAATCTGATGTTATCTAATATTTGTATAATAATCATTTTATTTCATAGTTATAGTATGAGTATAAAGTGAATAAAAATAATTTCAATAAAAATAGTTAAAATTTTAAACCAAATTTGTTTATGTATTTATAACATGACCACATTTTTAAGTTAAGCATAATCATTATCGAAAATAGTTGGCATAACCATAAACATTCTTATTTATACTACGTTTTTCTCTAATACTTTTAGATGTTTTCAAAAAACTCGCAGTCTAAATATACTACAACTCATAATATTCCAACCTTTGATGTTTTACATTTATGAATCAACACTTTCAGTCCCATTCTTCATATTTGGGTTATTTGAATTTATAATAATTTATACCTTTGATATTGCATAACTCTGTGTTTTATCTTCCGCTTACCATACTTCAAGTCAATCAAAGGACATTCAAGCCTTTCACATTGTTCATCCAACATCAAAGCGAGCTAACAACCGACTCTACCAATTACAATTATCATTCCCTCTATCTATCTCGCTCTTTCTCTGTCGGGCAACACACACAATTCACTTCAGAGAACCTCATTCTACTCCGTTGACTGGTGATGGCAAATCAGCTTAATAAGAACTTTACAACGTAACCAGCACCGTTTGAAGCAATTGAAATTAAGTTTCAGACTCAGACTCGAGACTCGAACTCGACCACACCCAAAGGCATTTCCACGAATTTAAAGCCAGAGCCAGAGCCAGAAAACAGATGCCGTCGACCACAGGCTCTGTCTGTTGCCACAAAACTGCCGGCATAACGGACAACACCTGCCCATCAGGTGGTCATGAAAATGAGGGCTCGGAGCGGAAGTGCGGCCCCAGCAGCAGCTACTGGCTCTGGATATCAAAGGCGAGCAAAAGCAATGCTAATGGTTGGCTATTAGACAGACAGAGAGAGAGAGAGAGAGATACGAGGAGGGAACGGGGGATTGCGGTTTAAGAGCTATGCAGGCGGAAGTTTTAACTGCTCGACTCTCACAATTTAAATCAATTGCATTGCAGAGAGGCACACAACATACAGAGTTCAAAGCCGAGGGGAACACACAAACGCTGTACCCCTCGCAAAACACAAGAGACAGGAGACACACACGATGTGTCCGTCATTAGCCATGTGTGTGTGTGTGTGTGTGTGTGCTTGTCACATGCTGTTTGTTGCCATGAAAATCCCAAAAACACACACATCAAAAACTGAAAGATTGCTCACCATGTGTCCTGTTTCTTCTATCTACTCCTGGCTACGCTGTTTGCCTGCTGACGTTTTTATAGCTGCTAACAATGTGTCAGGTTTTTCTTAGAACTCAAGATGAGACTTCGTCTTCGCCGTATCTCGGTGTCGACTCATCCTCGGGATGATAATTAGACGCAGTTGTTTCAAAAATACATACTCATAACATTTTGCTACAGCTTATAATGGTTTTAAGAAAAACTATTTACATAGCCGGAAATAAAATAGAGTATGGGATGTTTTGACTAGCAAAAACCATTATGCATGAGATTTAGAAATTAGATTAGACTGTTAATGGAATCTCTGCCATTCAAATTATTTAAAAGTTTTAGAAACTTGTCTATGTGTTTGAAATACTTTAACCTCCCTAATGTACATCTATATTTTCAACTATATGTTTTTAACTCTTAAGACTTCTAAACTTTTAAAAATTTGTTCCCTGTTTTGTCAAATACCATTTTTTGTTATTTTTGCTCTGCCTCTGCGAGTGACATATAAAATAACTCTTCACGGTCTATCAGCTGCTTCCGCTCGTCAGTTTTGTACTCTTTCAGCTGCTCACATTTTTTATAGCAGCCTCAAGGAAGCGTCGTTTATAGAGCACACACACAGATGCACACAACCGCGCACACACAGAAAGAGAAACCACGACAACAAATTGCATGGTGCTTGCATATTTTTGGCCTACCCATGTAGCCTATTTCTGTTATTTGCCTTCCTTCCCCTAATGAGAGCCACACAATTTATGCGTAAATATGTGATATATTTACCACACACACCCCCACCATTCTCCCCGCTACCAACACTGTACGCCACAGCAAAGCGACGCAATAATTCTCATTTATCGTTTTGCGAAAAGTCAATTTTTATAACGCAACAAACCAAACGACGAGTCATATAACCCGGTAAAAATACATACATATACCGAAAAAATGATTTGTGTATTTGTGGATGAAACTGGCGCACCCGGCATCAACAAGATGCGGAAGGAGAAGGGAAAAAGGGGGGCGAGAAGGCAACCATGCGTGCCGAGTTTTTGCGACATCTGGCTTCCAAAAATGTGTATGTTACAAATTTTGTAATTTGAACGCCACAAATCATTATTTTACATAATGATCAATTCATATACGCCGAAATGTTGTACTTGCTGTTCGAATTGTGTGAATTATGTTCGTTTGGTCGCCAATTTCGTGGAATTTGTATTCAGCACACTAACTGACAGCTCCGTAGTTTGCGGATTGAGAGAGTGGAGAAAACCTTTCGCTATAGTTTTTCAAGATATGTTTACTAGTCTTTATAATTTTTATTTGCTACATCAACACTGAACGTGAAGAAGGTTTATTTTCTTATGGTATAATAAATAAATTTAAAAAAAATAAATATATATATATATAAATCTGGTGTAATTGAATTAGAACTTGGATATTTAAATATTTTTTTTATACTTTTTATTTTATTTATTATTTTATTTTATATATTGTATAGAATGTTGGGAATTGATATTCCGGAAATCGATGTGACATTTCCTATGCATGAAAAACACTTGATTCTTATCTGATATCGCACATTATATATCTTAACTTGAAGAACAAAATTGCTGTTAACTTTGCACAGTTATTTTCAGATCGGTTTACTATCAAGTTGTCAGTTTTTAGTTAATTGATTAGCTTATATTACATAGTAACAGATTAACTATTATAACATTTATTAGCTGACTTTTTATGTAACTGATCTATCAATTTATCGTGCGACCCTCGTTGTCAAACAAACGCCATCTAGGGTCCAACTGTGGCATCAGCTACTGACTACTACAACTGACAGATGGCGATGGCTGGATGGTTGGATGCCTGCTCCTTCAGCCTTGCGGCATATCAAGTTAACACAGACTCCAGGTTGCGGGGGCAAACGATGGAAGGGGGAGAGAGGTGAAGTGCTAAAGCGGATGGAAACTGTGAAGTGAAACTGGGAAATACGCTGTTTGTTGCCCATTAACTGTGGCACTTTTGGGGGCAGCGTGCCGCAATTTGTTGGTCAGGTTTTTGCATCAAGCAGTGAAAGAAGGTATCAGCAGCCAACATGGCTGGGCTTTAAGCCTCTTCCTCTTCCACCTGCTCCTCCTCCTCCTCATCGCTCATATGTTTGTTATTTTTGTTTTCTTGCTTTTTAATGAGCATCGTGCAGAGGGTTCCGGGCTCTGGAATGAAACTCGGACTCGCGGCAAATTGCTTGGTTCTCTCTCTCTCGTTTTCTCGGTGCGGCTCGCAAAGTGTTGCAGTCATATTTTGCCGGTGTGCGCGCCTTAATTATATGGCCGCCGACACGAAATTCAAGTGAAAACCATTCGGGGTCGACTGAGGCAGTCAGCCAGTCAGCCACGCAGGCAGGCAGGCAGTCATTCAGCCTAAGCCTATTTCGAGCCGCTGTTTAAAGCATGAAAATTTAATGCCAGCTTAGTTCAAAAACACAATACGCGATGCGGGAGAGCATGTTGAAAAAGATGTCGATTTAGCTTGAGTTTTGAGTATTTGTGTGTTCGAGTTTTTCGTTTCGTTTCGTTTCAGTTTTAGGGCTAAGAATCTTGTTAATGCTAAGCACATTTCCATTTTGAAGGTTTCGAAGCCGCTTATATACAAAAAGTGGCCCGAAAACTCTGTTAAGTATTAATTATGCACGCATAAAGCATATAGATTTGAAACCTTTTTACTCTCAGCTTCAGCTCTTTCAACAAAAGTACGTTTTTCTGTTGTGAATGAGCGGGTGCGACATCAATGGGATGCAAATTAGCTGTACAAACATAAATAACACACTGGGAATTCTTAGGAAGTTGTATACACCGCCCGCACCTCCCGCCACAATTCACCAACCATTTGTCAAAGTAATAAAAATTGTTGGGCTTCTGTTGTTTTGGGGACCCTTTTTTCCAGCCTTTGATAAGCATTCTTATCATGGTCCCCAAGTCCAGGAATCTGGGCATCTTTGTTTGCCTGACCTGTGAACGGTAAATGTTGACGGGTTTCCCTATCATGTTGTTGTACTCTTTAATCAATTCAAAGGCACGAGCGGGCAACCTTTTTTGCTCCCAACAATTTGTGCGCCTGCACATTTCCGTCAATATACTAAGTGACTGTGTTTGCTGGCTGACCTCCATTTTGTATGTTTATGTATTTGGCAGCATACACTTGTTGCCCGCTCTTGAAATGAATTGAAATTGACAGTTTTCCCTCAATGGTGCAGTTTTCCCTCAACGGCTCGCTTTCCAAATTTTTTGTATCCGCTAGATGAGCGCCACATCAATTATTTAATACACTGCATCAAAAGTTTTTACCCTCAACATTGAAAAAATACAAATAAAAATGATTAATTGGCGCTACAGAAATTTATGACTCTGTTGGATTTTATAACGGTAGCCGAGAGTTGAATGTATGATAAAGCCCTTAATGGAGTTTTTTTCTCGAAGTTCAAAGCGATTAAAACTTTTCGTCCAGCACACAAACTTCAACTTTTTAATATAAATACATTAATGTTATGCAGCAAGAGTGTGTGTGTGTCTCGTTTTTTGTTGTGCAATAAATTATATGCCATAATAATTATTGATGAAAGTCTCATAGGATTGGTAGCCATGGCTTTATGGCGTATACATAATGTGTTTTACATGTATTTTAAATATGCTGCTTTTATTATTGATAATGATAAAGGCCAGAGACTTTAGCCATACATATATTATCTAGTCTACGATCTTTGTTTCTTTAAATTTTTCAGTATTTAGTATTAGTAAGTTTAGTAAGTAAGAAAGTAAGTAAGTTATTAGTAAGTTAAAAATATAATTAAATAGTCTGTCTACAAGCTCAAAGATCAACAAATAATTAGAAAAACTAAGCTTAAAAAGATCACTAGATATTCCAATTACTTATAATTACTTTCGGTATGTGTGGTATTTTATTATTCTCAGCGAGCTGAAGTTTTCAACTTTGTGTTTAAAAAGTTTTAATTGACAATATGACACCGCAATTAAGATTTCTTTTGGCCCTTCCTACCTTAATACCATTCATATTCATTCAATACCTGGGCTGCCTGCATATTCAATTATTTCCTTTAGCAAAAGCAACAAAAACTTGCTCGATGTATTTTATAATGCGGCCCTTCTTGCCAATTTATAGAGAATTTCAATTTTGAATATTGATTATTCATTTCCTGAAGCGACGGCGGCGCACCTATAACGAATTCGGATGCGGATGTTCAATGTTGAGTGGAGAATGGAGCATGGTAAATGGTAAATGGTTGGGGGATGGAAATGTGGATGGGGGAATGAGAATGGGAATGTCGATTGCTTTGCTTGCGCCTTTGCCTTATGGATGGAGACGTCGTCGCCGTTGCCATCATCATTGAAATGGCAAATTGGACTGCAGAAATGTTTTATATTGAAATTGCTGAATTGTTGTTATTGTTGTAGTTGCCATTTGCTGTTATTATTGTTGGTTTGCCAGGGATACACTTTTTGTCTACTCAATGTGTGTGTGTGTGTGTGCTTGTGCTTGTGCGTGTGCGTGTGTATTTGTGTGTGTAATCATAACGGCTCGCTTGTTAACATGCTACATTAAATTTTTATCAAGAGCCATAGCAATAGAGCTGAACACAAAAAGAGACCTAAGACCCAGACCTCGAAGCCCCTTACATTTATACATAAATATCGAAAATAATGATGATGTTGTTGTTGTTGCTGTTGATTCTTATGATTATTGTGGCATGCTTAACACAGGAAATAGAAAAACAACAAAAAATAGAAAACAATAAACTGCTTACACAGAGAAGGGAGAGAGAGTGAGGTGAAAATGCTAAAAGCAGGCCACAAAATAATTCACATACACATTACAAATAATCATTATAACAATGGAGTTCTCTCTTTTTATCGCCAACGTTACGCATACGCCACATATGCGCCTTATTTTATTTGCTGTCAAATAGCTAAAGCTGGCCTTAAAGCCTGCATAAACTTGCGTTATAATAAATGATGCAAAGTCTGGACTTGATTTTGCCTAAATGAGAATTTGTTAAATCGTTTGTTGGCCTTATTATAATATCTAAAGTTGTCATGTAAGTTCTTTCACTTGCAATACGTTGCACATTTTAGAGTTTAAGTAAACAAAATGAATTTTCCGTAAGACCTTCCAGCTATTTATTCCATTAGCCAGTTTATTAAATGTATAATGTCCCTTCAACCGTTTTGTTGACATATGCAAAAAGTGTAAAAATATTTGCACGATTGCATATCCCTTGCCTAACTATATGTATATATGCAAATATGTTAGTGCTTGTATGTGTATGCATCCATTATCTGCTGTCGACCATTTCCCAAAAAGCACTCAACATCATCATCAACTTGCCCAGTTCTGCATTTTAAACTCAACTCCCATGCGTTTCTCTCTGCCTTTCTCTCCCCGCTCATGTCATTCTCGGCAACACGTTTTATCATTTAACTCGGTGGGTCTCTGGGACGCCCACTCAACCCACTCCACCCACGGGCCATCAACAGCGTGGGAATTAATATCAATGTCGTCGTCGTTGATTTCGCTGTTGCAGTCTCTTTCTAATTTTCTGTCTCTGTCAGTTGATGCGTTTGCTATCAGTGTTTGCTGCACAGCCACCATGGCGTATATGTTATGCCGTTTTTTTCTATGGGTTTTTATTTTGGTTTGTTTTTTGCTTTTTATCAATTAAAAGCCACTTCAAAAGCGGAAAGTGTCTGTGTGCCGTTGACACAGACCAATACACTCGCACGCACACACACACAAACACACACACATACACAAAAACAAACACACACAGAACGAAGCTCATAGCTTGCTTTTGTTGTCGTTGGTTTGGTTTGTTGGACGCTTTTAGTTTTATCTCTCTGGCGAATACTTTTTGGTACGGGCATAAGTAGACAGAGTAGTCAAGCATTTAATACTCTACAATAATGTGAATGGTTATATTTTTAGAGTGTCTAGTTTGCACTTATTGTATTTGAAATTGAAAACAATATAAGCAAATATATATAATATATTTAAGATAAAGTGTGTGTTTATTGTTGGACTTCTGGTATTTAATATATAAAAATTCTTAAAACATGCTGGTGAGTTTTTTTACACGTAAAAGTGTTGAAAAACTAATCAATAATAATTTCGAATAAAAATTTCGAATAAATGGATGTTTTTCAATGGCATGACAGTCACACGAGAGTGTGAAAAGGTTTTGAAAGCTTTTCGGACCTTTTTTGTTTTTTATTTCGGTATTTTATTTTTGACAGGGTTACCAGCTCTCTCTATGCTCAAAGCATCTGCTTGGTTAAATGTGGTTGCATTCTGTTTATTTAGTTTATATTCACCAAATGCATGTACCAAATCTGGAGTCTCTAGCTCTCTAGTCTCTACGGACGGACAGACGGACATGGCTATATCGACTAGGTTGTTGATGCTGATCAAGAATATATATACTTTATGAGGTCGGAGATGCTTCCTTCTGTCTGTTACATAATTTTTCACAAAACCATTATACCCTTTTTACCCATTTTCAATGGGTAGGGTATAAAAACTTTTAACAAGTTGTGCAGGGTATATTCCATTAAAATAGCTGAAATATGAAACCCTTATTTGCAGTTTTTGTGGCTGTGCATTACAATTGGGCTGCGACTGACAGATTCACCAAAAGCTTTTCCCATGCTATTTTACTCTAAGTCTCCCTCTCTCTTTTTGGCGGCTTTTCGCTTTGACACAATCAACGTGCCACAAAACCGACAGCAACAACAACAACAGTAATGACGATGACGATGACGACGACGATCCCCAAATGCGGCGGCGTCCACTCAAAGCTAATAACCGACAAAGCGTTTTGTATTATTTTTCAATTTCATTTTCACTATGCGCTCTGCTCTTCTTCTTCCTCTTTACCTCACACTCTTCACCTCTTCACCGCTCTCTTGCTTCACGTTTGTTGTTGTGTGTTCGCACTCCATTTGGAGCGGCCTGCCATGCATTAAATATTATTAAGATAAGGCGGAGCGCGCTTATCAATCAGACGTCAGACGTACCGACATCGTACTCACAGGCAGCCAAAGCAAGCAGCTACACAATTTTGCAGACAAAAGAAAGAAAGAGAGAGAGTGAGAGAGTGGAACTTCGGGGGGTGGTGGGAGGGTGCGGTGAGGCAAGGCATTTAACAGTTGACTGGCTGACATGATTTTTCCATCATATTCATTGAATGAACCGTAACTAGCGTATCTAAAGATACCCGACAGCTTATTTTTGTTTTTTATTCTTTTTATTTTTGATGCCAACTCACACAAAGGAGAAGGGTGGCGGGGAATGATGAATACCTGTTGCTGTTTAAACTAACAATTTACATATAAGCGATATATGACAAAAAGAGGTTCGAGTTTCTCTACGCATATCTGTATCTGTGTTGCTTAGTATGTTTGCTTATTGAACTCTTGGCGGCACATTTCCAAGAAGCCAATTGCTAAATCAACAAACACAAACAAACTCTGACGAGCAAAACAAAAAACCTCGAAAAGTCATTACATATATCTTCTGATTGAGAAGCAGCAGCAGCAGCAAATGGCCCTTGCCTCTTTGTATCTATCTATCTCGCTCTTGCTCTCTCTCTCTGTCTCGCGCAGTCTCTCCCGCTCTAGCTGCAAAATGCAGAAGCTACAAGCTAACAGCTTTTTATCTTTGGCACAGGCGGCATTGTTTTTGGCGGCCCAGGCCAAAAGACGTTGCCTCCAAACAACACAAACAACAAACGCAAAGTCTCAAAACAAAAAATAAAATAAAACCAGTTAAGACAGTCGGTCTTGGAGGCTGCTTGAGCCAAGCCTTATAAGGTCGCTGGCATGTCATGCAATGCCAACAACAACAACAACGGCAAAGACCAAGGCAACAGCAACGGCAACGGCAACTTCCTGGCTAATATTACGAAAATTGCTTAAAGAGAGAAGTCTCTGCTGCTGGCTCATCGACTCTTCGCAGCTCGGCGCAGTAGGATCAGCCCGAAAATGCAGCTTTGCTTGCCGCCAAACTCAAGCTTGAGCCTGTCATGAGTGCTGCCTGCCTGCTTGCCTGCCATGCCAAGCCTATCCAGGCTACCAGCCTTTCAGTTGTTTAGCCTGCCTTTGGAATAGCCTGTTGCCTTCTACCGTAATTCACAACAACAACAATAACAAGTAAGAAGGCTCTAGTCGAGAAATCCCGACTACACTATACCCTGAACACTATACTTTAAGTGTACAGTCAGTGCTTGCAAGTATGTGTGAGTGTGTGTATGTATGCGCGTATAGTGCATACTTTCTTAACTTCAATACTCCATATCTCCAGTGTTTCTCAACCGATTTCAATAAAATTTTAACAGATTGTCATTATTTAGTCTAATCTTTCAAACTGCATTCCAAATTCAAGATTTTGTTGTTATCGATCACATGTGTATATCGGAAACGGAAAGAGTTATCGAACATTTAAAACAAACTTGTACTGCGCGGGGATTAGGCGAGCTTATGTAGTCTCTAGCTCTTATAGTCTCTGAGATCGACGCGTTCATACATACGGACGGACAGACGGACGGACGGACAGACGGACGGACGGACGGACAGACGGACGGACGGACGGACAGACGGACTGACAGACAGACGGACAGACGGACATGGCTATATCGGCTGTTGATGCTGATCAAGAATATATATACTTTATGGGGTCGGAGATTCTTCCTTCTGCCTGTTACATACTTTTGCACAAAACCATTATACCCTTTTTACCCATTTTCAATGGGTTCAGGGTATAATAAAAACAACAAAAGCAGCAAATGTTGCGAAACACTCGCACCGCACAGTGGTAAAAAGTTGCTAAGTAAAATGCAGTTTTAAAAGTGTGATCCAACTTTGGTGTCAAACTATACTAAATGTTAAAATGTTAAATTGTTAGTTATTACAAAATTAACATTTTAATTCATTTTTTCAAATTTTTGATATGTCTTTGCTGTTTTGAGTCTTTTTATACCCTGAACCCATTTTCAATGGGTAAAAAGGTGATAAAGTTTTTGTGTAAAAGTATGAAAGAAGCCTCTCCGACGCCATTAAGTATATATTTTCTTGATCAGCATCAACAGTCGAGTCGATATATACATGTCCGTCCGTCGATATCAGACTATAAGAGCTAGAGACTCCAGATTTGCAATTGCCTAATCCGTAGGCAGTAAAAGTTTGTTTCAAATTGTCGATAACTCTTCCCGTTTCCGATATACAAATGTAACCGATAACAACAAAATCTTGAATTTATAAAATTATGAGACGGTGTTTGAAAGATGAAAGAAAATAATGACAATTTTAATGTAGATATGGAACATTGGAGTTAAGTCAAGTATGCGCGTACACACACAGTGCATAGTAATCAAATTTAAGATTTTCGAAGATATGTGTTCAAAACTAAAACGAAACTTGTTTGGTTAAAGTTCAAGTTCTGTGCTTAATTCATTTTTGGATTATATCATTAATATATTGCCAATTCCTAAAATGTTAATTTGTTGTGTATCAATCAATGTATCATATTTAGGTTTACATTAAATGTTTTTAGATCCTTTAAAATTTGTGAAATGTCACATAGTTTGATTAATGATGCCCCACTGTGTATGCCGCCTGACTGTATGTATGTGTGTGTGTGTATTTGTGTGTGTGTATTTGTGTGTGCCGAACTTCCAGCAAAAAGTGCATCTTTTGAACAGTGCGCAAAGCGCAGCTTGTCCCGCGACTCAGGCACCGGCCGAGTGTCTGTATGTGTGTTAATGTGTATCTCAAAGATACCAAACAACGTACGCTCGTTTGTCTGTCTGTCTGTCGATCGTCGGCTCTAAACCGCTTTTGTGTATGGCCGCCGAGATGCCTGGCATAGTTGGAAGCGCGGAACTGGTTGCTTGAAGTTGTGAAGAGCTGTGGAACTGCAAGCTGAAGATGAAGCTGCAAGCTGTGAGTGTGTGTGGTTGTGTTTGTGTGTTGTAGATGGAGGAGTCCGCCTCGCCTTGGCTTGGCTTGGCTCGGCTTACAACGCGCCGACGATGTTTGCCGCGTTCTTTCTCAGTTATTATTATTTTTGTTTGTGGCGGCGACTCAACGACGACGACGACGACGAATGCTTGTTGTTGTTTATCAACGTGAGGGCTTTAAAAGGTTTTTTTTTCATGTGCCATAGCAGCAGCAGCAGCTGCCTCTATACCTCTAGCTCTACCTGCAACAGGTAAGAAATTTTCGCTCGCTCGTTCGGCATTTCAATGTGTTTGTTTTTTTTTTTTTTTTTGCTCGTCTCTTCATTTTGTTGTTTTTCTTTTTCGGTGTTTTGATGCCTTTTGCCTGCTGCTGTTGCTGCTGCTGCTGCTTTCTTTGAAGTTGCATACTTCGGCGTGCCTTTGGGTTTCCTTTGAATTGTTTCTCTTCATTTTTCTGTGTGTGTGTGTCTTTCTGGCTACCTTCTTGCGTCTGCAAGCAATTAGTGTATGGGAAGCCTTGTGGTATGCCAGGGTTACCAGCTCTCTCGCTCTTGGGTTTCAAAAGTGTTGCCCTGGCATTTAATTGATGCAGTAATTGTAAACTAAGACTCGTCTCTACCCCTATCAAGGAAGCAAAACGTTTCCACTGAAACTGCCACAAAAACAAAAAATTTCTATAAATAATCACATTGATTGGTGATTGATTGATGGGCCTGCATGCGACATCAGAAAGGTCCCCAGTGACCCCAGCGACCCTTTTTTTGGTTTGTGTTCTGTCTTTTTCTCTCTCTCTCTCTCTTCTCGCTCGTATGTATTTATGATTATGATACTTTGTTTTTAGGTTTTGGCAATGTCGCGAACTCGAATAACAAAAAAATATTGCCGCTTTATTCTATTGATCACGATTACCTCGAGTTTCAATTTTGATCTCTTTTAACGAGAACACAGAAATATTTTTTCCCTTTATAATTGTTTTGCATCTGCTTCTCTTTCTCTCTCTCTCTCTCGCACTCTCCCCTAGGCGCATTCATTGCTGGCACTTGGCCGGTGCTCTTTGGTTTTTCCATGTTCTATTTATTTTTCGTGCGTCGTATTCTTTTGATGTTTTTCAGAGTTTCTATTGCTACTGCTGTTGTTGTTGTTGTTATGGATTTTCAACGTTCTATTTTCGTGTGCCTTTTTCTGTGCTTCTCTTCTTCTCATAGAGACCACAAGCGAACGACGCCGCCACCACCGTCTCATTCTGCTTGTGTATCTTGCAGATAAAGAAAAAAAACGACGCAGCGCTCAGCTCGCTTGTCGATTGCCTACATTTCCATTTGCTATTGTTGTTGTTGTTGTTGTAGTTGTGTGAAATTATTGAGTAGAAGGATGTGGGAGAAGCCCTTGACTGAATGAATCTACAAATTTCTTTTTTAGTTCGACGGCGGCAGCATTTTAGAGAGAAATATCAGTTGGATAGTTTTGTTGTTGTTGTTGTTGTTGTTGTGGCATTGTATCAATGGAGGGTGGAAAGTGGATCGGGTTGTAGTTTGTGATAAAACAAATCATATGGCAGACATAATATATGGCTTTATCTAGCCATAACTCTAAACGTTATAAATCTTTACTGTGTGATTTGATTTTTGTTTTGAATTTCTTATTAATAGCAAAACTATATTATTTTTAAAAATTCGTTCTTCTATTAATACGAAGTATTCAAAATGCTTTCAATAATTTAATTAATTCAACATCTTATATTATTAATTTATTTATTAGCCAAATAAGCTGTTTTTACGTTGCTAATTATATTGATAGTATTTAATGTGTGTAAAATAAATATACAAAAAATATTCCAAGTGTTTAGAAGGAATAATAATAGTAATGTATAGTTCCAAAAGTATTATTAGATATTAAATATTGTTGAAACACTAGCTTAGTAAAATTGAATTTTTTTGGAATAGTATAGTATCTTCTAGTTTTCATACTCTTAATTTAACAAGTGTTGTGTTTTATATGTGTTTACCTGAGAACTGTTTATAGCCGCCGAGTATCTTATGCTTCCACCATTTGACAATATTGCCCGCCATTGTTGTTGAGTTTCTGTTGTTGTTGTTGAGTTGAGTTGAGTTTCTAACTGCTGGCAGCTGCTTTTATTTCGGTTGCAGCTTTGGGATTTCTGCTGATGCTGCTTTTGCTTTTGCTTTGGCAAATTACGAGCCTGTAGCGGCGACGCTAACTCGAACTGTAACTGTGTAACTGTATTGTTGCTTTGGACCAAAATGTTTTACGGCCTTTATGTGTGGGTTATCCTTGTTGTTGCTTGGTTGTTTGTTGTTGTCTGCTACAACTGAGACTAATACACTTGCCACTTGCGCTCTCAGGTGCCAAAAACATGGGGCAAGGTAGCGACCTTAATTTGTATCTGGCATTATACCGGATGATAGGCGGTGGATGCGAAGTGTGTGGGTGGAGGAAGAATGGCAAACGTTACGGTTGAATCGTAAAACTTTTTACAACCGTTATATGCTGCATTTTAGTTGGATTTGGCGCATATTCTGCGACGTGTTCCCCCTTCTCTTCCACTTGCTTTCTTCTTCTCTTTTAGTTTTGCTTGTGTGTTTGGGTGTATCTTGCAGATACGTTTTTGACGTAGCGCGCGTAATTTTAATTGTAAATTTGTTGTTTGTTGTTGTTTTTGTTTGCGCGACGCGACGTAAATAACTTGGCGTATGTACACCATCAACAACGACGACAACAACAACAAAAGCGGCAGCAACAACAAATAACAAACAGCAAAATGCTAAAGCGCAAAACACGATTTGTATTTCCAAATGGGTACGGCGAAAAGCTGACAGTGACGGTGACTGCGACTGCGACTGCGATGTTGACAGCGTATTTTTGGGGTGTACTGTTGTTGTTGTTGCTATTGCTTGTTTTGCTGTGGTTGTTATTATTTGCGGGGCAGTTTTTCGTTTTAACGGCACTAGCTTTTCGACGCTCGTGATATAAATGCACACCCAAAAAATTGCAAATCACTTCATATATTCAATGCACTTTTCATACAACTGAAATTTCCATTCACTAGGGAGTTGCTGTTGTGTTTATTTATGCTTTGTAGAGGACGCACGTTTACCTCGCGTATATTCGAGAACATAACAAAACACAACTCTCGCACTACGCGTAACATGCAATGCGAGCGAACACGACCAACTCGATAGGCGGACAGAAACGAACTGAAAACACATGAAACATGAAACGGCGCCCTCGACTCAGACTACAACAAAAAGTGGTTAGCCAGTATGTGAGAGTGAGCGCCATGATTTACAGACTCTCTTCTGTTATATGGACGTGCTGAAAGTATGCAACGACTGAACATGGAACATTACGCGCTGTTAATGCAAACGCATCTGCTGTTAACCGGCATCGGCTTCTGCTAACTTAAGTTCACTACAAAAACTAACTTGAGTTAAGATAATTTTTGTTTTAAGTAAGAACAAATAATTATGAAAAGTATCTGTGGTATAAACAATACATTGTTTGAAAAAAAAAGCACTCTACATAATATTATAAGATCTAGTCAATGAAACTATTGTGTGAATTATTCTATATTTATTTATTTATGTATTTATTTTTTTGAATGAAAGCTTTTTAATTTTCTTCATGTACTTTCATTGTACCGGTGCTATAGATGGATAATACCCCAATTTAAGGTCACTCACTCTTTATGGCCGCATCGAAGTTTGATTGTTTTTTAATTTGAAGGATCAGTGCGGTTGGGTTCGGTTGGGTCGCTTAACCAGTAGAAAAGCTCAGTTGATGTTGTTGTTGGAGCTGGTGTTGTTATTATTAGTGCTATGCCGCCTGCTGTGCTCGATATTGGGGCAATTACCCAACAGCAGCCAAAAAAAGGAAGAAAAAAACTTGCCCATCCCCAAGACCCAAAACCCGACGATAATAACAGAGCAAGCAGAATCCTGAATTACGCTGCAAAGACGAAAACAACAGAAAACAAAAAACATCTCACACATTCGAAAAGGGGCAAGTGGAGAAATGCTGGCGGGCAACGGCGGCTTTTATGGGTCCAACGGCAATGAACTCCTCCTCCAGCCTTCTCTCGCCTTCGTTTCCACACCGTAAACGTTCCGCATTGCCATAATGGCGCTGTAATTGAAGAAGAACACGCGATCGCAGCGGGGCCCGCAAGCAAAAAACGGAAAACATAATAAGAAGAAAAGGAGTTCACCGCCTCTCTCTAACAAACATCCATAAGACAGTAGAAGGGTTTCATCTTCTTCATCGGTTTGATTTTCGGTCTTTTTGTCTTTGTTTTTGGTTTCATCTCGTTTTCTTTGTTCCCTCGCCTTTGTTCCCTGGCTTCAACTTTATCATTATCAGCAAGCATTATGATCATCATCATTATCAACATCAATGATCCATTGCTAGTCGTCTTAATTTCATGCTGTTCTTTTGAATAATTTTAACCCCTCTCCACTTCCAAGATATCAACCTCTCTCTCTCTCTCTCTCTCACTCTCTCTCTCACTCTCTCTCACACTCCCTTTGCTGTGTTATGCGGGCAATTTTTGATTGTTTCGTACGCTCATTTAACATACTACAAGGTCTGTGATTGATGTCGTTTCCAATGTCCTCTGTCCTCGAGGTTCTCTTTTCGTTTATGCTGCCTGTATTATTGATTTATGTTTTCTGTGTATACGTATGAGTGTGTCTGTGTCTGTGTTAGTGAGTGAGCTCTGTAAAATTTCGCACAATTTTCGCACAATGCGTTTGACAAAAGTTGATGAACAACCGTCTGTCCATCTGTCCATATGTCGTCTGTTGTCTGTGTTTCATCTACTTTTCCTCGCCTGCATGATGCTGCCCCACAAATGTAATTACCCAAAAGTGGGCGCAAAAAGTGGGCATTGTATATATGATTTCTCTGATAGGGATTTTATCAGCACCCCTTCCATCCTTCATGCTCCTGATGACGTTGACGGAGTGTTGACTGTTGGTCCTGGCAACTGTCACTCCAGTTGACATGGGGCAGTTGTAGAAGTAGCTTTAACTGGATAGATGGCAGGATGCGTTCGTTGTTCGTTGTGTGTGTGTGTGTTGCAGTGATGAGATCCAGTTGATGGGACTTCATTAGCCTGGTTGGCATTTTATAATTAGTTTTTGTCTAAGAAAATTCGTTAGGGAAATCGATAAAAATTAAATGCATGTCCAGACAAGATTTTCAATAAGCCCTTTCTTACAAAACCATTTAAAAAAACATTCAATGTCTAAACAAGATAAAATTGCTAAATAAATCCATTATAACTTATAATTATAACAAATTTTAATTAAGTATTTAAAATGATTATGAAGCATTTTTAGCTTAACAATCAAAATAAATATAATACATATTTCATTTCATTCAAATAATAAATTCATAATCAAAACTAATATAAAACTCATAAAATTAAAGTTAATTAGTTATCGACGTAAAATATATGCAAGTATATTATTTTTAGCAGGCTATAAATAATAAAAAAAAAAAAACAATTTTAATTACATAATAAAATTTAAGTAAAGGGAATAAATAAAATATTCTAAAAATATTGTAAGTGTTTCAATCGAAAGATATTATTAATAATATTTTTAGTTTCTATATTCGCTTTACCTTTTTTTATAGAAAGTATAAGACTTAAGAAAAAATCGTAAAAAAAAGAAGATTATAGTATGTTTTTTAATTTCAGTTAACTTTTAAATTAAATCCATCGAAAGTCTATTAAACAGTTTATTGTATCAAATATTCTGTTTTGCTTTTAATGGTTCTTGTTTGTAGTCCACCAATTAAGCTTTGAAACTTCGAAACTATTTAAATGTGATTGATTCTTTTCAGATATTCAATTCATAAGTTAAAGATGTTGTAAGTTCAATTAAAAACATTTAACATGTTTCTTTATCTGTTTGTTAAATTAGACTTCCAACTTTGGAAATGACAATTTTACAACCAAGTTTGATATAAACTCCAAAGTTTTTGTCCTCCACTCTTCAAGCATTTGTTTTTAATACTCAAGCTTACATTTTTTTGGCATCGTTAATCTCGCCATTAAGTTTGCAGCCTTAATTTGGACGCTCTTTGTGGCCTAATCGTTTCATGATAAAATCAACTCGAAATGTTGTAAATGGGAAATCGTAAAATCGAAGAAAGGCGACCAAACTTTTGTTGGGCGCAAGTTAGGGTGTGTGTGTATAATGTATGTATGTGTGTTAGATAGGTTTTTAATGATTTCGGCCCAATAAGCAACAATTGGTCTATAGTCTGTCTCTCTCCCCTCCGCCTGCGAACCAATCAATAGAACAACTTGAACAACAATTTCCGTTGCAATGTTTTCTTATTGTTGTTGTTGTTTTTTGTTGCTTTATTGTTGTAGATGTTGGATAGAAGTTGCATACTACTTATGTATATGCATTCGTTGTAGTTGTGTGCGCGAGGAGGGGCGCGTTTATCAAAATTAATTGGAAATATTTCGTTGATTTTTAACGACTTCTGCGTAAAAGTCATTTTGGAAAAATGAGGCACAGACTTCAAACGTGGCAAACGAGTGTTGTTGCACATGTTTGCCATAAGAGATCTTCTTTCGATTTATACATACGTAGATATATATGTAGATATGCTTCTTTGGACGCCTGTCACTTTTTATGGCCTTACAATATAATTTCCTGTCAAGCAGCAGCAAACGGACAACAAACCAGAGACACAATTTATAATTGCTTTCAAAATTTGTTTATAAACGCAATGGGCGCCTCCCTTTCCCCACATCCCCACTCACAATCGTCTATCAGTTCCGTCTTTGCCCCATCCCTTGCAACTGACCGACGACAACTTTATTTGAATTTTATGACAGGGCCAAGGCATAAATATTTATGACCAGCACTTACAACAAACTTAATTTATTTAATAGTTCCATACGCGTACATTTTTTTTTTGATTTTCAAATTTTTAACGAGTTTCGAAACACAATTAAAAGATATATATATATATATTATATATGTGTGTGTGTGATGGTCTGTCTGCGGTGATCGCATTTTCTGAAAACATTTTTAATGAGCAAAACAACAAGACAAGTAAGTGGCGCTGTGACGTAATCAACACACACACACACACACACACACACGCACAACTATATCTGTGTATCTAATTTATGCTCAACTCATAATTTATTGATAATATGTTCCCCGAATGTTTTTCTTGTTCAGTTTTTGTTATTATTTTTTTTCTACGATTGGCTGCACCCTCGAAACATTTTGTTGAACATATAAATATAATGCACGAATTGTTGTTGAACAACACTTGGATTTGAACAAAAAAAATAATATACAATAAATATACAAATTTATTGCAATTCACCAGAATTAGTTGGGCAAGCAATCAATATAGTTAAAATTGTTGTTTTTTCATTTATTTCTCGTGAATTTTTGATATGACATGAAAATATTTTCACAGGCATTATTTAAAAATTTGCTAAGCAAATAAAATTAATTATTTGAATTACGCCAAAAAAAAACACCTGCTTTATGTATGCTCCATAGCTAAATTATGAGAACTGAGATTAACAAATTTCTTTATATAATCAACAGCCGAGTCTATATAGCCATGTCCGTCTCTCCGTATGAACGTATCGATCTCAGAGACTATAAGAGCTATAAGAGAAAATCCAGTTTCAAAATTTCGATAACTTTTCCCGTTTCCGATATACAAATGTGATCGATAACAACTAAGTCTTGAATTTGGAAAAAGGTTAAACGGTGTTTGAGACACTAGATGATGAGAAACACCGGAGATATGGATCAATGAAATTAAGAAAGTATGCACTATACGCGTACACACACTCACACATGTACTTACAAGCAGAGACTGTACGCGTAAAGCATAGGGTTCAGGGTATAGTCTAGTCGGGATCTCGACTAGAGCCTTCTTACTTGTTTATTTTTCTTGTTGCTTCATACAACCGCTAGCTACCAATAATTTCTTGAATTTACAGCCAAATATCTATTAGATTGTGGTGAATTATAGAGGTAGAGAGGTCGTGGGGGGGGGGGGGGGCAATGTTAAAATCACAAACTAAAAATCATTATTTAAAATGCGATCAATAAAAAAAACCATAGCAAAAGGCGTTGCCCCATTCACAGCCGAAGCCGAAGCCACAACCCAACCCAAAATTCAAGCTGTAAAACTTATGGCCAAAGCAAAGGCAACAATCTCCAGCCGCGGCATATTATCTGACTGTCATGGATAATGATCAACCGTTGGCCACCGCCTTTGCCTTTTTATTAAACGCTGGAGCCGCTGAAGTCTGCTTGAGTCTCCGTGTCTGAAGCTGAGTCTTCAATCGTTCTCTCTCAGCGTCTCTCTCTCTCTCTCTCTCTTGAGTCGTGCTGCGTTGTCGGCTGCCTCTTTGACGCTTTTCATTCGGTGTCATATATACCGAAAAGAAAGAAAAAAACAGATAAAGCGGGGGCATTCCGGGAGATGACGACGACGACGACGACACACAAGGAGGCACAAAGCGGCGAGCACAGACGTTTGCCGCCTCATTCAAGTTGTTCGTGCCGTCATTGCCTCATTGTCCATCCGCACTTCACTCAGCGGCCACGCAGCAGCAGCATCCCCACGTTCCCACTCCCTACCTCCCTCACAGGTGAGTGTGCTTCTGCCATAGCCACCATCCATATCGATATCCATAACCATATCCATCCATTCAGCGAACATCCATCTGTCCGTGCCTGAGTCTTTCTGCAACAATTTTTCCCTGTACCACATCTTTCGTCATTTTATTATTTCCAAAAAAAAAAAAAAAAAAACAACAATAATGACTCGCGAATGAATATAAAAAAACTTAATTTTTCAACGTTAAAAATTGATTTGTTGTGCAAGGCGAAAACCACCGACAAACTCAAAAACAGAAAAACAACACAATTATAATATGTGTTCACAAAAGAATGTATATCTTTAGTCCTCACGATTTGTTTTATTTTGTGGCTACATTTTTGAATACGGGCTAATGACAGCCATGCTTGAGGGGTATTTTTTTTATACCCTTAACCCATTGAAAATGGGTAAAAAGGGTATAATGGATTTGTGCAAAAGTATGTAACAGGCAGAAGGAAGCATCTCCGACCCCATAAAGTATATATATTCTTGATCAGCATCAACAGCCGAGTCGATATAGCCATGTCCGTCTGTCCGTCCGTCCGTCTGTCCGTCTGTCCGTCCGTCCGTCCGTATGTATGAACGCGTTGATCTCAGAGACTATAAGAGCTAGAGACTCCAGATTTGGTATATAAGCTCGCCTATACCCTAGGCAGTACAAGTTTGTTTTAGATTTTCGATAACTCTTTCCGTTTCCGATATACACATGTAATCGATAACAACAAAATCTTCAATTTAGAATTTTTTTTGCAGTTTGAAATATTAGACTAAATAAAGACAATCTGTGAAAATTTTATTGAAATCGGCTGAGAAACACTGGAGATATGGAGTATTGAAATTAAGAAGGTATGCACTATACGCGTATACATACACACACTCACACATACTAGCAAGCACTGACTGTATGCGTAAATTATAGGGTTAAGGGTATAGTCTAGTCGGGATTTCTCGACTAGAGCCTTCTTACTTGTTATTTTTTGCTTTAGACGTGTAATGAAATTCTAATCATACACTAAAAAACGGGCAATATTGCCCTTCATAATTTTTAATTATTTTTTAATATGGTAACGTTGCTTGGGTTTCTCTAAAAATATTAAGATACGTTTTAAAATAGTACCTGAAAGTAAGGCCACTTTATATCTACACTCTCGAAACTTATTTAGGTGAAATTGATTTCGATTTTAAACTGGTTTTATATTGGGAAAAATGTTTGCGTAATCTTGCATCCAAATTATGTTTTAGATATTTATTTCCAAATGTTATTTCTAATGAAGAAAGGATTTTAAAAAAAAAAATGGTGCAAGCATTAAGTTTTTAAACTGTAAAAAAATTAACTTAATATCCGAACAAAGAGTTAATAACTTTAAAAAATGTAAAATAGTAATATAAATTTCTATACTATTTTTTTTTTTTTAGTTTATAAAATATTCAAAGCACAATAAGTAATTTTAGAAGCTTTAAGCTCAAAACATTTAATAAATTAAATATGTATGTAAGTATAATTTTTAAGTATTCGTATTCCTCTTTAGAGTACTACTTAATACCATTACACATATTAGTTCCCCAATCCCTTTTGGACAACTGTAATCGACGCCACTGCGTCATTCAATTGGTTCCCCTCTACGCTTTACGTTGATTTTTTTCGGGCTTTTTGACTGGGCGTTAATGACTTTTGCGGCTGGTCGTTTTTTTATATTTTTTTCATATTCATGGCAGACAGATTTTTTTGTTCGTTGAGAGAATTACAAAAGTAAAAAAAAAGACCCCTCTAAGGGGTTAGCCTGGAGATGTTTTTTAATAAACTTTAATAGTGCTGCCACAGTTTGACTAATTTCAATTGTTCAATATTAATTGAGGTAGATATTTTTGGAGAGGGTAAGTTAAGTTCCCCGTTAAACGAATTTCATATCCAGCTTGTTGCTGCTGCTAACTCAATTGCAATTATTTGTCGGGGCTGTAAATCTTGAGCATGCACACCCACAATAAACTCTCCTCCCCGTTCTCTCTCTTCCTCTCTTTGTTCTCCACATATGTTTATAGTCTTATGCGTCAATTGCATCCTGGAACATTGCAAATCCGCCAGCGCCTTGCTTCTTCGTCTGCGTGGGCGTTTCCTTTTCCTTCCCTTCGACTTCCCGCCCTCCCCAACGCTCCTGATGGTCTTGCGGCTTTCTGATTTATAACATTGTTTACACGGCACGCCAAAAATTTGATTTACTAGCGACGGGTGCCGGGCTGGCCACACATGTGCCCCATTTGATTGTCATAACTCACGGCTCACGCATGCGCAGGCTCAAAAATTCAAAATTGATGTTGTATCATGAAGATATATTGGGTTTTTTATACAATTTTGATAATGATTGAAAGTGCATATTAAGGTTTATATATCATAGGTATTATGGTTGAAATGGTAAAGTCCTCTAAAAAAACACTCTTTTACATTTAAAAACAAGTAAGAAGGCTCTAGTCGAGAAATCCCGACTAGACTATACCCTTAACCCTATAATTTACGCATACAGTCAGTGCTTGCTAGTATGTGTGAGTGTGTGTATGTATACGCGTATAATGCATACCTTCTTAATTTCAATACTCCATATCTCCAGTGTTCCTCAACCGATTTCAATAAAATTTTCACAGGTTGTCATTATTTAGTCTAATCTAAAATTTTCCAAATTGAAGATTTTGTTGTTATCGATTACATGTGTATAGCGGAAACGGAAATAGTTATCAAAATTTTTAAAACAAACTTGTACTGCCTAGGGATTAGGAGAGCTTATGTACCAAATCTGGAGTCTCTAGCTCTTATAATCTCTGAGATCGACGCGTTCATACATACGGACGGACAGACGGACAGACGGACAGACGGACGGACGGACAGACGGACATGGCTATATCGACTCGGCTGTTGATGCTGATCAAGAATATATATACTTTAAGGGGTCGGAGATGCTTCCTTCTCCCTGTTACATACTTTTTCAAAAAACCATTATACCCTTTTTACCCATTTTCAATGGGTTAAGGGTGTAATAAGTTTTAGCTGTAACTCATGTTGATAGTTGGTTAAATAAGACGCGTTGCTCATTAAGCAGAAAGACGACATTAGGGATTAGGGAAGCCATCTTAAGCATGCCAAATACTTTATACACTTGCACAGCCTAATTGTTTTTCACAGTTCAATCTTGTTCAAGATGTATGACAGCTACATTATAGGATATCGTTATCCGATCTGGCTGATTTGGACAAATGATCTAACTGCAAGAAAACGAATACCATGTTCAAAGTTTTAGCTCGATAGTCTCGAAAACTAAGGGACTAGTTTGCATAGAACCGGATGGCTAGAGGGACACGGCTATATTGACTCAGCTCACGATGCTGATGGAGAATATATATATATATACTTCATGGGGTCGGATTGCAATGATCCTTTTTATCATAAATGACTACCTTTGAGTTGTTCTTTATATTGGTGAATTTGCGGCGATTGTCTGCAATCATAACTTAATAAAAATAGTACATACGTTAATTGATCTTTTATGAACTTATCTCTTACATTGTTACATGGATGTATTTTACGTTGATTACGTTACAACATTACAAACAATTCAAAAAGTGATTACATTTCGTATTTCGTACAAAATATTTTGGCCGAAAACGGAATTAGCCAAGTTCTCTGGCTGACAACACAATTACGCACTCAATACTTGCCTCGGCATTATAGCCAACTGACTGACCGAAATGAAAAGCCATCCAACCACCCGACTGAAGCCTACATTTTGACATGTTTCACATATGCACGTACTTATATATAGTATCTACATACTGTGTAGATTTGAGTAGCATTTTGGATTTAGCTAACGAGGGAAGGTTTTTGCTGTTGTGTTGTTTGGCAAAGTTGAGTTGAGAAAACTTGAATGTGCAGTCGAACAGTTAAGAGAGAGAGAGAGAGCAGGAAATGTATGGAGTTTCCGCCGAAGGAGCAGGCTTGACAGGCTTTTCTCAATGCAAAGTGGGGAAGTGCCGACGCACCGCACCGCTCCTATTCCCTCTTGCAACTTTGTGTTTCTGTTTGATGCAGATAACACACAAATATGCATATGTGTGTGTGTGTCTGTGTGTGTTTGTTGTCAAGATTTGCTTTGATGTCTTTTTCATGTACCGACTGAAATACCGAACCGAAGCCAAACCGAGCCGAGGAGCCGAGGGACGGCAAATTGGGTGCGGCTGCCGATGCTTGCCGCTTTTTGTGTCCATCTCTGTGTGGGTTGACAACAATTAAAAACAAAAGTGACGGGGGCAGGGTTCCCAACATAAGTAGGCAGCAACATATATATATACAACAACAAAAATAAAAGCTAAGCAAATCTGTTTTCACTCTTTTCTCTCAATTGCCTTTGTTCGGAAGTACCCCCGTCCCCCTTTCCCATTTCCCATTTCCCCTTTCTCGTTGCCCACCCACGAAACGAATGCTTTGAAGTTGAGACGGTTCCTTCATCGTCATCTTTTCATCGCTTCAATCTGTGTCTCTTTGTATCTGTATCTGTATCTGTGTCTCCATTTCTGATTTTATTTTTGGATCAAATTTGATTAGCAAAAGGGTTGGCCAAAAAACGCTTTGAAGTTCAAGTATAGCCAACCGAGAGCATTGATATTTATATACATTTGTCTATACATAATTATTTCGACAGATGTATGCACCGTATGCATGTATGTATACATCAAAAACACATATGAAACGTCAAGCGTCACAAATTGAAATTGAAATATCACATCAATTTGCCATGCGGCCCGTCGCGCTCTGTAATAAAAGTAAATAATAATTTAATAAAAGCCGCAAAAAAAAGGCATTAAATGCTGTCGGCAAAGAACAAAGGCAAACAAAATGCCAAAAGGCCGCCGACAGAAAAAAAAAAAAACAGCTGGCCAACCCGATTGCCGGATGGAGGCGATGCCAAGTTGCAGATTTAACCACACTCCGCATGCGCCTCATTCTCCACAGCAAGAGCGTTCGCAACAGCGCCCTCTATGTGTCAGTCATTGAAGTGGGCTTTTTAAACTGCCGCGCATGCGCAACTATGTTTGTATGTGTTGTGTATGTGCGCGTTTGATTCCTGTGACCGCTTCAAATTGATTTGAACGAGCACAAAAGCTTCGGACAGTTGATAAGAGCAAGCCGACAGCAAAATTTTTTCGCACGGGTGGCGCGCACATCCACAACAGACAGACAGCGATACAGAGATGGACAGACAGGCTGACTGACCAGTCAGCTAGTTGTTTCCCCCACTGGCGATATCGGCGGCACTTCAAAAGGTGCAGGCCCGCTCTCTGACGTCTTCGGGCCAAGCTTAAATGAGCACACACACACACATACACATGCACATGAAAAGTGTGCGAAGGAGTGACTGAATGGGTAGGCGAGGAGTATACGGCGAGGGCGATCGCATCTAGCTATCCAAACTGGCTGGGCAATCAAGCAGAATCATCATCAACATAATCATCATCATTATGATCATTATGGCTAGCAAATTTTTTTTTTCACGATACACCGCATTAACCGTTAGGTATTTATTAAAAGAGACACACACGTAACAAATGCATTACGAAGCGGTTTGCAAATGTATTTTTTTTCGAAGCTGTACAAAAAATATTCGTAATTATTTATCAATTGCAGTTGAGTTGAAAAAGAAACTTTATTAATTCTTGTCTATTAAGTACACACAATTTATTGAAATCTATCTATTCAGATAGCAGCTATCTATTCCTGATCAGTCCCAATCTGAAGTTTGAATAGGCCCGAGCGGAAAATTTTCGAGAATTTCTCAGTGAATTCCATGTTAGTGACAAATGAACTTAAATTGGGCTTCAAAGGACAGGAATGAATATTACTTTCAGGTTAAAAAAAAAAACAGAATTTACAAAAAAAGGCTTTTTCCTTGTTCTAAAATGACCTCAAATATTTTAAAATTTTTTTTAAATATTTTTAACTTATCTAATCTCAATAACAAAATATAACATAAAAGTGCAATGGCAAACTCCAATTGTAAATTACGTCTTAGTAAATAAAATAGTAGTTCTTTAAAATCTCTTAGGTACTTAGGACATCAGAATAACGGTTAACGTAAATTTGTATAAATTTGCTTAACAAAAATCGTATTCCTTTGCCAACTGCAGTGAAATATGAAATTTAAAACTTGTTTGATATAAAAAGCTCCCCAAATTGTGTGGCTGCATTTTATAGTCTGGTACATACAAAGTAAAAATATAAAAGGATATCTATTTAAAAATATATATTGCTGTTTGATGTGTTGCACGGCCCAAACAACAAATGTGAAAAACAATCACTTTAGTAAACATTTTAAAGCATTTTGTATAAACAAATTAATAGTTGGGCAGGGTATTTGCAATTTAATCAGTTTGATTTTGCATACATTGATTTCTCATCGTTTCCTCACTCGAGGCTCTTGCCGTTTGTAGCTGCAACAGCTGCTACTTTGTGTATTTTCCTGCTGATATTTTTTGTTGTGTCCAACTTTTATGCAAATATTTGTTGTTGTTTTTGTGTTGTGTCACCGAAATCTGAATATTCTTGCCCCAACCTCGAATCGATAATGCAAATCAACCCGAAAGAAGAGGAAAGAACAACAACAGCCGGCAACACGATTTCAAGTACAGATGCGGATACAACAATTTGTATCTTATGTTGCTGTTGCTGCTTGCGTCTCATGTGCAATTTAATTTGAGAATTATGAACTTTAAAATTTGATGCCCCATTTTGAAGCAACTGCTGCTGCTGGTGCTGCTTCTGCTGCTATGTCCTGTTTCCAGGAAACTTTGTCTTGTTGTTAGTTGGTTGCGTAACTCAAAAGTAATTAAATTGCAAAACTCAAAACAACAGAGGGGTGGAAGGGAGATGAGGAATGGGAGTGTAAACGTATATAGTTATGTTTTAAATATGTATATGCGATGTGCAAGAGAGATTTCTGCCTGACCCAAAGACAACTGTTCAAAGAATAAAGCAGCTGGCAACATGTTGACAGCAATTTTCGGGAAAGGGTAGGGTAAACGCCCACGTCGGTGTGTGTGGTGTGTCCATGACTAGGAGCATAAAGTTATAGTTATGTTGATTGTTGATTTACAGTTTTTAGTTGCAGTTGCAAAGTTCTGCTGATCTGCCTTTTGAGGGCGCATGTTGCATGCAATTAATTTTGTTTCTCGTGCACTTCAAAGGCGCTACGCCAAAGAGGGAACATCGGGGGTAACGTGTAAGCGGATTGTGTGACGCTGCTGTCAATGCGCCTTTGTTGCAGTCTGTCGGTGCCCTGTGGCACAAACCTCCTTCCAACCCCTGTCCGCTTGCATTTGTCATCACTGCCGGCTGCTGACAGTCGCGCTAATGGTGGCTGTGGTTGGGGCCCAGTTTTCCTATCTGTCTTTCCCAGCACTTGTAACCCAAGACCTTTGGTATGTCAAAATTCCTTGCCTCCCCTTCCGCTCCGCTTCCTCTTATTGCTGCTGCGCTTGACTGCATTGGTACGTCAATGTCATCATGACTTGATTTGCTGTCTTTTTGCGGTTGACATCGTTGGCAACCAACTCCTTTCTGGCCACAACACATTGATAAGCCTACGCCGTTTACCCGACCTTTGCAGGTAATCTTTTAATATACATATTATGTTCTTGACATTGTAAAATAAGTGGAGCGATCTTAAGACTTATTTATATGCCACCACCGCTATCGGATAACCAAAGTGTAACCAAAAATATGCGCATAGCAAAGGCTTCAGCCTTAAAGAGTTGAAGAAGTCAAACGCAAGAGGAAAACATTCCTTTCCCATAAGCGAGCTGCATAATTACACTTTTATTAACATGCAACAAGGCCTAGCCAGCTGAATAATTGCCCTAGCTCAACCTAACGGCAACAACAAGAACTCTCCGTCAAAACACACTCCCACCACCCACAACAAGTTCGCTTTCCTTGTCCTTTTTTTCTCTATTCCTATATTTGTTTTAGCATATTTAGGAGCTCTCTCTCTCTCTCTCTCTCTCTCTTCTCTCTATCTCTATCTCTCTCTCATTCTCTATCTCTCTCTATCTTTCTCTGCATGCCTGGTATGTTGAATGCAAACAGGTGACAAGGCAGCTTTGCTTGTCCCACCCACTCCTACCTCCATCCCTCATGCAGCTAGTCCCTCTAGGCTGCATTGCATCCGTTGAATCGCAACACATCGCATCCTTTAGAGACACTTGAGGCACACTCGGCTTAAATGAAGTGCATACGGCGTCATGCACATCAAAGCGAGCCGACTGTTGCCGCCGCCGCCTCCGCTGTGGCAGCTAATTAGACACGCCTCCATTGGCATCGCCGCCCCTAATTAACGTGGACTCAAACGCTAGAACAAACACCGACTTGCCCAAAAAAAAAATAAAATATTGTTTATCCGCTGGGTGTGGTTGTTGTTGCTTGCACAAGAAGCAATAACAAATTATATACATAAAAAACATTCAAGCGAGATCAAAATTACGTTTAATCAAATGTAAAAGTTAATTTCGTTTAATGTTAATATTTTTTTGGGTTTCTTTCCTTTTGTTATATATTATTACTTGTGTAGGTTACATCAACGTTGAATGTAAACAAGTCGAGAAATACCAACTAGGCTATACCCTGAACCCTATACTTTACGCATACAGTCAGTGCTTGCAAGTATGTGTGAGTGTGTGTATGTATACGCGTATAGTGCATACTTTCTTAACTTCAATGCTCCATATCTCCGGTGTTTCTCAACCGATTTCAATAAAATTTTCACAGATTATCATTATTTCGTTAAATCTTTTAAACTCTGTTATTAAGTTTTCCAAATTGAAGATTTTGTTGTTATCGATTACATGTATATATCGGAAACGGGAAGAGTTATCGAAAATTTAAAACAAACTTGTACTGCCTAGGGATTAGGCGAGCTTATGTACCAAATCTGGAGTCTCTAGCTCTTATAGTCTCTGAGATCGACGCGTGCATTCATACGGACGGACGGACGGACGGACAGACGGACATGGCTATATCGACTCGGCTATTGATGCTGATCAAGAATATATATACTTTATGGGGTCAGAGATGCTTCCTTCTGCCTGTTACATACTTTTGCACAAAACCATTATACCCTTTTTACCCATTTTCAATGGGTTAAGGGTATAAAAACACTCAAGCGAGATCAAAATTACGTTTAATCAAATGTAAAAGTTAATTTCGTTTTTAAGTGCTATCGCAAAAAGTTAATTTTAATATTTTTTTGGGTTTCTTTCCTGTTGTTATATATTATTACTTGTGTAGGTTACATCAACATTGAATGTAAACAAGTCGAGAAATACCAACTAGGCTATACCCTGAACCCTATACTTAACGCATACAGTCAGTGCTTGCAAGTATGTGTGAGTGTGTGTATGTATACGCATATAGTGCATACTTTCTTAACGTCAATATTCCATATCTCCAGTGTTTCTCAACCGATTTCAATAAAATTTTCACAGATTATCATTATTTCGTTTAATGTTTTAAACTCTGTTATAAAGTTTTCCAAATTGAAGATTTTGTTGTTATCGATCTCATGTGTATATCGGAAACGGGAAGAGTTATCAAAAATTTGAAACAAACTTGTAATGCCTAGGTATTAGGCGAGTTTATGTTCCAATGTTCTGGAGTCTTTAGCTCTTATAGTATGTGAGATCGACGCGTTCATACATACGGACAGATGGACGGACGGATAGATGTATATGGACATCAGTTCCACTGTTGATGCTGAATATATATACTTTATGGGGTCGGAAATGCTTCATTCTGCCTGTCACTTACTTTTGCACAAACCATTATACCCTTTTTACCCATTTTCAATGGGTTCAGGGTATAATAATGTATATGACATCTGCAGTCAATTTGACTCGTAGACTCTTTTTGCAATTAAGTATACTTTCATATTTTCGTACAAAGTAAAAGAATTTTTTAATAAATTTGAAGCTAACAATAATAACTTATTTTATTTGCAACTGATTTGGTTTAATAAATTAAGCAAATAAAACAAGTAAGAAGGCTCTAGTCGAGAAATCCCGACTAGACTATACCCTTAACCCTATAATTTACGCATACAGTCAGTGCTTGCAAGTATGTGTGAGTGTGTGTATGTATACGCGTATAGTGCATACCTTCTTAATTTCAATACTCTATATCTCCAGTGTTTCTCAACCGATTTCAATAAAGTTTTCACAGATTGTCATTATTTAGTCTAATCTTTCAAACTGCATCAAGTTTTCTAAATTCAAGATTTTGTTGTTATCGATTACATGTGTATATCGGAAACGGGAAAAGTTATCGAAAATTTGAAACAAACTTGTACTGCCTAGGGATTAGGCGAGCTTATGTACCAAATCTGGAGTCTCTAGCTCTTATAGTCTCTGAGATCGACGCGTTCATACATACGGACGGACGGACGGACAGACGGACGGACGGACAGACGGACGGACGGACAGACGGACATGGCTATATCAACTGTTGATGCTGATCAAGAATATATATACTTTATGGGGTCGGAGATGCTTCCTTCTGCCTGTTACATACTTTTGCACAAAACCATTATACCCTTTTTACCCATTTTCAATGGGTTAAGGGTATAAAAAGACATTTCATTTAATTTTGTTCAACACTTTTTATTCAAACTTATTTTATTAAACATATTTAGTTCGATGTATCTTGATCAATTTAAGCATTTTACCAACAAACAGATTGAAAAGAAAGTTGGGATGGGAAAATTTATAAATGTTGGTTGATTTGTATATTCCATTTTAACGTGACTAGTACTATGAGTGGCAGAAGCCAGAAGAAGAAGAAGATGGCCAAGTTAAGTCAACATTTTTTCATCCACTGTCAATATTGCTTAAAATCCTTTTAGTTACATTAAAAAGTTGTTGAAAAGTCTCAACCCGCAAACATTTAATCCCAAATCGGAAGTGTTGTTTAACAAACTTTAATTGCATTTTAAATCTAACTTATAAAATAACTAACAATAACCACGGTAATGAACTGTTGTTGCTATATTCGTGTATAAATTGGAAAATGTACTACATAGCTTAACAAAACACAATATCATTTCTGAACTTCTTTCTTATCACGGCTATATACTAAACACGTAAACTACACATAAGGTTTGCATATAACATAAAAAACACTTTTTGGGAGCATAACCCAACACAGATACAATAAAATCATGTTTAAAATGTTACAAATAAGAGTGATACATATCTTACTACTGGGTAATAATGCAAGTACTATAGATTGCAATGTTTATAAGGTATGAATCCCATATATATCATTCGGACAAGCCGATAAATCATCGGCTAGGCTATAAAAATGCTTGTTCTTTCTTCCTGTTCTCAGCGTGTGATGTTTTCGTAGTTGTGTAAGCCACTCCCTGATTAACATAGAGTTTAAGCGACGGCATTGCACCAACAGATGGCGGCGGTGGTGTCAGTTCCAGTGGTGTTGTCGATGTGCTTGACGGTGTCGTTGGTGTCGTTGAACTGAAACTGGAGCAACTCGAGCGCGCTGACAGCGATTGTGCCGAACGGGTGCGCCTTAACGGCTCCGATGTGGCAGCTGTCGTGCAACTACTTGGATCTCCATAGCTGTGCACACGACCCACATTCTTAAGTGTGGAACGATATGGCTGCTGCTGCTGGTGTGGCTGATGCTGCACCTCCTGGCTGTAATAAGATCTACGCAAGATCCACCAAGTGGCTACGAAAGGAACTGTTAAAATGGCACACATGCCCAACACAATGATCACCAGCACATCCAATCCCTCGATGCGCCAAAAGTTGAGCGTGTTTGCATGCGATTTAAGAAAATCCGCACCACCCGTTTCCAATATCAACTCAATATTGCTGAGAGCTCGAGCTGTTGCTTCCGAGTTTTCGATATTAAGGCGCGATTTCAAAAGTGCCAAATTGTGAGCATAGCTGGCATTCAACGTTAGTTGTCGTATGCTATGAAGAAGTGCATCATAGGAGATGGCATCGTAGCCAACGGTTAATGCCGCACCTCTCAACTGCAGCCTCTTGGCCAGCACCTCCTGCTCGGCCAATATGGGTATGGCAAGTATGGGCGTATCACCAGCGATAGATTCCCAAACGCTTAACTGCCCGCAGCTGCTAATAAACACTTTAACCTGCGGGTGAGCTAATGGGGAAACAGTGAAGTAGCATAAAGCTTGGCAGAGCGAACAGTACCTTACCCAAGATGGCCTGCTGGGGCCACCAGCTGCTAATCATAATGTTGTCGGGCACCGGCTGTTGCAAAAACTCCTCCGTTTCCCATTTGAGAAGAAAGTTAAATTCCTTAAGATGAGCAAATACATCCAGCAAAATAGATAGCTTGTCGCTAGGCAACTGAGCTGTTTGTACCTCAGCGCCTAAGCTCATATAAATGATTCCGCCTGACGCAGATTCAATAAACGAACGTACATGCTAAATAGGGACAGGAATTAGTTTAGCCTAATATATATAGATCTGCAATTACAAGCTTACATTTGGCACTTGAAGCTTTTGTGGCTCCAGCAAATGCAATCCTCCCACTTCCAGCATATTTGGCAAGTAGGCTCGTGGATAAGCCATAGCGGGATGTGAGTTAATCAACGCCAAGCTTAGATTTTTGCTCAGCTCTCGATAGTTGGGTAGCTCTCGAACGAGCAGCTCAAAGTGATTCGAGTAAACGGATTGCTGTGAGATCAGGTGGAAAAAGCTGAAACCAAACAAAAAAATCTGTCGATCACATTTTAATACAACTGTTTTATTTTTTACTCACTTGTAGGTCAACCGCTCAAATGTGCTCATCAGTGTGTTTGCAATGCGTTGACGTGTATTCATGCGCTCCGTAAATGGTAGAAAGTTGCTAGGATCCAAGGAGGCAGATTGCGGATTGCCAAACATATTGTTAAGCCACGAATTGGCACCGGTGGGACTAATGGCAACAGTGGGCACACCATAGTAATAAGCCAAACTGAAAAAGATATATACAAAAAAGAACTCAAATTTATGAATTGAATTGAATTTGCAACAAGAGGAATGACTGGCAAGGTTTTTCTATATCTATTTATTTTTCTGCTGATTCTAAAATAGCTACTACGACAAGCTTCTCACTTTTTTTATACCCTTAACCCATTGAAAATGGGTAAAAAGGGTATAATGGTTTTGTGCAAAAGTATATAACAGGCAGAAGGAAGGATCTCCGACCCCATAAAGTATATATATTCTTGATCAGCATCAACAGCCGAGTCGATATAGCCATGTCCGTCTGTCCGTCCGTATGTATGAACGCGTCGATCTCAGAGACTATAAGAGCTAGAGACTCCAGATTTGGTACAAAACCTCGCCTAGTCCCCGCGCAGTACAAGTTTGTTTTAGATTTTCGATAACTCTTCCCGTTTCCGATATACACATGTGATCGATAACAACAAAATCTTGAATTTGGAAAACTTGCAAGCATTGACTGTATGCGTAAAGTATAGGGTTAAGGGTATAGTCTAGTCGGGATTTCCCGACTAGAGCCTTCTTACTTGTTTTTATTGCACAAAGTTGTATTTGGTTGTGAATTGAAAATAATAACAAGCTACTTTAACCTTGAGACAACCAGTTAATAACTTAGCTCAACTCTGAGCTTAGGTTTGTTTTGTTGTTATTTGTGTACTTTAAACTTACAGTTTATAGATACATATTAATTCTTCCCGCACGTTTATACTCACCCAAGCAATGCATCACTTAAAAATAGATCCACAATAAGCAAATCGAATCTTTCGCCGCTGGTTAGCAGTTTTTGGACTTGTGCATCAGAGAGCAACAAATCTACATTTGTGGTGCCAGCATAGATCATACGGGTGAAGCGTTCCATAACGCTTTGGGCGTGCATCTGTTCCGCCTCAAAGCTCATGCCCATGTCTAGCCAGTTCTGCATGAGATTCTGATCCTCAATACGTATCTCACGTATTTTAAAGATCTCTGGTTCACCCTCGGCCATGCCATGTGGACTTATCAGCGTTACCGAATGATTCTGTGGACCTGCCACAATATGCTGAAGCAGTCGACGTCCAAATAGATAATGTGATCTCCAGACGCTGGGCAAGACAGCGAGAATGTTGGCTCCTGTTGCATGACTGCATAGAAGCCACATCGACAACAGCTGTAGCAGACGCATCTCGTGGGAGTGCAATGAACCGCACAAATGTCCTCGACTGGGGCCTGTTTCGGTTTTCCGGTTTGCAGCTTCCTCTCCTCCTTCTCCCGTAACCCGCTTGCGTAGTGAGCCGCAGCAGTAAACGCTATTATTATCTGTTGCTGTTGGTGCTGCAACAAGACTTCATTTTTGCTTCGGTTGCACTTTAGTCTTACACAATACTACATTGCGTTCCACCGATGCGATAAATAATGCAAATGAGTTAAATATCACGAAAATTGTGCACAAAATGCGCAACGAAAGTGAAAAGAACGGAGACAACAACAATGGAAATACGGTTTTGCCAGGGCTAAGCACCTTAATGTCTACGTAACATGTGAATGGTAAATAAATGCGTCATCGATAAGAAATTAGTAAGCAATGCATCGATACATGAAGTTTATTTTAAACTATTTCTCATCAGTCAAAACAACTGTTGTTCGCGGTTCCGGTTGCACAAATTCTTTAACCTATTACTTTGTGAGTCAACGATATAAAACCAAATTTGCCTTATTTGATTTTTCGAATTTCTATGAAAAACATTATAGCTTAAAACGTTGGATTGGCTCGTATTTCTGCAACTAATTAAATACACATCCTAATGCAGTTCTTGTCAAACACCGTTAATATTAAAATGCTGCAATTGCGCACTTCGTGGTATCGTATATCGATACTTACGCGCACTTCGGCTTGTAGTGCAGACATCATCGGATACACAAATTTTATAGTCTAAAAAAATTTGCAAAAGAATACACCGAATTAAGACTAATTGGTAAAAACAAGATTATATTGTTAATCTAATCAATTATTCAAATGTTAAATGACCAACAGATGCGCAATCTCTCTGGCAACCGGCTAAGCGTGCACAATAATAGCAAAAACAACATTACATTTGTACTACATTTCTTTTACTTATTGGATGTGGGCCAAGAATTGCGACACAGCATTGAACTGCATTAGACAGCAGAAATTTTTAAACAGCCAGCTGAGAACGACAACACCTGCCCCAGAACTTGTCACAGTAGCAAACTCTCGGCCCTAAGTACACATAAAACTGAAGTGATTTATTTGTTTTTTTTTATTAATCAAGTGTGTAGAGAGGGATAACGAATCTTTAGAATAGCTGTATTAAGGAGTGCGTGTTATTTCGTGCAGCGTCAATTACGTAATAACAATAAGTGTAGAGCTTAGGCAATATGTCGGAAAAATTATGTGAGTTTTCCATTCAATTGTTTACTATTTAACATAATAACTTAACATAACTTTAACATATAATTTGGTAACTCGCTTTTGCAGCTCTTATCGACGTGGACAAACCGCTTTTTGATCTGAAGACGTTTACGGGTCGCTTTCAATACTATGCCTGGATGACGGATCCACGCACGGTGCTCCTCTCCAGCGACCGACTGCTTCAGGCCAAGCAAATGGTGGAGAAATATCGTACCGGCGATCAGACAGCCAAGCTAAAACCCGATGAGGTTCACTACAATATGAAGCTGTATAGTTCCGCATTTCATCCGGATTCAGGCGAGCTGCAGAACTTTGCCGGTCGCATGAGTTTTCAGGCAAGTCTCGTGAAAGTCAGCTGTTGTAATTGTAATTCCTATTTATATCGTCTAGCTGACGTCAATTGTTTAATTGTATTGTGCCAACGATTAAAACGTGCCATTTGTTCTGATTTTTAGGTGCCTGGTGGCATGCTGATTACGGGCGGCATGTTGGCCTTCTATCGTACAGTGCCCGCTGTTGTGCTCTGGCAATTTCTCAATCAATCCTTCAATGCTGTTGTCAACTACACAAATCGTAATGCAAATTCTCCCACAAGTGTTAAACAGTTGGGCGTTGCTTTTGTATCGGCCACAACTGCAGCTCTACTGGCGGCGATTGGCTGCAAGAACTACTGGGCCAGAAAGGCAACACCACTGCTCCAACGTTATGTGCCCTTTGCGGCTGTGGCAGCAGCGAACTGTGTGAACATTCCCTTGATGCGACAAAACGAAATCCTTAATGGCATTGAGGTGAAGGATGCCGATGGTCAGGTGGTAGGTCAGAGTCGTCTGGCTGCCATCAAAGGCATTAGCGAGGTGACCATTTCGAGAATCACAATGGCTGCACCGGGTATGCTGATACTGCCAGTGATTATGCAACGGCTGGAGAAAATGCCTGCCTACACTCGCATCAAATGGATAAATGCACCATTCCAAACACTGATGGTGGGGTGCTTGTAAGTGGAATACTTAACTCTTGATTGTTTTAATTGCATACACTTAGGTTTGGTTCTGTTTGTTGCAGCCTATGCTTCATGGTGCCCACGGCTTGTTCGCTTTTTCCGCAACAATGCGGCCTGGACACCTCCACAATACGAACCTTTGAGCCGGAACTGTACAAGGATATGGAAAAGCACACTGGAGGCGTTGTGCCCAAACGTGTCTACTTTAACAAGGGCCTGTAAGCAGACTGCCTGCATGTAATCGACGTTTGGACAATAATGTGTTAGTTGTTGTGTTGCTTGTCATCGTTTAGGCATTTATAGAAGCGCCACTCAATGCGCAACATGTTGTTACTTGTTCCTTGGCACAATAAGAGTAATATTTTAGATATTAAGCCGAAAAGTTACATGTACAATCTCGATATCCCAAGTGTTGTTGGTTTTTTGTTTTTTGCGTACTAATTGCTGCTGTATATTCAATTGATTTTATCCGACATGTACCCCAAACTTGAAAGCGTGGTCCAAAAAAAAAATGTGTAGAAAGATATACACGCTAAGCCTACCAACTGTTCCGCTCCAGCATCTGGCGCTCTGTATAGAGCATAGAATCTCACTTTTAAAAACATTGATTACGCTACAAAAATACTGAATTCCATAATAGGAAATTTTAAAATTCCAAGAAATATTTTCAGTATTTCTAAAAATTTTTAAGGTCAGTTCCTTTTTGGGGTACAGGTTTGTTTTATAGCGGTTATAGGTCTGATCTAAATTGTTTAAAATAGCTTTTCGTTCTACTAATTGCCATTTTGTGTTTAGTAAGTCAATAAAAAAAATCAAAACTATTAAAACTTCGTTTAAATTGCGGGCTTATAAACGGTTTTATTAAGTATATTGTTTGTATTTTGTATATATGTAAAGATATATATCCCAATATATATGTATATAGTTGCAGGGATTCATCATTGATTTTGGATTGTGTTGTAAAATTTACAAAATGTGCAAAACACAACTAGTTATATTCACTTTTAATGTTATTCTTGGTTAAATAGTACAAATAGGCTTTATTTCGTATTTATTGTTCGACTTTTTTTATAGCTTGTGCTCTTGTACTACAGCAAAAATGTATGTTTATGTTCTTTTATTTTTATTTTGGTTTCGTGGACATTTTTAAGGTACTGTTTGAATTGATATATATATATTTTTTTTTTATGTTTTAAAATTGTTGGCACTGTCGCAAATACTTAAGACTCATGAAAAATTCAACACTCAGATGTACAATATGTAAAATTGTGTGGTTACTTAAGTTTTTAAAAAGCCCTTAAATTTCAAAAATTACTTTTATTAACAAATGTGCTGCCTGGCAGCCAATTTCGTTTCAATGTTATGTTTTGGCTTGTAAAATGTTTTTTTTTTGTTATATCTTCAATGTCTATTCGTTTGTGCCATTTTGTGTTCAAAAAAAAATTTGAATTTTCCACAATAATAATTTTATTTGATAATCATAATAATCGTTTATTATTATTTTTGGCAAAATTTGTGTTTACTTCTGTTTTCGATTTGTTCGCCAATTTAATTTTTAACTGACAGGCATTCAACAATAAGATAATTTTTTGCGATGATTATTATTTTATAATAAATATTGGTATCATTATATCTTGTTTAAGCTGTGGAAAAAGCTCGTATAAACGGCAAAATATGCGAATTTTTTCAATTTACAATGAAGGAACTCGTTCCGTCTTAAGCTGTCTTTAAATTGTCTTACTTTAAATCAGTTTTGCGTTTTTCTTACCATTCTTGTACAATTTTGTTCGAGCTTTAAATCGATTTAAGTTATTCAAATATATATATTTTTACTATATATATATATATTATATAAACTTACTACAAATTGTGTATTAAACAAATTTTTAGTTTTGTTAACTCAATGTACGATTTTAATTGTTTATATTATTATTTGAAAACACATCTATTTTAGTATTGGTATTTTTTGGGAAAACTCTTATTTAAATGCATTATATAGTTTTTAACTGAATGTTTGCAACATAAATTAACGGTATCCTGTGCATTGGAAATGTAGACAACTTTATTATATATTTCGTTTTGTCTGTGTACAATGTTGGGAGAACTTTCTAAACTTACCATTTCTTGCAAAACACAATCTCAACACAAGAGTAACCACTTGAGATACTCTTAACTCATTTCTACTCCTATAAAGACTAATTGCCGTTCGTTCATTTATTGGTATAAAATAGGTAAAATTGCTCTCAAGTTTTTCGTTACATTTTCACTGTCTTCATTTAAAAATCCATTTCAGTTATTTTGTATCTTGTTTTGTTTTGCGCACAGCCTTTTTATAAATATTTTCGGATTTATTCTTTGCGTGTGATTAATCATACATATATATATTATATAGTATATGTTATTGGTATCATGATGAACGACACCTGATCATTATTTTGTACCACATTGCCTGACTGCATAACCATAAATACTTGGTATATACAAACATATATATGTATATGTTTGCTTTATACATTTAACTCAATTTACTATTGGTATTTTATTTTAACGACTTTTGCACTCTTTCATCATTTTAGAATATCATTTCCAACTACTTGTTCTTCTTCATTATTTAAAACTCTTATAAGCTAGACCAAAATTAAAAGGAAAAACTACCAACAAAATCCGTTAATTAGGCGATGCCTGACGACTCTTTAGTATTTTGTTTTTAACTTCCACGCTGTGTGCCACACGTTCCTCGGGGCTACTTTATATCTTAGAAAAATAACAGCAAACTTAACAACAGGTAGCGTTTTTAACTGCTGCTACTTTTGTTGTTGTTGTTTTTGTTGTTGCTGTTTTGTTTTCAGCAAAAAACCAATTGTTTAGTTTATTTCTCATTTTTAGTGTTTTATATTTCGCTTGCAATTGTTTTCGACTCATTTGCAACTTTAAAAATTTCAGTTTTTTGTTTGTTTTCGATTTACATTTATATGACTTGGCTTTCCATACTTGTATCATAGAATATATTTTATTCTTATTTTCTGTATAACAATTATACATTTATACTTTATAAACGTTGGTTTTTAGTAAAAAATTAAAATTAGAAAAAGTAGAAAAAGAAAACAAACCAACAATATTTGTTGCGTTTGGTTTTAGTTTAAACTTTATAAATAACGCGATTTATTTTATTTCTTTCTTAACTTGTTTTGACTTGGCTTAATAGTTAAATATAAACATGTACATTAGGTTGATTTTTTTCTTTCAATATAAGTATGTATACACTATATATAAATATATTTTATATATTCTTTTAGTTGGTTGTTGTGTGAATAATTTTCAATATTTTCTTTTTAATCTTCATATATTTTTGTATTGCGACGTTTAAACATTTTTTATATATGTTTCTTCTCGCGTTAGACTTACAAAATTAGCTACAAATTATATATATATTTTAATATTATATATAGTTATAACTATATTCATTATATATGCATGTGTGTGTGTGTGTGGTGTGTGAATGTTGTGTATTTGTTATGTCTGTATGTATTCGACAACCGTAAGTAGGAAAATGAGTTTTGCTTGCTTTCTCTAAGACTAATCCTCGCTGGTGGAATCCAAAGCACTGGCAGCTGGCACCATTTCAAGAACGGACACAGCCTCCGCTGTGGTTGTTGTCGAAGTGGACGAACTGGTGGTGCTAGCCGGCGACATGTTATCTGCATTGCTGCAGGATCCAAGACCCAACCCCATGCCAATGGCTGGCGGCGGCGAGCTGGTCGTTGCCGTTGTTTCCGGATTTTGATTGGGCGGCAGCACAAAACTCTTTCCCACACACTGATCTCATTTGAGACCCGTATCCGACGACGGTGTCCAACGGTCAAACTCAATGCCCGAATCTGGTGACACGCCCGTTGCCTTGGCCAAATGCGCTGCCATAAATCCGCCAGTTTGCATGCACTTGCAATCGGCTGCAATGCAATTGCATGAGAATTTGGAGCCGCGACCACAACGTGCCACAAGATTGGGATTTGCAATTAGTGTTGTGGCCGAGGAGCAGTCAGCGTTTGTTGTTGTTTGTCCAATCATATTGACGCTGCCACCGTTACCGCCGCCACCACCCTCATCCATGGCCTGGCCGCCTTCGCAGGGACTAAGACGCAGCTGGCTCTCGAAGGATTGCAGCTGCCGCATGAAATGGAAATTTGGCGAGACATCCGGCTTACGATCGCGCACCAGCATGAACGCATCATTCAAACTCAGCGCTCGCGTGTGCATCAAATAGGCAAGCGTCACCGTTACGGAGCGTGAGACGCCCGCCAGGCAGTGAACCAGCACCGCCGAATTAGCCGAACGCGCTTCTTCTATAATGTAGAGAAAGAAGAAATCAGATAAGTATAACGCCTTAATATGATGGCGATTCAATAGTACTCACCTATAAAATGTATGGCAGCTGGAAAATGCATGGCCAGATCCTGGGAATAGTGATCAGTAATGGGTATTTGCAGATACTTAATAATGCCCGATTTCTCAAATTCATTCGGCAAATCGGGTGTCACATTCAACACGTACTAAACAGAAAGATAAAAAACTCATTAGTTCTTTATTTTATTACTTAATTAGTATATTCTTGAGACATACCTTAATGTTGTACTTTTGCAAAGCATTCGAATCGCAACTGTGCGATGCGTTGCCTAGAAATAGGCCGGGTATGATCTCAACGGGTGCCTCATTAAAATTATGATGATGATGATGATGGTGATGATGATGATGATGATGATGTGTTGTGCTCTCACAGTCCGATGACTCGGCGGAACTGCTGCACGCCGAATCGGAATGTGGCGTGGAAATGCGTAGTGATCTGTAAGTAAGGAATTTTCAAAAAGTGTTATAAGCTAAATATACTATATGCGTATAAGTTATATTCTATCTTTTCTCATTTGCATTTCAAACAATGAAGTTAGGTAACTCTTCAAAAAGTTTGGTTAAGAATATATCTGACTTTTGTTTTATGTTTACATTAAACTCATTTAAATAGTTTTTGGTTTCGTTTCATTCAGTTTTAAACATCAAAACTCACCTAAGACCCATCAGCTGATCGGCCTGGGCATTGCGACTAGATTCCATTTCTTTGTTGTGCGCTTGAGTATCATCCTCACACCACTCCGGAAATGCATGACGAAAACTGGAGAAACCATCTGCAAGACACAGATACAAGAGAAGAAATGAATACGTATAACTTTAAATACATCTATGCAAACTACAGATACAGATTTAGATACAGATACAGATACAGAAACGAAACGCAAGTATGCTTTTGAAGTAAGCGCAATGTTATTCTTTCTTTTGTTTATATACTCTTGTTTTGGTGTGTGTCGTGTTTCGTTTAGCTTTTTTAGTATACGCTTGAAAAATATTTCGTTATGCTTAGCCAAGTGTATCCTTCTTCTCTCTGTGTGTGTGTGTCTATGGGTAAGACAACACCTTTAGGTGCCCCCAACCCGTTTAAGTGCCCCTCTTCCCTGCCCATCTTTGAGCATTGAGGCGGTGAAGCGTGCGTGAAATTCTTTTGCAGTTTGCGTGGCTCTCATTCATAAAATACGACTTGCGCCTCGCGTTTGAGCGTCGTTTTTCTTCAATTAGAACCGGAAGTGGCTGTCATACGAGACGAAAGAGAAGCCAAAAGGAAAGCCGTCGCAAAACGGAAATGCTCTTTCTATATTTATAGGTCGGCAAACGAACGAATGAGCAAACGAAACGGAACGATCTGAGTTGAGTTGAGTTGAGTTGAGCACAATATGATTACTACTGCGAAAATTGTCATAACACAAAACGGAAGCGCACAATTTCCTACTTGGCGCACATAATAAATGCGATTCCGCATTTCAAAATGGTATGTACCATGGCTGAGAAAACACACAAGCACCAACAACAACAAGCAAAGCAATAATACGCGTCGTATACGCATTTCAGCAAAACATTAACAAGCAGAAGATGATGAAAACGTTTCCCCTTTAAATACTAAGCACGGATCAATAAAACGGAAGGGAAGCTATTGAGAGGCATCGGTGCGCGGGCGTGCAGAGAAAACCGTTCAGAAATATATATATGATTTGATTCTGAATCTGCATTTGATGGCAATTTCCGTTGCAAAAAAAGAAAGAGGAAAGAGTTTTGATATTTTTAACTATTCATTGATATTTGTAGCTGTAAGATAAGCTGATTGATAGGCAATTGAATAAAAGCTTCTCAAAATTGGTTAATTGGCATTTTTGGCATGTGGAGCGCGAGTTGGGAGCATAAGCTGATTTTCGTTAGAAATGTATCGAAAGTTTTTGCGTGCACTTTTACAGCTAAAGCAAAAACAGAGTCAACAAAATCATCACAATTTTAGAGAAGTTCAAAGTTGATTGAAATCGAATGAAAAACACAGCTGTAGTGTTTTTATTTTATTTTTGATCTTTCTATTCAAAACAGATATAAATTATAAAAGCTTGACCGCAGTTTTGAACACAACAATTGATATTATTCTTTTTTGTGTTTTTGCTATAATTTGTGCGCGTATTTTGCTTCCTGTTTTGTGTGAGAGTCGAAACGGACGTACGAATGTACGTGTCCGGTGGCATGGTTCAACGGATTGGCGTTCCACAAAGGGCGGACTTTAAGTGCAGTGCGTCATCCATTACGGGATGAAAGCGAAATCTGACTGCAGGCCCAACAAATAGCAAAGCTCCTATATATATTCGTGCGTGTGTGTTTCTCCAATAAGGGTTATCCCCGAACAAACGAACAACGCTATTGGCGTAGGTGGAAACCATGTCGACCGCTCGTCTAACTGTTTTTAGCGACAAAAAGTTTGTGTACGTCATTTCCGTTTGTTTCCATGTTAGACAATGTAACTCGGTAAATGTGAATTAAATAAATATATATATATATATATATATATGTTTGTGTGTGTGCATGTATGTATCTTTAGAACAACCTTAAGCACAAAGTGAGCTAAGACGTTACTTTAAATACCGTTTGCACAAATGTTGCTGTAAGTTCGATTAGACTTAAGCTAACTGAATGCAAATGACCAAGATCCTACAAAAGTTTCTTCTATCTATTCTCCACACAGATTCATCAGAAAATGTATCTAATTATACCCTGAACCCATTGAAAATGGGTAAAAAGGGTATAATGGTTTTGGCCAAAAGTATGTAACAGGTAGAAGGAATAAACAGCCGAGTCCGTCTATCCGTCCGTCCGTTTGTCTGTTTATCTTTTAATTATCTGCTACATACATTTGTGAACATTTCAGCATACCTTTCTTTATTTCTTTGCTTCCTGCAGGGTATACTAAAAACCAAACTAATGAACAATGTTTGATGTTGTTTTTTTTTTCTTTTTTGGTTATTTTTGCCAGTTGTAAAAGCTTGCATGTTTTATTTATAATGTTATTTCGTTGTTTTTGGCTTAATAAATAAATAATCCAAATATTGCGCTTAGCATGACAAGCACAGCCCGTGGGCGGTGGCTGCAAATACATACTCACTCGCCATGGGTGGGTGTTTATACATGTATGGATGTGTGTATGTTTGGAGAACCAGGTGTTTTTTTTTTTAGTTATATAGAGGGAGTTGTAAGCATAGCATTAGGGGGTAAATCCGGTTTAAAAAAAAAAATACCACAATAGGAATGACAATAAATAAAGAGGCAATATGTATGTGTTTTAAGTAGTTTTGCGCTTCTCTCGCTTTAAGCTCACACAAATTCGTTGTTAGTGTTATTTTTCATTTTTTTATGTGGTTCGTTATTTTTGTTGTTGCTTTTATTGTTTTTGTTAAGTTTACATTTTTCACGTTTTGAAGGTCGTTCTCCACTGTGCGCGACCATTACGGTTATAGTTATTGTTATTGCTGTAGTTGTTGTTGTTGTTGTGTGAACTCATCAATGAAACAATACAGAGAACACACCACAACAACAACAGCAACAAATACTATAGAAACATGCAAGCAATACAAGCAAACATAAGAGTTGAATACTTGCGTATGGGTGTGTCTGCTGTGGTGAGATTAAAGTGCTTATGTACCGTATATACAAATGAACAGGTGTGGTGTACCAAATGTGATAACCATAGATACAAATACATATGCACAAATGTGAAATTGAGACAAAAAATATATGAATGGTTTCGTTAAGAGCGATAACGGAGATTGCGAACTTTGAGTTCTGAGCAATACTTTAGTTTAATTTTTTACAGTGACCGAAAGATAAGAAGGAAAAGTTATATTTTCAAAACAGACTACATTGTTAAAAAAATAAAAACTTACAAGTTTATTCACATCTTTTTTTTGAATCAATATAAAGCTTGCAAACAATCAACTTTAAGGCAACTTGGACCTGAACTTGCAGATATATTCTCTAGTGTCTGACTTTTTGCCTTTTCTGAGAAGCGGAAACTTAAGGGCTTTCGGCTTGTCTTCGAGGTCAATCAATCATGTTGTAATCAATCAAGTTGGCCTGAGTATTTCAAATGTAAATTGGATATTGTGGGCGAGAAACACTTTCAGTTGCACCTCTATATGCTTAATGACATTAACTTTGCATGATGACAAAGAACAAAAATATAGTGAAAAGCAATTTAAAAGCTCTTAGGCAACTAAAAAAGAAACAAATCGCAAACTCAATCCAAATAATTTGTGTTGAGTGTTGTGTAATGCATTAAAATTTATTCTTGTTCTCAAAAGCGGAAGTGGCAGTCATTAATATTTTTATTTGTTTGCCTTTTTTGTTCCCTCTTTGCCAGTTCCCTTTTTACCCATACATTTTCCGCTTGAACTTTGTTTACACTGCTCCAAAAATACACGAAAAGCATGCCTGGAAAATTTGGAGCGTCTGTGGAAATGTAAACAATATTGGGGTCATGTCGGGTGTGGATTGTTTTTTGTTATTTTGGCTCTTTTTGTTATTGTTTCGTAATAGAGAGTGAGAGAAAGAGAGAGAGAGAAATACTACTCTGATTATCTCTGTGGGGCTTTGCTTTATATATGTACGTATATGTATCTGTATCGGTTGTATATATATATATATATGTTGCCTCCATTCTGTCAGATTCTCGTGACTCATTGACAAATAGCATTGAACTGCAGGCAATATTCTCGTCGTCGTCGTCGTTGTTTTGTCGGTTGTCTGTCTTTTCATTCATGGAGCATGGAGAGCCAGACGTGGCATATACTCGTTGATATATATACTTCTATATAGAATGTGTACAAACACACGTATTTATAGTACGCCCCGTCCGTTGCCACATTGTGCAACACATGGCTGACTGCATTTGTAGAGGGCGGTGGGGGAGGGATGGAGGGTTGTTGCGACCCGCATAGATAACATCATGCATAATACGCATAGCCACACACATGGCGTATGCTTAATATATTGATTTCCCTACTTGTTTTATTTAGATGCCAAACACACACGCACATAAAGAATCCTTATGACAAACACACGAAATCCGAAGCTTTGCCAAAAACACAACCACTATGGAAATACCAAAGACCATCCGGAATTTATGAAGTTTCTGTATAACATTTTTGTGAAAGAAATGTATGAAATTTATCTCTCAATTCCCCAAAAAAGTATTTGTATTTAGATATTTAAAACATACCCAAAGAACATAATTAATATTCTCATAAATGAAATGATATCCCAAGTTAACTTTTATTTGACCCACTGTAGCTGCTTGTGTCGAACACTTGACGTCGACATCACAGTTACAACAACAGCAGCTGCCGACAACAGCGTCGCCCACGCGACTAACAGCAGCAGCACAGCCACTGAAAATACACCTACGGCCATAATACCAAAAATGAACATAGCTTAAAATGTATATGGAATAAGAAACACAAGCGGCGAAAACAAAAACAATCCAAATTCTAAATGAAACCCACACCCGCGCTCATATATATATATATATATATATCAACATCATATATATATATATAAGAAATAAATAAATGGAGAGTGAGAGAGACGAAACAAGAACTGAGCTCTGAGTTGAGTTTAGTGTTGAGCACAAACTTAACCATAGACAAGAACCGGCGCACAGCTTTCAATACTGCAGTTACTTGGACTGTTTGGGGCGTTGTATACCTAATATATACAAATACAGACAAGCACAAACACACCTACACACACACACGCACGATTGCAAAAATGAAAGAAAGAGTTTTGCTTTTATATAAGCTGCTTGCTTGCCTTCAGAGCAAACCAAAAAAAAAAAAAATGGGCGCCCCAAAACGCCAAATGCTTTTATGAATGAATGCGCCACGAAAGTAAGAAAACTATGTATGCGCACACAAACACTGAAAGAAAGAAAGAGAGAGACAGAGAGCAAAAGAGAAATGTGAATATGTATTTTGTAGGTCTGTGTGTGTGTGTGTGTGTGTGTGTGTACATAGAGTCAGCTTTTTAGCACGCAACTATTTGTTAAACAGCAATTTCGCATTCACATACAGTTACAAAACAAATACATAACATCAATAAAAATGAGTAAGGCGGCTTTTGGATGTTAAGCTTATCTCACTGTGAGATACTCTTTAAAACAAAGAACTTAAACAAATTGAAGTTAAAGCTTTAATAATTTTTATTTTTTCTTATTATTCATTTTTGTTTGTTAAACTCTAAGTAATCGTCATCTACTCATTTTATCTTATCATAAATTAGGGTATTAAAAGTCATGACCCTCCGGGTATCTCTGTGCCATTTCGTTTCATTTCATTTGAATTCCATTCATGCATTGCTTTGTATTTTTGTTGTCACATTTTAAATCAATTTGATGCAATTTGCACAGCAAGATTGTTTCGTGTGTTTAGCTGGCTCTTTTGGGTGAAAGGGGAGAAGTGGGAAGTTAAGTCACTGTGCAGCACATAATTTTTATTAGCTACACATTACACGTTGTTTCCTGCCACAACAAACATAGATTAAGCTTGTTGGTGTTAAGCTGTCGTTCTACATTGTTGCACATGTTAATAGCTGGCTCATGGAACGAGTATGAGAAACAGTTACAGAAGCGACTCATCCTGCAAGTTTTGAAGCTAACTAAAATGCATACACAACAAAACAACTAAATCGGAAATGACCATAAAACCTTGTACTTTAATGGAAGATCTAAAGTTGCAAAGAAAAAAACAAATTGCAATAAATAATGCACTTTACTATTATCAATCATTTTACAGTTTTGTCATTCTGATTTCAGATTCGGAACCAAATCCATAGAAAGTTAATATTCCCTTCCCGCCGGACATTGTTTTTGTGTGGTTGTGTCATCTGTTAAGAATATATGTTAAACGGCTGGCTACGTATCTGTTATCTATGTATAACATGGATCAAACAAGTATGATCATGAGTATCGAACAAGTATGATCATGGGAATTCAACTCACCTTCAGAACAGAGAGCGAGCTGTTATATATAGTATAGTTAGTCACAATTTGCACACCAGATGAAGTGATTCGTTTAATACACAGAATATCATTTGAGATTCATAAAAATAACAAGAAATAAGATGTCGCAATAACTATTATTAATTTGATTTGCATTTTACATATGTTTTGAATCATATCACTTCTTCATTGCCATTTAACTTTGCTTAAAACATCCTGAGAGGGGAGAAAAATATATATTCACAAACCCATAACAAATATATTTGTCGACAGCAATTAAAACACGGCAAAGCTAGAGCAGTCAAAATCCACTCAACTCAAGCCATGTATAAGCCGAGGGCCAAAAGACATTTAATACAAATGTAGGATTTTACATGTTGTTGCCTTTTGGTGGTAAGAGTTTGGGAGTAAGAATACGTTCGAGATTGGTTACACGTAATTGTGGGCTGCTGCCACGGCAAATTGCGTAGGCCAATCAATCAAAATGTAAATAAGAACCTGCGATGTTGCGACTATTTGCAGGCTCTGCCCTGTTTCGCTTCTGGTCCTTGCCCTATAAATAACAAGTAGAAAAGCACGAAGCTTTCCACGAATTAGCCGAAATATCCGAAGGGACCTTTTTTGATACCCTTAATGTATTAAAAATAGGTAGAGTGAACAATATATTTGTGCAGTAGGAAAACTTTATTAGGCCAATGTATACTTACTGTTATCGATAAAACTTTCATACTTTGATGCTTGTTGTAAATCGATAACACAAAAATCTAAAAATTTGCAACATTCAGTTTTTGTTATAGAAAGTATTACATATTATTGGCAATCCGTTCAAACTTTCATCAAATTCGCCTAAAAAACACGGAAGTTATCGCAGTTTTAAACTTACTAAAGTTGCAGAAACAATATCAAAAGGCTTACAGCACACTCATACATACAATCAATAACTGTACACGCACTATTCAGTGTTTTGGTTTCAATATTCTATGAACCATTGTAGTTTTCAATGATAGAAGAGTAAGTTTTAGGGTATTTTGGAATCGAGTTCTCTAAACCGAAACGGTTCTACTTGTTTTTGTAGATTGTGCCCTGCCTAAAGCAGGCGCACATTATTAATTAATTCCATATAATTTTGCCCAGGATACGCAATTGCATGAAATTTGGCAACGTTGTTTGTGCCCCCAAACTCCAGAAACAACAACAGCAATTTTACATCGAATATATGTTGCTTAAATTACAACCGAAAAGAGAAAGAGAGAGCAGCCCACGTGAGAGCGAGAGAGAGAGAGAGGGAGAATAAATCCTGCATAATTGAAACTGCGCTCGTTTCATTGTAGCTTTGAGAGTATTATTACTGTATCTTTCTATCTGTATCTGTAACTGTTGAATACGAATCTATGGCAGTAAGTCTCCAGTGTGTCTGTGTGTATGGGTGTGTGTCTGTGTGTATTTGTGTATGCTGCAAGCATCGAGAGCATGTTTTTGGCAGAAGCGAAGAAGAAAGGGCGCACTTTTCGAAGAGGGTAAACCAAAGGGCGTGGATAGATTTTTGCGCAAAATGGGGTCAAGTTTAATGTGCAGCTAGCTTCCGGTTGCTGTTGCCGTAATTGCAAAAGAACTTGCTGCTCTCGGGCACGCAACAAGTGCAACACATTGAAAGAGAGAGAGCGAGGTAGAAGGGACAAGGACGAGAGAGAGATACGCGTTGGAGTCGCAAGCATTTTCATATCAAATTTATTGATTTTCTGTATTCTGCAATTGGAAACACACTTCCTTCCGTTCCGTTATACAGAGAACGAGAAAGAGAGCGACACGCGCTGTGTGGGGAAAGAGAAAAAACAAGTAAGAAGACTCACGGCGAGAAAGCCCGACTAGACTATACCCTGAACCCTATACTTTACGCGTACAGTAAGTATGTGTCCGTGTTTGTGTGAGTGTGAGTGTGTGTGTGTGTGTGTGTGTGTGTGTGTGTGTGTGTATGTTTACGCATATACTGCATTATGTTCCATATCTTTGTTGTTATCGATCACATGTGTATCTCGAAGAGTTATCGAATCTCGAGTCTCTATAGTCTCTGAGATCGACCTAACTCTTAGATAGAAAAGGCGTATGGTTAACAGCTTCAACAGGACACACTGGTCAATACATAACAAAAGGGCCAGGCAACAACAACAACATATCAAACAGTGGCAGCTCCCTATCTGAGTTTTACTAAGAATGCGCCGCTATGGGGCAACGTGCTCAGAATTTCATTTCGAAATGAAATGGCAAAAAGCGTACAATAACAGAAATGAAATACGAGGGAAACAAGGGGCAACAATTGTAGAGAAGTGGGGGAGGGGGAGGCAGGGCCGAACAGGGTCTGAGGAATTTTATAAATATTGCATATGGAAAAAGATGAAAAACATAAATTGTGAAGTCCTTCGTGGAGCGTTATGAAAGGTACAAAGTTCGTAAAGATATCTTAGAAAAACTAATTGGAAAATATTAACTGTGTATTATTTAAAAAAAAAATAATATAATAAAGGTTGAGAATAAATGAAATGTTTGTGTTTGAAATATTTTTTATTTATTTATTTCTTTTTTTTTTTTAGTTTTTATTAGTTCTGTACTTTATTTTAATAGTTTCCAGTGGTTTTTGGTCAACATACATTTTTTATTTTAAGTTTTTAATGTTATTTGGAATACTTTTGTTTCTTACTGCAACTAAACTAAAGAAACTATTCTCAATTTAATATCAGAACAAAAAGTTTGAGTGAAAGTTTTTAGCATCCTTTTGGGTGACAATCCCAACACGTTGAATATTTAACAAACTAAAGCTATAGAAAATACAACGGCGCATTTAACAGAAGCAGCCGCAGCAGTGTGGCAATATCAACCGAATGGCCAGTGTCAAGGGGCCAGCAACAGTGAATCTTTGTGGAGGGACTCAGAGAAAGGGGGATATTTGTGTTTGCACGAACTATATATATATATAATATGCTATATATGCATTTGGCAAAAGGCTAAAGCAAAAAGGCAACTGATACGACAACACAGGCACAAAAAAAAAGATTCCGAAGCGGTAACATCATCGGAGTGTATAATCAGAAAGGAATGTGGAGATATACACAAAAAGCGCATCCTCTCTTTGCGTAGCCTTAAATCAAAGAACTCTTTAATGTCGCAAAAATGGGGTCGAGAATTTAAAAACTGGCATACTGGCAATCTGAGCAATGATCTTGTCATAATATTAATAATAATTTTATGCAAACAACTAGGTTTGCTCTCACATTTAACGCCACTTTCCGTTACATTCTCACCATAAAACGTTGCCCATAATTTCATTCATTTCAGAACTTTAGGGTGCGCAATACTAGAACAACAACAATAGCTTAAGACTGCATTCATAATTCGCCTTAAGTAGAGACACGAACCTCACATGCCTCAAACACACGCTCATACACACCCATCCACATGCACATGCACAGTTGCTTGCATAGAAAAAAAAACTGACATACAACAGAATCGATGGCCTCTCTTGTTATTGTGCTCCCTTTGACTGCTGCTGCTGCTCCCCCGTCTCCCTTGTGATCCAACACTTGTATTTGTCGCTCTTCGTTTGTTCTTCTCGCTCGCTGTCTGTTTATCTGCTTATTCTGGTAGTTTTTGTTGTTGCTGCTGTTAGTGCTGCTGCTGCTGCTGCTGCTGCTGTTCGCTGTCTCGTTTGGAATACGCTGCTAATTTGCACTTTGATGAAATGCGTTTATGTTGTTGGTGTTGTTGTTAGTGCTATTACTGTCGATTTATGCATGCAAGCGCGCAACTTGAACGTTGGACAACAACAACGTTTTTAGCTCCATTCCATTTCGATGGCAGTTCTTTTTTTTGTTTTTTTTGTTGTGTGTGTATATCGCTTGTTCTTTTTCGCGCCGCACAACCAAAGAAAAAATTCAATCGCTGTTCTGTCAGCTCTCTTCTTCTGGTTTTTTCTTTGCTCTGCTTACTGTTGTTGTTGTGTTTGTTATTTCAGTTGCTTGCTAATTCCAAGAATACAACAGTTTACGCATCCAGCTTCCCCGCCAAGGCAGGCAGCTTACTTATACTGAACGGGAGAGGAGGGGGAGAGAAGTTGAAGGGAGTTGGCAGTAGTCGTCATCGTTTGTATTTCGCAATGCGCCACTGCTTCTCCGACTCTTTGACTCTTTTTAATTCTGTGCGCTTTTGTGCTGTTTTGCTGTTTATGTTTATGTGCAACACAACAACACACACACGCCCTGAACACTTCCGCTGAAGTCATGCCGAGGAACGCTGAGGTATGCAGCAGTTGTACATACAAACAAACATAGTAACAAACAGCAGAAAAAGACATCAGTAAAAACGCCCTCGCCTTGCCTTGCTTTTGACCGGAAGTCGATCGTCGTTTCTGTTAATATTGTTGTCTGCGTCGCACATTCATAATTTTGCAAATAGATTTGCATTATAAGAGTGCGTTTGTGTGTGTGTATGTGTGTGTGTTGATCTCAGCCTCTGCCGTTGCAGGCGGCTTAATGTGGGTCTCTCGCCGTTAGGCTAGCTTGCTTAATTAAAGCCCACACAAACTTTGACCCAAATCCAGTTGACGACAAAAACAAACTTGTGTCTCTCTCTCTCTCTCTCTTTGTCAAAGTAATCGTAGACTGAGTCGAAAACAGACAATTCGACCAAGAAACCAAGAAACCGAGAAACCAAAACCTACTGTTCCATTCCAACTGTCCACCATAGTGTCAAATGTGAGTGTATGTGTGTATGTGTATGTTAGATTGCTTAATAAGACGCCAACGTAGAGATGCTGTCTGTCTGTCAGTTCGTGTCTGGACCCGTTCATTTTGCATGTGGGTTGTTTTTGTTGTTTGGTGTCAACGCCAAAACACAAAACCACAACCGGTGAACAGCAAAATGATTAAGCCCAAAATGCAAGTGTTTTTTTTTTTTGAGGAGCTTTGATCTAATGTTTTTGGAATTTAAAAATAGTATAGACTTGCCACTGTTGCATTTGTGGAAACTTAGTTTTTTCACTTGCAATACAAATTTTTAATTGCTCTTTCGAGTAGAATTTCTAACTTACAATTCCTTAGAATGGATGTCTTCCAGCTAATTTCGAATTAATTTTACCATACTGATGTAAATATATAAATATATATATATGTATGTGTGTGTGTGTGTGTGTGTGTGTGTGTGTGTGTGTGTGTGTGTGTGTGTGTGTGTGTGTGTGTGTGTGTGTGTGTGTGTAGATGCAAGTTGAGACCCAGCATCAGCAGCAATGTTTAACAAAAGTTTTTGCTTCGGTGGCAATTTTCAGTTTTTCGGTGAAGGCAGACAAGTGGAAAGCTGTTGAAGGAGGAGGAGAAGCGAAGGAGCCAGCCACAGGCAAAAGGGAGGCAGGCAGCAGCAACAACATCTGATGAACACTATCATCAAAATGTAATGAAGCAAGCTTCGGCCTTGGAAACACATACGAAATGCATGTGTGTGTGTATTAGGCTTTGGGCTTGTGTTGGTGGATATGCCACGTGTTATGTGTGAAAATAAAGAAAACGCTCGACTCGCCTCGCCTTGTTGTAGAAAACTTTGTGAAAATTGTTTAGGCCCAAAAACAAAATTAAAGCAACTTGTCCACAAATGAGGCAAACAACTCTCCAACGAGCCGCAAAGTCGACAAAAACATACAAACATATTTGTATGTTTGTTGTTTGTTTGCTTGATTGTATGTAGAGAGCTAGTTGGGAAAATGCGAATGCGTGGAAATGCATACCACAGAGTTGTTTTTATGGCGACGTCGCGACGTCACTGCTGCGCTGCGCATGCGCAGCAGCCGAGTTCAATTTCTATAAAAGGGTCGAGACGATGCACAGTGAGAGTGAGAGAGAGAGAGAGAGCGAGAGCAGTCAGAGATGGAACAGAGACAAGGCTAGTCGAGAGAGTGGAGCAGCTTTGTATCCGCCTGGCTATAAAAAATATATAAAACGAACAGAACAGAGTCAGACAAGTTCTGCCGACGCGCTGCCTCTGTCTATAATTTTAACTCAACTTCCAACTCCCCAATAAATGTGGCGGCGGCATCGGCATCGGCGTCGCAACGCATCGTTCGTTGACTTTACATTTGCTAGGGCCACCACACAAAAAGAGAGTAAGAAAGAGCGAGTGCGCGCGAAAGCGTCGTCAAAAGGAGCGTGATCATGCGATGGGTTTGAAACTTAGTTAAACAAAAAAAAAAACATACCATAATTGAATTAAATTTTTGTGAAACGGAAGCGCTTAGTTTACGAAACTTGACAACTGTTATAGACGTATGTGTGCTCTCTCGCACACACACACACACACACATACACATAGATTCGTTAGTGTCTCTGTGACACTTGGCCCCTATATTAATTGTCTTAATTCTGAGAAATGCATACAAAGTGGCATTTAATTAAAATGAATTTCGCATCAGCAACAGCAGCAGCAGCAGCAAAAGCAACAGCATCAATGCATAGTGCATCCGGCTGGGGTTCATCCCCTCCACCCCACCCTCCCACTCAACCTTTCGTCCTTTGTCCTTTCAAAGTCATGGCGCTGCTCCTCTTAACATGTTGAGTCCTGTGTATTTAGGGAGACAGAGCCGCATAATTGCCCTACTTAATTGAATTTCAATGTTAATTAGCGAAAGAGAAAACCAACGTTAATCAGTTATCCTTCCCCTTCTACCCCCTCATAAGCTTACGTCTTGTTGCAGTTTGTTAGTGGTCTAGTCTCTAGTCATTAGGGCAATATAATACCGGGACAATGGACATTTCGCTTGGGTAAAGCGATTATAATTAAGCAGATAAAGCTCAAACGGAATGCAACATTCTATGTAAGAATAAACATTGTTCATATATAATTGCTGGAAATGAGTGTAATTGGCTTGAAGGATTGTTAATAAATACGCAACGTAAAAGATTCTTGAAACTTTAATCTACTATCATTATCATTTTAAACTTTAAACAGACTCTAATAATCCAAAGTCCAAGATTTCAATCCAATTGTCAACCCGTCTTCGGATGACTTTATTATCACATTCAATACATATATCCAAATGATATATACATATGTATTTATCTGTCTCTATATACCTTAATGAACCATTTGCATTCACAAACACAACGCAAAAGCAACAGAAGGGGAATTCAATGGGTCGAGCCTCGAACTCCCGTAAAAGATAAGATAAGAGCCCCAGCACTTTTGAAAGTGAATACGGGACTGAAATTGGGGATAAGCATTCGAAAGACGGTAAGCGATAAATGGGAAGAATGGTTTACTACGAATTCGTTGCTTATCGTTCTCAGGCAAAAACAAAAATGAAAAAGTATGGCAATTCATAAGAATGAATCAAAATGAAAATGGAAGTGAATACTGAAAAACAAGAACGAAGGCAGAAATTCATTTAACATTTGGGTATCATTAAGAAGAAGGGAACCAACTTGCAACAATGGGCGACACATGATAAAAGAATCCTTCCTTTTATGACCCTTGAAAGGTGCAGGAATTGCACGCTCAAATGTCATACAGTTTTGTCAATTTCCAATTTTAAGGTTAATCCCACCCAGGGAATTTCCAGTCGTTAAACTGCTCTCCCTTGTTCTTCTTCTTCTTCCACCCGCTGTCTAATTACCTGGCTGAGCCGCTCAGGTAGTTTTTGGGAGAGAGCAACCTGGAACTTGACGTCATACACATATTAGTGACCTTATGCTAGTAATGTTATGCTAATTTCAAGTTCTATTCTACAGACTCAGCCAGCACAGCCGCAGGCCCGGTCCATCTATTGTCAATTTGCACACTGAATGAACGGGGTGGGGGGGACGTGCGTACGTCAAACTACGGAAATGTGTGTTTGGGAGGGGGTAGGTGCATTTGAGAGCTTGTAAGCGAACGGAAATTGAAGTGATAAAAATAAATATGGAGCAGGAGTCGGTAGACAGATGAGAAAGAAGCAGAGGAAGCAACACTAGTATACTACAGTCTGGATATAGTGAACACTTGATTTTGTAATTTGTATATTTAAATATTTTTATGAGAAAAGGCAGTGCACAATTCGATATTGGAAATAAAATACCAATAATACTGTGTATGTACTAAAAAGTTCCTGCAATACTTAGTTCACTTTATCCAGACATGACTCTATTTACGTGTCCAACAATATACGTGTTCTATGTGAATTTTTGTGATTTTGGGTCAAAAAGTTTAAGTTTGTGTCTCTATGGCAGAAGATACAAAAGTTAAGCTTAATAACTGTAATTGTTTAAGAAAGCTCTACGTTGGAAAAATACGCTCTTAATAAACAGAGAAATCTGCAGTTCCCCTTTAAAAATGTGCCAATTTTTTGTTGTTCATTATTTATTAGAAATCCAATGAAAAATTTAACTTTGTAGTGTAAAATGTCTATATTTAAAAAATCGTTATCATATCACGACTGTGCACCTTTCATTGGAAGACCTAAACAGCACCCAAACAAGTTCAAAGCATCAAATTAATTTATAGGCGCCACTAAAACAAAACAACAAAAAACTGTTGGCTGGCTCTTGCTATACGCGCTAGAAAGCAATTTGAAAGATCATTTTATAGCAAGTAGACACATACATAGATGTGCCATTTTAATCTATTCATAGAGACCGGCGCTACGCTTATCAGCTGATGTGAGAATACACCTCTCTCCCCACACTCTCCGCTCTTTTCGACGGCCTTGTTAATAATTATAAACATGCATGCAGTGTGTATTTTTGAATTTTGTGTATGCCGACTAATAATAAAAACATGTAATAATAATAATACATAATGGCTAGCAGCAGCAAATGTTTATTTATGGCATATTGTTATATGCATTGTTATGATTTGTTGATTTTTTCGTGCTAAAAATGCCGCCGAGATCAACGCAAATATAACAAATGTGAGCCAAGTATAAGTTTATTTATTTGTATGCGTACATTTTTGAAATACCTTTGCCTAGGCGCAGGCATTCACAATATGTGCGGGCAGAGAAGAGGAAGACAGAGAGAGAGAGAGAGATTGATTTATGAACTCACCTTGCAGTGAAACCACGCGACAGCCGTCCTGTTTGAGTCGACGATGGAGAACATTGATCGTTGCATCGTTACCATTTCCAAACATGGCAAAAGCTCCAGCAACATCCTGTTGTTGTAATTGTTGTTGTTTCTGTTGTTGCGGCACGCCCACATCGTTGTACAGTATGAAGAGACTCAACTTGTAGGCCGCTTGTATGCGCTCTTTAAGCTCCTGCGATTTAATTGTTGAGGGCAAATCGATCTTGCCAGCGGCCAAGCGACGCAACATAATGCTCGGTATGCTGAAGTTAACGGCACTTCGTATGTGAGACTCACTGAACTCCTGGGAGCCACGGCAATCGAGAATGATCAGCTTTTTGGCATCGCAGCTTGCTCTCAGCTCTGCTTGGAGCCACTCTTTGCTGCAGCACTCATTCTCCGTTTCCGGCATCTTGAAAGCTTTTTTTTTGGCAAATGCAATCGCTGCGTTCAGGTCTCAAGTGTTTGTAGTTTTCTTGTTTTTATGTTGCTGGATTTTTTTCTTATTTTACAAAACTTTACAACTTTACTTTACAACCAAAAGTTTACATCATCTGCTGCTGATGATGATGTTGTTGTTGTTGCCGCTGCTGCTGCTTGATTTGCCTGGCGCACATTTTTTTTGTATTTCTGCTGCTTCTGCTTTCCTTTTTGTGTTGTGCTTCTACTCACACACAAACAAACACGCACACATACTCGCGCACGCAAGCAAGCAATGAAACACAATTTTTTACAATGAAATCTTTTTTTCCAGTTAAGTTTTGTGTAGAATTTTCCCAAGGGCTTTTCTGTTTTTTATTTTGTTAATCATAATAGTATTGCATTTATTGTTTATTTGGCATTAGTTGCTTAAAATTGTATTCACACTGTGCTTTTTTCTGTTTTTGTATCGCACTTCAATTCTTTTTTTTTATTATGTTTTGTTGTAGGCTCACATTCACACACGCACACAAGCCCGCCAAATCACTACTGTGTATGAATCGCTGTAAGTGTATGTGTATGTCGAAGTTGAGTGTTAAGCAAATGAAATAAACAGAGCCTAAAAAACGCGCACTGACCGAACACCGAACACCGTACAAGCGGGAAACAAGCGACACGATGCAGATACGCTGAAGGAATGAAAAAATAAACGCAAAATTGCCTACAGTTCACTATTAGCAGAATGTTAAAAAGATGGCTAACATAATGTTAAACCGATTCTCATGCACTCTCGCAACCTGTTATTGCGCTCTCGCGTCGAGTTTTGTTGGTCATTGTGCCGCACATTCTACCTAAAAATTGTTCAAATGATTACTGAAAAAGTTTACTGTGAGGTGTTATCTCTCAATTGTGTACTGGTGGGTCTTGTTGAAAAACTCTGAGTGGAAAATGTGAGCTCAAGAAGACAACAGTAAATAGAACTTTGATGAAATCTAAATACAATAAAAAGGAACAAATGCTAAAATATTTTATGCATTTGTTCCTTTTTTATGCATGGAAAGTAATTAAAAAGCGTTTTTTTCATATTATCGGTGTTTTTATTTTATTATAAAACTCATTCATTTGGATCACATTTCTAAAGTTCCTGTTGTGTTAACATAAATACATACCTACAATGGCAGCAACGACAAGTGAGCGTTCGCCTGCAACATCAGCAGCCACACAAACATACATACAGCACAAGAGAAAGAGAGCGTGTACAATGAGCCCATTAGGAAATTGGATGACACCGTTGTAGATGTCTGGTGATTAAAAAACAGTTTATGTACGTTAGTGAACTATTAAATAAGTATCAAATAAAATATGTATGTGTGGTCAGGCTTTATAAAATAAAACTATTTTTTCATAGTTTTGTGGTATTTAATTTGCCTACTCCAGATTTTTTTTCCAACTGCCTCTTTTGACTGCTTTCTGCTCTTCGGCTCACCTTACAGAATCTCCTTCTCTAACTATCAGTCTCTCTGTCAAACGTTGCTACTTTCCTGCTCTCGCGCTCCCACAACAGCAGCAGAAACCTCGCATGTGCGCATAGCACACGCTCATAAGTTTGTGTAAAGTTCATTGATATTTTTGTGCATTGGTATGCGTTGAATGCGTGTGTTGATTCATTGAGCTCCCAACGAACTATAGCGGCCAGCTACATATATGGCTTTGAATATGCATTGCGTGTGTTTGTGTGTGGGTGTTTATATGCTTGGATGCTATGTAGATACAATTTTACATACACAATAAATACATAATATAATATAATATATATATATATATATATATATATATATATATATTTTTGTATATGTGTAGTCTACACTCCAGCCAGAGCTCATGAAAGCGAAGCCAATGGAACAAACACGTAGAGCTTGAGGAGCGCAGGGAAAGTAACTAGCACGCAGTGGAAGCTCTCAAGTTGTCAAATGTTGAGCGGGGCGGGACTTAACTTAGCGACATTGGTTTCTACTGCACCCAAAAACTCATCAATGAAGTCAACACATTCAGTAAACTCTCCGCATACACACACACACACACACACACGCACAGTGAGACAAAGCATACAAGGACATGGTTGCCAACAGGGTCGCTTTTTGGAGACAAGCAGAATGTTTAAATTTATAACCGTGACCCTGATATTTGCAAATAGCGGCAACACCACCAACAACGCATTTCAAGGATATGCCTATGCGCGTGCACGAAAATATCTCCAAAAAGTTGCCCCCAAGCACACACCAACAACAACAACAAGAACAACACAAAAACCTAGTCTCAAAGCGCATGTGCTAAACTCAAGAGAATACAAAGGAGAAAGGGCGGTAACTAAACACACAAGCTTACAGTTGGCAGTGTTTGTGTGTGTGTATACTTATATAGTCTGCACAACGTGCTTTTTATGTACACAGCTGCAAAAGTGTGACCCGAAACGAAACGAGCAAAATTTTCATGAATGAATGTCCCACGCAAATGGCAGCAAATACAGTTAGCACCCGAGCCCCTTGGCACATCCGTTTCCCTTTTTATATTGCGGCACAGCAACACACACACCAAAATCTATGCGATAAAGCCCACACATTTACCGTTGGGGGGGTTAAGAAAAACCTTTACGCCTGGAAATAGAAGCCGACTGGCGACAAAAGTGGGAAGTGAGAAGAAGCAAGAAGCGAGAAATGCGCGTGGGACACGTTGAGAGTAAAAATTGAAAATTAGGTAAGCGCCTGTGGCATAAATTACGCGCAAACCTGGCAACATCAAAATGCAGTCTATCTACATGCCACATAACCTTGAAAAACCAACCAACGCCCACAAGGTCAGCCAGGGACGCGCCCCAAATATAAGAAAGAAGACGTAAAAGCAAGAAAAACTGTGCCCAACTATGAGGCAGATAAGACCGATTGCTACCAAGTAGGTTTCTACTTGATTGGCTGATAATAAGCTGTAAGGCTCTGACTCACTTGCTTAAAACAACTGACCTTTAATTGGTTTTCAATGCAACAACAATATATAAATTGCGTATGCGTGACTTCATTTCGTGCACATCATATCATGTTTACATTGAGCGATTTCAGAGCTAATCTGTTACCAAATATGATCCAAACAATGACCACAAGCTTTTGTCAGTTCCGTTCGAAAGGAAGTGGAACGTGACTGAACGCCTTTAAATTCGTTTCTCTTTTGTTATTCTCTATTCAATGTGAATTTCAATTCAGTTTACGACTCATTTTCAAAAGTTCAAGACATTTCTCGGACAATTCTAGTGAAATACATTAAATATTAGTCAATTTATATGTAAATACCTAATTTTAGTTGATTTCATGCGAATTATATGTTCAAGTTTTATGCGATTTCAACAGAATTGTCCAACAAATTCGGACAGCAAGTGATTTATGGCATTCCTAGAAACAATTAAATTTTGGAGAATTGACATAAATATGAAGTAAAAAGGATTATGGAGTCTGTACAATTTTTGTGAATTTGCACAATAATCATTATGATTTTTGATATACAATTATAGCTCTAAAGTGAAAATATCAACATTTTTCACAGTGTCGCAACCTTTTATGGGCAAACTGTATATGGATAAACGAAAACCAAATTCGTATAAAGGATTTACGGTAAAATATGGTTGTTAAGGATATTTAAGAAAAACTAGGATTGGTTCAAGCAAAAGTGAGAATTGATGAATGCAAAAAACAGGATTAGTTTAAAAAGATACAGGATTGAATTCATTATTAATTGGGATTGATTTAAGCCACAATGATTATATTATTATTACTTGAATCAAGTACTTTCTTACTCAAATCGAGTAATCGATACAATTGGTTATGAACAAAACCATTATACTATAAGCTTAAAAATTGTGAAGGATATTCATTAATTTTATTTATATTATTTGTTTTATTTCTAATAAACAGTCAATTCTTTGTTCAGTGATCTCTTAACCTACCATTGTACAGCTTTATTTCTTTCCCCAATCAAATAAAATATAAAAATATTTTCCGTACATAACTGTACATTCTATTAATATAACGTTAAAACGAAGAGCAATATCATCATATCATTCGCTTTGCCACATTAAACGACTCATTTTAAGATGATTATTTCTGGGCTGTGGGCGTGGTCTTAAGCAAGTGGCACTATCGCAAAAGTTACTGACCTAAAGTAACGCCAAAGGGATTGAGAACTTGAGCACCAGAGAACAATCATGCTGCACGCTCACACACTCAAATTGGCATACTTCCGGTCTGATCTGCAGCATTCCAGGCTGCAACCCACATAATATATATCTCTCTCTTTCTTTCTCACTCTTTGCACACAGAAACTTAAAGTTGATTCATGCAACGGATGTTCGTGGGCGCCACAGTCGGGCAACGCTTTTGGCTTTATTTTTCTTTTCTTTTTTTTTTTGACCAGAGCCGGCTGCTGCTGTTGACGTTTGTTTAAAATGTTGAAAGTGTTGGTGTTGTTGTTGTTGAGATCCAATGACGCCACAAGTTGGGCAGCCTCAACAAGATTGACGATTGATATGAAGCAAACCTGACCAAATGCCTGACTGACTGACTCTGGCATCTGTATGCTAAATACATTCTCATATATTTTTGCATTATCTTTGTCTTGTTGAGAGTGGTTTGGGTGACTCAGCTCCAGCTGGCTGCCGGCAGCTTTTGCTCTCCACGTGCTGTTCCTTAAAGACACCTACGCCAAAAACAAAATCCTTTTGACGTCATTAACGGTGCAGCTTATGAAGTTATACAAAAATGGAAAATGTGTTGAAATAAAACACATGAACAATGTACATTTTGTTTGTGTGTCTTCTTAATTTATCGGGAAACTTAAAAAAAATGTATATTAATTACTTTTTCCTTAAAAATATATGAAAATATAAAAGTTATAACACTTTCTTGAAAAATCTGTACATGTATAACAGTTTGAGTAAAAAGTGTACCTATTACATTGACCATTAGTGTACAAACATATTAACAGTTAGTAATCACAGCTTTCCGTTTTGCTTTAATACTTGAGCAAACCTCGCAACATTGTTGTTTTTTTTTTGCAATTTTCTTTATTGTCTTGATGTTTTTTTTTTTTTTTTTGGATATTTTTCTTGTATGGGTTTTTCATGTATTCATTCAGCATGTATTTTTAAACTGGAGCGTCAAGCTGCAAACTTACTGCTCAATTGGGATCGTGGTGGAGGCTAACGAAGGTTAATGCGACTGTATTTGACCTTTCGGGTCAAGCCGGAGGCAAATTAATTGCGCGAATTGAGAGAGCTGAGAATTAACTGTGCATTGAGTACTTTCAAGCGAAGTTTTGAAGCTCCCTCTTGTTATTACAACAAATACAACTATAAAAATAACAATAGCAATACTAACAGTTGTCGAACGACATTTTGTCAATTGCAGCCAATTGAATCAATAAACCAAAACAGTGAACTTTCCAATGTTGATTTTCAATTGTGAATGTGTGGCTGCTGCTGTTGTTGAGGCACTTCCGTTGTATGCGCTTCATGGCGTTTTGGTGTTTGCATTGAGTTGGCAGGGCTGTTAATTATGTTGACCAAAGTAATTTGTAAATCAAAGGTGGAGCATGGCGAACGATGTGTGGGCGTCGTAAAAGTGCGCCGTCATCAGCGTGGCCAAAAAAAAACTGCCACTTGGATATTGTAATTTGCCACACGGCCCACGCAGCAGCAGGCTCTCCTCGTTGGCCTGGCCAAAATGTACACACATACATACACACAACAAAGCATATAAATGTGTGTGTGTGTGTGTGTATACAATATATTTTTGATAACGCTCTGCGGAATTGCACACCCACGCAACCCTGTCACGCAAGCAGCGACGCCAACGCCAGTAGCAACAGCAACGTGTCTTCCAGCACGCCATTCATCTCCACCCGCAACAAACGATGTGCGTATTTGTGAGTGTTACAGTGTGAGTGAGTAAGTGAAACAAAAGCAACGGCAGCTGGGCAGCGGCATTTTACGCATTCCAATCAGACAACAAACAAGAAACAACAACAATAATGCCAACGTGGGCGACTTTCATTTCCCTTTTTTAACTGCCACCACGCGGTCCCACAGTTATTACATCTATACACGTACTTATGTACATAAATATTTATATGTGTGAGTGTACACTTGAGCGTGTGTAGTAAAAATGGCAGAAAACTTATGAATGAAAAGCTTTCTGGTCTGCGCGTGGGCTGCAATGCTGCTAAGCATTGGCTTATTGGGGCATTGTTTGCTTTATTTATTTGTTGATTTAACACATAGACCATGCAATTTGCGGGCTGCGAGTGTTCTTTACACCATTTCTAATATTTTTAATAAGCGCTTTGTTTGCTTAAGATATTTCTAAAAAAATAATGGCGCAAATTACATCCATTTTTATTTTATAAACGCGCCAATCCATTTTATAGCAAAGCTCAATTGTCATACACGCTACCCGATGCACTTACCACTTTATAGCAACTTGAGAAGCTGTCCACTTGTTGCACTTGAAGTAGCCCTGGTATTAAGTGTAACTGCCAACCTTTATTGCAGCACGTACCTGACAATCGATACGTACAAATTTCGATATACTTCCATCACTAATGGGTTCATTAGCTTCTTGTCTCGTCTCCGCCTCCCACTTCCACAAAACCCACCTTTCCCACCCAAAAAAACGTTTTCGACTGGTGTATTTGTATTGTTTGCATTAAAACAAACGGCGTCGAGCGTCGAGGTCGTCCGCCGTGTGATAAATATATATATATATATATACTTTTTGTGAAATAGTCTGCGTCATTTTGCACGCCGCCGACTGCTGCACTGTGTAAAGTTATTTTAAATAAATACAAAGTTAATTCAAATTGCAACGATGGAATCGGATACAACGGAAAAAGAAAGTATGGCGCCGGTCATTAAGTCAACATCAGCGGAGCTGCAATCCCCGCTCTCCCCGTCGCTGCAAAGTGAAAGCAAAGGCGAAGCGACGCCGCCGCCAACAAAACGACTGAGAATTGCAGACAGCAAGGATGATTATGATGATGATGAGGAGGAAGAGGTACAGGAAGAGCAGGAGGAGGCGCCACAACTAGTTGCAATAGAGCGAGCACAAAGCACACAAAGCAGTCTACGTAAATTCAACAAAATACCCGTATTCATTGTGGACTATCACAACGATGTGCTGGAGTTCATCTATCGCTGTTTGGCCACACGTCATCTGCCCTTGGAGCGCAATGTGCTGGTGCATTTTGATTCGCATCCGGATTTGGTTGTGGCAAGGGATATACCCGCTAGTGCCAGTTACGACAAAGATACCATGCTGAATGAACTGAGCATTGAGAACTGGATTATGCCGACTCTATACGCAGGTAAGCGCAGAACTTTGTAATCTGAAATTCTCGTTCCTAATCCATCGAATTCCTCTCTGTTCCGCCAGGTCACTTTGATCGAGTCGTCTGGTTGAAGAACTCTTGGTGCCAGCAAATACCAACGGGCAAGCATGAGTTCAAAATTGGTCACAAGGATGATCGCATCGGTGTTGATTGTCCGCTGGATTATTTCATTGCCGAGGGCAACTATTGCATCAGCGATGAGCTGCAGGAATCTCGAACAGTGCAGCTACAAGTGCATGATGCAGACAGTGATACGCTTGATCCTAAACAGTTCTTAACACCGGAAGATGCGGCTGGTTTTATACTCGACATCGATTTGGATTTCTTTAGTACATCGAATCCGTTTCTGGAGATCTACAAAGATGCCAATTGTTATGCTCAGCTAACAGAGATCTTTCACTTTGAGAGTGTGGAGCCGGCTAAGCAGGCGGGCACAGCCACAGTTGCAGACTTTTGTCGAACGGCGGACACGCGGCAAAAGCAGCTGGAGGCACTGAAGCGCATCTTTTGGCATCTGGAGGAGCAGCGTAGCTTTGATGGGCTTGAGAAGCCCGATGAGACAGTCATAACACCTGAGATCTATGCAAAAATTGTTCAACTCGCCGAGCAGCTGCAGGCCAAATATCCAGACGATGAAATCGATTGGTTGCTCATCTTTGATTCGGGCAGCACTACGGATAACAATGGATTGCCTCATCACATAAGCACGAGCAATGAGCTTGAGGATTACTTTGAGCACTTTAAGCGTTTCCTGCAACGTTTGCCTATTCCTCCAGTGGCCATTACCATGGCGCACTCCGCTCAGGATGATTACTGTCCACAGGATCAGGTGGCGTTCATTGAGGAACAGGTGCTCCGTTTGCTACGGGAAGTGTTTGGTGACAAACTGCACGAGAAAGCCATTCTCCATTACATGGATGATCCATGGGACGTGATGAAGCTTTAAGCACTTTTTAACAATACAATATATGATATGATATAAAGTCAGATTGAACTGTGGATTCTGCAATTTGTGGAATCCCAGTTGCAAACAACTTAAAAACAAAAGTGATTCCACAACCGCAGCAAGAATAAGAATTAACTCCATGCTAACTATAAAACAAACTATTTATTTTTATTAATGCATATAAACATACGAAACGTATTTATTATACACAATAAAAAACAACGAAAACAATACATAATCTACATTTATACAAAAGTCCCCATAAGCGTGATTATAAATTTATCGCAATAAAATAGAAGACAATTTAAAATGTATATAAAAAGTTTCAACTTTATTTAATATTTAATTCCTAGAAAAAACATCTTTAAGGAACAAAATTATAGCAAGATTTTCGAATCTTAATTTTTCTTACAACATTTCAGAACTTATGAACCTAAAAGTTTATTGAAAGGACTGAAATTGGTTTATGGTTAATTTCTATAGTTATAATCACGATTAAAAATCCGTCGTATAAACGAACTAAGTAATACAAAATGTAAGCTAGCATTTTGAAAACCCATTCCATTAATTGCCTCCCCAATGGGTTGGAATGGCTCCAAACCGAATTGGGGCTTGTAATCAATAGTGGGTCGAACACGTTGCAGTAACATTTTGTGGTTCAGTCGATGTGAAAGCATTTTGAAGACAGACCGTAAGTTTTTTTTTCTACTGTAACTTAACCTAAAGAACACATTGTTCACTTAATGACCATTGTTTAAATTTAATTAGAACTAAAACTTCTTTATATTATCTACAATTCCTCCTTGTTAGCTTTGTCCGTTTTGCGTTTCTTGGCTGGCTTTTGCGGTGGCAACTGCTCCTTGAGACACTCACGCTCCTCGTGTCGCTTGAGCACATGGTCCTCGCACAAATGCTGTTGCAAAGATTTGTCCTCTTGCAGTTTGAAATACCAATCGCTGATGGCATCCTCGTATTCCTCGAGCATATTTTCGCATTGGTTCTTCATCTGGGTGACTTCGACGGGTGGCTTGTCCCACAGCTCAATCGGTATGCCCAGATCTACCTTGACGCCCTTGTCTACCAGTCCGTGCAGCGTTTGGAATGTTTGGGACATGCCCTTGGCAAATCTGGTGCTATCTGTGCGCTCTTTGTGCAAGTTATACTCCAGGACACGTTCACACACATTCTCCAGTGACTCGAGCAGGCGCAGTTCGCTGCGTCTGTATTCGGTGCGCTTTTTAGGACGTACATCGTCCACGGAGTATCCAATTTCAATTACATCGTGCGATTTGCCGGTTTCACCCAGTCGTGCTTCCAATTCGGCGGATAGAATTTTACAAGCCTCACAGCGATTTGCATAGCGGACGCCTTGTTCCTCTTCAGCGGTTTTCTCGCAGTTCGAGTTCCTTAGCAGGACCAACAACAATATAAAAAACAAACGGCGCAACATCTCCAACAGCTGCTTAAATTGTAATCAACAACTGACGTGTTATAATTAGAAATTTGCGTCAATTGTACTGCGTTTGTGCATCTTCCTGCATTTTTGCCATTCGCGCAAAATGTGCAATCGGTTTGCCTGCACAGCATTTTAGTTGTAATCGATAACTTCCCGTTGCTTATCATGCGCGCTGAGTTTGAAATTTAAGGCCTGGCTGCCCCAGGCAACGTCATTACAACCAAAACAAATACAATGGAGCTCCCAATCCCCAATGTTTTAAAAAATCGAAAACTTTCACTTGAAGCAGGCAAGAATGTCAAACAAGCGGTTTTATATGCGTCTTGAACTGCAGCTTCATGCGGTTGGTAACAGTGAATCCTATTAATTTTTCTAATCTGTAAAATTTCATATTTTGATCAGGTCACCTGCCCGGGCGTCTGGCTGTGCTCTCACGGCTATCTGGAGGCAACTGTCAAGACATTGGGCTACTATTTCCGAACTGGTGCCATGGAACCACGCTTTCCCATGCTCTGCCATGATCAGTTTACCATGGAAGGTTACTTCAGGAGTGTCAGCTCATTGCAACAGATGCGAGAGCTGCTCAACTCCGAGCAGCTGGAAATAACTCTCTGGCAAAATGGACGCCGACTGGCCTACTACGTGGGAAGCTTATCGGATGCGATGCAACCACCAATTCCTAGTCTTAGCTGCGCACACAGAAACAATGTTCAATTGCTGATGAAGGCAACGCCCGCTTTTCCCGGCATCATAGCACCAAAGGTTGAGCTATCGGCAGTTCTGAGCACAAAGGACAAACAACGCTCCTGTTGCCATGTGAATCTGCAGAGATCATTGGGCAATCGTCATGTGGAAAGTCGTTGCCTGAGTCGCCTAGAGCAAATACGTAAGCAGCAACGTGTGTGCCATTCCAAGCAATCCAAATGTTGGCCAAGCAGCTCCAGCTACAGTTATCCAAGTGGATCAGAGCAGCAGCTGGAACGTAGATTGTCCACCTGCTCGAGCAGCACACAGCTGAGCAGTCAATCTCAGACCCTCAGTCAGCAATCAAACACGACGCAGTGCAGTCATCCGACATTTGATGTCACTGCTGCGGCCGAGCATCAGAGTAACTGCCAAATCTGTTTAGCGTACAGAAGATTGTTCGAAAATAGTTAAAAATATATATATGTGCGCTTATATTTAAAAATAATCAACTAGAATATGGTTTCAGAGGTAGACGAAGAAGTCCGATTGGCCAAATACTAGCACGATCAATGTGATGATGAGATTATGTGGCGCTGCACGTTCTAATTCGTGAGGCTGTAAGTCATTGCGCAGCAGCACACACGAGCGTGCTATATACCGCAAGGTGCTAAACACATGCGGTTCCAGTGGCAAGTGCAGGCAAACCAATGTGGCATATAACCAGCGCGCTAGCCAAGAATCCTCCAGCAAATCAATTGACTTAGCAGCGAAGGCAACAACAGCAGCAGCAGCAGAAGTGCTTGGCTCATCGGTGGCAGCATTAAGGTCATCCGACTGCTGCAGCCACTTGCTTAGCATTTCCAGCAACAGCTCCAAGTCGTTTTGACTGAGACGGAGCAGCGTGCTCAGCAGCGGCTGTTGTTCCCGACAAAACTGCTGCCATTTGTACATGTCTGTGGTGAGTGGTGGCTCAATGCTTTGATCATACTGCTGCACACCCAACTCCAAACGCAAAGTGGCAACTCGAGCACGTGCCTCCTTAAAGCATTTTATTTGCGCTTGACGCCACTCGGGCGTCGGAAGCAGGCACTTGTGCGGTGGCAATGGAGGCTAAAGCAAAGAACTATCATTACACATTTCAGAAATATAAACAGATTAGATTTCACTTACACTGGTTAGCAGTTCAAATCCGTTTGTTGATACATAGCTTTTGATTTTTGTGGAACGTTTGGTGACAACAGCGGGGCAACGTTTTCGTTCGTACATCATATGCATGAGGTACTCTTCGCCCGTTTGTGGCGGTATCTGTGGATCAAAGTTTTCATCTGGCTCACGTATCTCCAGTGCTTGTAACTGAAATGTATCCTCATCTGATGGCTTTTGCATTTTAATGTTTTGGAGTTAAATCTGTTCAACTTATTTAGCCGGCAAGCGGTGTTTATCGAATCGAACTGATATTTATTAGAGATGAGAGTTGCTTATAAAAATAAGAAGTAACAGCACCATCACTTATGCATCCCTGGATTCTATGCAATCGATAGTTAACAGCTGTTGCTTCTGTGCGTGTTCTTGTGCGAACTTTATTTATTTTTGTTTTAAGAACTCAAAACTACATTTTAATTACTTACCTAATAAATTCTTTGCTACTAACAAATATTTACTATAATTAGAACTAAATTTAATTGTACTGGCGCTCAACGCAATTTTTGATTACAAAAGTAAACAACGCCATTCGATTTAGCAGTTTTTTCATGTACTTTAAAAAATGTAAAGCTACTCATCTCACAAAAATAAGAAGAACAATCTTTTTTTTATCAAACATTATGAAGTTTATTTTTTACTTTTAAACTAATGAAATAATAATAAATTTCATTACGTATTTTCACCTATAAATTATTCAGTGTGTTCTGCAATATCTGCTAATTGATTTATATTCTGTACAACCTCGATTGAGAGGGAATGGAGGCACTTGTGATATTGTCGGTCTGTACTCTCAACTACTTCAGCGTGGTCCTACGCGTTGTATACGCAATCATAATGCCCCAATTGCGCACTGATAATAATAGGCTATCAAAAGGTCATTTCACAATTGTCTTATGAGTGCTCAGGTGCCCCCAAGGACCCTCTTATTGTCCATGTGGAGACGACCTTTTGCGTGTGTGTGTGCCGGCCGTAAGAAGAAAGTTGCCCCAATTAGCTGTCAAGTACAGCGAAACAAGGCAGCCCAAGCAACCTGTGTTGGGGATAAGTAGGTAATATTTGAGTGTTGTTAGTTGCCAGACAAACGAAGAAACGAACACATATCCATTAAATTTAGTGGATGCTCACTTCTGCGAGTAGCTACAAAATCAAAATTTATTTATTTATTCAATTGTCTTATTACGCTGCATGCTAACTGAAGTGTAATTTAAATTTCATTAAAAAATCACTGCCAAATATTAGCCAACTATAAAAACAAACTAAAAAAAAACAAACATAAATATGTACATACAAGTATGTACAGTCTGCCCAATTAAGGTTGCGACAAGGTGAAAAACTTTGATATTTTCACTTTAGAGCTATAAGGGATACATTGGATGTTGTTTTTAATTTTATTTTTTATAAGTAATTCAGTCAATTATCTCTTAAACCTATTAAACATAACTTAAAAAACAATAATATTAACAAAGAAACATTTAAAATACTAACAAATGCACTAAATTCAACTGCCCACTAAATGTTGCGACAATGTCAAACATTTTATTATTTTTTGGTCTTGAACAATAATTAATATTTTAAGTGTCCACCGTTGGCTTTTACAACCGCTTCCAGTCGGCTTTTCATCGATTTAACAAGATTCTGGACGTATTCCAATGGAATATTTTGCCATTCCTCCAAGATTATCGCATGTATGTATGTATGTTTGCCTATGCAAATGCCTTAAAGCTTTAAATCGATCTAGCCTGACCGAGCTTTTGTTGATGAAATAAGATAACTATAAAATACTTGTCAAAAAAAAAAAAAAAAAAACTTGAAAAAATTAAAATGAAAAATCGGAAAATGGGTTAAAATGTTATAATGGTTTTGTGCAAAAGTATGTAGCTGGCAGAAGGACCGACCCCTTAAAGTATATATATTCTTGATCAGCATCAAGAGTGGAGTCGATATAGCCACGTCCATCTGTCCGTCCCTATGTCGATCTCTGTGAGTCCACATTTGGAACATAAGCTCGTCCAATCCCTAGGCACTTCAAGTTTCGATAACACTTTCCGTTTCCGATATACAAATGTGATCGATAACAACAAAATCGTAAGATAAGATTATAAGATAAGATAAGATATAAATAAACTAAACTAAGAGGCATTTTTAAGAGTAACTTCAATAAACAATTTAACTTAATGTGTCTCTTAGACTATCTTACTGTATAGCATATATTTATGATTTTTTTTTTTATATTTAAAGCGTTGAATCCGTACAATGCAGTAATAGTATCATAACAGCGCAAGTGAACTAATAAATAAAAGAACCAAACCTCATACTATGTGCATGAGGACTTAAAACTATATCTCGTATTGCGAGGGGTTCTTCAAAATTGTCCAATTGTTTTGGCAAAACCCTTTCGTCTTAATCGCCTTAAAGGCCTGGCAGGGAGTAAGCACTTTACAAGCGTGCTGTGGTTTATATTTATGAATATAAAATAAAATTATACTACTCCAACAGAATAGATAGATAAATATGAAAACGAACAATCAAAAAAAGTTGCAAACTATAAAAGAATTTTTTAAAAAATGTGCTTACTCAACGAAAAAATCAAGTTACATTTTTTAGATTTTATAAAGAAAAAGAATTCAAATTCAACACATAACTATTACAGATAGAACAGTTTAAGAAGCAATCTTCCAAATTATTTATTCTGACTGCGCATTTTTTCTAATCTAAGAAATTAGTGAAATTTATGAATGAAAAAATATGTGTCGAAATCCACAATATTGCTGTTTTGTTTATATATATACAGTTTTAAAGTTTTCCAATGTGAATTGGGACCAAAGAGCAGAGCGGGAGCGAAGAACAAAAGAGAGTTTGAGCAAGTTCCTTGGTCTTTATTGTACAGCGGACATAAAAAAGTTCGTTTTAAGCTCAGGAAATAAATTCGCTTTATAGAAAACTTCGTTTTATGAAAGTTCGTAATAAAAAGTTTGACTCTTTAAATACAGTTCTCTTCCAAGTCGAGTATACCCCTGTAAGTGCAGGAAATGTGAAAGAAAAACGATGAGACAAGCAGCCAGCAGTAGACATTGTGTCGCTGTCGTTGACGCTGTCATCGTTGACGCTACTGGCTCCTCTTGCCCTGGTCTTCCCATCGGACATGATGCCAGTTGCTGTGTCCACTCGTCTTTTGTTCGCTGTCGGCTGCCACCTCAGCAATTGTCTCCGTTGTCATTTTTTTGTGTTTAGTTTGTGTGCTGCACTGTTGTTGGTAAAACATATTTTTGAAATATGGTACAAAGACAAACTAATTTATATTGCTGTACGAGGCAATTTTTGTTGTGACAACGCATGCATAAAATATGTACCCAAATTCTGTATGTATAACATATGTTTCGAAGGCCCAAGGCAAAAACGCATACACAAACAAAAAACGTTAACTTGTCTGCTGTGACCAGTGTTTGTTGTGTGTGTGTGGATGTAACAGCCTCCAAAAATTCGCTACCAAAAATTGTTTCGTGTGTGTGTATGTTATCAATATTTATTTAGCCGCAAAATTTGTGCTGTGTGGATCCTTGAACCTTTTTTCTCAGTATTTTAATCATTTTTTAATTGAATTACGAAAAGGTCTTAGCAACGCAAGAAAAGGTTTTTTTCTTGTTTGCCATCGTGTCGATTTAATCATTAAAATTGAATGAAATTTTCCAGTCTTTGAACTTTATTAATCTATAAAACTCAATTAGGGCTTTCTTTTTTTTTTTTTAGCAAATATTTGAAATTTTAATTGCATCAGTTTAACAATTTGCAGAAATATTAAGTTGCATTTATCATTCAATTTAATGTACATAATTTTTATAATTTTATTTAAGCTATCATTCCACTTCAAACATTGATTTCTTCAAAAGCAATTGCCACAACAGTGTCCTTTACATTGACCTAGCGATTTAGCCAAAATAAAAGGAGTATATAAATGAATAAATATATATTGCAACTGAGCTCGTTTTGGCCGCTCGACAATTTTTGAATTTTTGCAAGGCTCACAGACCATCAAGGACACACACACACACACACACACACAGCGCACAGAGTCAAGGCTGCAGCGTGCTGCAGCAGAGTCCATTTTGCAACAAGTATCAAAAGAATCGTGCCACACACACCTGCGATTCGTTGCATTTGCTTTGCTCTCATGTGTTTCAGTATGTGTGTGGGGAAGTGTCTATATGTGTGTTGGCTTAACCCACATCCTGCCCGTTGCCGCTTTAACTGCTGCCTGCCTACCACTTTTCAAATCATCCACATCCGCATTCGCATCCGTCGCTTACGAACCTTGAGAGCTAAAAATATGCCCAGGCCAAACCATATCAAAAGGCACAAAAAATGTTTGAGCATTTTTAATGCAAGTGGCGGCGTCGTCGTCGTCGTCGTCTAACACTCAACCGAGAGGAGAGGCCGCATAAAATGGACATTTATATTACATTCTCATACGTACATATGCACATGTATGTTTGTTTGTGGGCAAAAAAAAATATGTTCACATAGCTGGGGGGTATTCTGAATATGAGTAAAAACTAGCTTCGGAATACATTTTGCTTCCATTAGTTACAAATATTTTTTGTTCTGCTTGATGTGCATATTTACTGGTTTTTTACAACAGTCTATCAAGATTATTTTGTTGTGACATTCACTTATATAAAAGGGAATTCAATTTCATTTTTTGTGGTGGAAATACGTTCCATAACAACATCGTTGCGTCGTTTTCTTCAACATTCTGCAAAACATCGATACTTTTTTTGTATATGCCTCAATACATATGTATTATATGCATATTTGTACATACATATGTATATTTGAGTATTCCACAAAGTCTCGTTTCCGGCAATGTCTACAGCCATTGAAATGCTGCTTTTACTTTTCTGTTTCTGTTTCTGCAATTGTGTGTTTTTTATCCTTTCACTATGTGGTTTCTGTGCTTAATTATGCACTAGACTCACACAAAAGACAAAAACGACACCACTGGGAGAGGGAGATAGAGAGAGAGGGATAGAGAGAACGAACACATGTGGGGCAAGTATTTGTATGCCTTAAACACTAATGCTTCTTTTTTTTTTTATCAATATGAATGATACGGTTGTCAGCTTTTGCAAATACTGACATAGAGTATACATATATTGTTTGTTGAGGCACAATATAAATATCTTAGAAAGCACAATGTATATATTTTCTCACTTAATTGTTTTGTGCTGCTAATCCTGTGCTCATTTCATCTGGTTTGTCTGTTCTGTTGTTGTCTGTCCCTCAATTTAGTTTCATTTGCAGCGAATCAAATCAACACCCAAAATGAAAGCAAAGTTTTCCAGCTCGTTGAATATGTGCTGTGTATATATATATTATATATTTGTGTATATGGATATGTATATATCTTATGACTGACGAAAAATCTAATTGCGTTTGCTTAATTATTTAGATTACGATTTGTGCAGAAAATGCTTCAGCAACGACAAGCAATTTATCACAGCAAATTCGTATTAAGCTATTAAGTTAAGGCAAACTGCTTGAGTGAGTGGAATGGCATAATATATGAGAATTCTTAGCAAAGTAGTCGCAGCTGAGATTGAATCATTTATCTGCTCACATGAGTCTCTATTCGTATTTGCCTGGCTGTCAAGTGAAAAATTTTGCCAATTTCATTGCTCTGCAAATGAAACTTTCCATTCTCAATTGCAATCGATTTTATACATGCAAACGATTTTGCAAGCTGTTATGCAAATGAAAGTGACTCTCATTTATACCCTATACTTGCTCTAATCAATATACACAACAGGCAGAAGTGGTGAATATTGTTCCAGTTACAGGATATTTCTTTGTCGACTGCTCGCAAAAGGAATATTTTAATTACAAGTGTTTATTTTAAACGATTTGTTTTCGTTGATGTGACACTTGAAAATAACTGAACTATAATTTACAATTTCCACATCAGCAGGTATATTTATTTGTGAATAAATTTATCTGCTAATGACATTTCATTCATTTGCTGTAAGGAACTCTTCCGTCATCATCAATCTCATCAACAGACTCGTGTATTAGCTTACCTGTATCCTTGTCACTCACACAAGATTCCTTTGAGCATGTCTCGAACTGAGGTAAAAGCAGTTTTCTCAAACCAGAAAATTAATTATTATAACTAATGGGCTTCAAACTTATTGAAATTTTATTTGACAGTATTTATTGTTGCACGTTTCAAACTTACTTCAGTTACAGCGTTTTTTTTTAAATTTTAAGTTCATGATTTTTGTTTTGTTTTATCTTTTTGGGTAATTTGGGATTTGGCGAGCAGTTGTACTAACAGCTTTCTAGTGTGGACATTAATAATATTTATGTTTATATGCATTAATTAGCACAGCGCTGTATACTTATTTAGTTATGCCACAAAACCCAAACGACAGGTCTTAATTAAAAATAAATTAACGTCACGAACCTCATTGAGCCTTGCAACAAGTTTTTCATGCCGTTTATGTTTTATTTTGTATTTTACAAATGTATAATTTATGCTGTTTTTTTTTTTAAATTTATAAAAAAGAGAGAATAAACTTAAACTTACACCAGCATTTAATTTGTATAGTAATTTTCTTTAACATTAATTCATATAACATTTTGGGTTTATTTGTTTTACAAAAGTGTTTGCATATCTTTTCAAACGAAGCTCATAGAAAGTGGATATTGGAAAAGGCTCTGAGATCTGTCGAGGTGTGCTTTTAGTTGTTTATTTTTTTTTTTGGTTTTTTGTTTTTTTTTGTAAAGTTGTTAGGAAAGTAAGGCAGCAAGTTTTAAATGAAGTTCAAGTTGGGTTTGTTATTGGAATGAGTAAGGCAGCAAGTTAAGAGTTAGAGAGACTTTGTTTTCTTTCTGTATTCAGCAAGTGCTTTGTCACAATTAAGCCGCTTAAATGTACATTTATAAACATTTATATTTATATACTAGATATATTTGTCATTGTATAACTATAAATAACTACCATAATTATTGAAATTTGTATGCCTTTCTATTTATTCAAATTTATATATATTTTAGCCATCTAACAACTCAGTACCAATTTAATAATATATTTTTTTAATGCACATCTAATTGTTATTTGAATTTAATGTAAATTACTGTACGCTTAAGACTAAATAAAATATTTGAATTTATTTTAAACGGGTTCTTAAGTTGGAAGGGATTAAGTGATTTAAATATATACATTGGAATGTTTATACATGCGTAAAATAGATTAAATATGAATGTAATATTAATATAATAAAAAGTTCGAACAAAAATAGAACAAAATTTATAAAATTAATATAAAAAGCAAATGTTATTAGAACATTCTGATAAAATATGTTTTTGAATAATAAAATAGTATCAGAAACAAAATAGCAATTAAAAATTGAAACTTTATTTTACTCATTTCAGATTTTAAAAGTCGCTTTAGATTTTTCAAAATAAATTCAGAATGTCACTTGCCCTTCCAACATTCAACCGCATAAGTATGTATAAGAATAATAATTAAAAACATTTTAAGCTACAACACAATCATGCGCATTAGAATTTGTATTTTAAATTGAATGCTAGAAAATTGTTTCCAAATTTCTTTTCGCAAGAGTTGCTAAAAAGATAAATTCGTATTCGAAATAAAACATTTATAGCTCAAAAGTTAGTTAGTTAGGCACTTCAATGATAAAATGAATTTCTGTAACAAAAAAAAGAGAAAAAAGATAAACATGTTCCCTATACTAAGAAATGCGAGAAATGCTGCGCGCGTTTTGTCAGCGAGTTTTATCGCGCGCGTTTTCAGCAGGAAGTAAAAGCGCTTACATTTAATATCGATATAAAAATAATTCTATTTTAAATGATTGATGCAATTACTGCAATTGAAACACTTGCAAGCCAAATTTCACTTACGATTATGGTAAGCCTTGATATAAATTACTATATGTGTGTTTGTGTGTGTGTGTGTATGTGTGGAAATTGGCTTTTCTTATTTAAAAAGTATATCACAACAATTTCCGCAGTGTTTGTCTGTTTGGTTACCCAAAGTCGACCTCGCGGAGGCCCAACTGACTCCTGAACCCCGACAAATGTTTGCCCAGACTTCGGCCAACCGTTGAGGATGCCAACAAGTTGGAGGCGGCAGACATGGCGTCTGTATCCGTTTCCAAGCTCGTTGTGCTCGTCTGATATGTGGTGGTGTAGTCTGGCGTCGGGGCCAGGAGTAAACCTCACGTGCGCACAAATTTGTACACAATGAGAAAGACCATGAATGAGATGGCCACAAGGACGACAGCGGTGACAATCTTGGCGCACGTATTCAAGCCCGATTCGTGAGGATTGAGCGGCCTGGAGCTGGTGTGCGTTGCCGATCTCCGGCGCTTGGTCGCCAGACCGCGGGCAAGCGCTGGGAATGCCAGCGACTGTGTAAAGGTTAGCTTGTGGATGGACTCGCTGAGCGAGTAGGGACCCACAGAGCCGCGCGCCGCCGCCCGGAGCAGCACGTACTCCAGATCAAGGGCATCGAACAGCGAATAGCGGGCGGTCATTGTCGATGAACGACGGCGTCCATCATGCTGTCCATGTCCATGGAAACGCGAATCGCGATCAGACTGTGGCTGCAGCCACGGATCGGAGACGCGCTGCTGTGCGCCCGCCGCGCCGACAGCAAAAGCGGAGGAGGAACAGGCACCGCTACTGGCGGTGGCAATGCCGCCACTGCTGCTGCCACCGGCACCAGCGATTGCCACACCTCCGCCCAGGCTGACCGCTGCCACGGATGTCAGCGACGACGTCGTCGACGACGAGGCCGAGCACAAACGCATATTGGTGGCCAGACCATTGTCATGAAACTCATTCGCATCCTCAATCGATGTCTGATCCGGCGATGTTTGCGCACGTTCCAATGCTGCTGCATGCTTCATTCTTAGCGCAAACAGACGCGCATGATCCGGATGCAGCAGGGCACTGGACTTCCGGCGATAATTGTTAGCTCCGCTGGGCAGCACACAGATGCTGTTGCGCATATGACGCCGCCCCAGCGACAGACTCGGTGAACCCGGCGTAGGTGTACTTGTGGGAGAGACATGACAGGAGCCGCCACCTGTCTGGCCGCTGGGCAGTATGTGTACGCCCGGCGGTGCTATAAACGCATTTGGCGAGGGCGATGCCTGTACCGAATCTATTCCGGAATCGCCCGCATGCAAGGTATCACAGTACAGGGAGCTGCGTCTTTCAGTTCTTAGGGTCAGGTGATTGTTGTCGCGTCTTCCATTGTGGTTGTTGTTGCTGGTGCTGCTGCTGCTGGTAGATGCAACTGCCAGATTGGAGCTACCCACGCTCGTCTCCACAATGGAGGGAAAGATGAAAGACTGGCCATCCGCTTCGCCGCGTGGTGAGTCCTGTAAACAGCAAAACAGTTGAGAAAAGCGACAGTTGAATTGGTGCTCCTTAAAGTGCACTTGGGTACATTGAAATTTTTTGTGTGTTTTTTTTTCGGATTCTAAAGCAATTTGTGCTGGTGGAATTGTGTTTGGTTTTTTTTTTGTGTACAATATTTGTTTGGTGATTGGTGTTTAAAATAATTATAAAAGAGATATGAATTAATTAAAATTTTTACAAACTTTTCTTTTATATCTTACAAAAACAGAAAAAAAAACATCTAAAGAAGTGTTATTAGGTGTTATAAAAAGGAATATCTAAGGCTCTAAGTTCCATATTCATTAATAAGTGTTTATTAGACTTCATATTTTCTATGGTAACTGATATTTTCTATTTAAATATTTATTTTTAAATATAAAATCCTCTATATATATTTATTTAAACTTTACTAGAGTATTTATTTTAAATACGCTCATATTAGAAATATGCATAATCAAAAACTAAATGTTTTTTCGTAATACGCCTGAAAACATAGTACTTATTACCATTTGCCGTGCCTCTAACAAAATATATAAAAACAACTCATTTAAATTTAATTACTCTCACCAAATGTTCACGTTCAGATCAAAATTAATTTGTGTTGCCAATCTAAACAAATTTGCAATTAACTAAATATATAAGAAGCTTTTCTACATTTTTGTAATTAACTCTATTTGTTTTATGTATGTTGTTGGGAATACGGTTAGAAATTTAAAATCATATTATTCAGTCTATACAAATTGATTTTGTAAGGTTACAGCCAAGTTAAAAAACGTAGCATTCTTTTTAGAGCACTTCTTTCCTAATTCAAGAAATAACTATTTATGGATAAATTCTAAAGCGCTTTTAAAGCATGCAGTGATTTTAATATTGAAAGACTTAAATAAAAGTGCTAAGCTACAATTTGTATCTGAGAAGTACTAAATCATTCAAGTTATGCCTACAAAAGTATTTGTATTGACTTAACCTCAATGTTGTGCATAGAAAAATCGAGAATTTACAAAAATTATCGACAAAACGCCCAAAAAATGTGTGTTATAATACGGAAAAAACCTCAAGTAATATGGGGGAGGTTTATTCTATTTTTTATTTTTTTTTTCATAATTTCATCAAAAAGTTTTTGAAAGAGAATGGAGCGAAGAGCTGGCTTTGAAAATTTGTATAGTATGGTAATCGAGGCATGCAAAAAAGGTCTACGATTTTACTTGTAGGTAGAAAGTTAGTAGTTAAGTATGTAGTAGTATAAAAAGAGCAGACTAAAGAAAGAGACTTGAAGTATTTAAGTAGAAACGAAAAAGCATACCCGCTGGCACTCGGGGCCGCTGTTACGACGCAATTGAACGAAGCCCTCCTGGCGCAAAAGCGGCTACCAAACCAGAAACCAGAAGCAAACCAGCAAAAAACCAGGAATCAAAACCAACAAACCAAACACGCAACGCACACACAGAAACATTGTATAGTAGTAGTAAAATTTGTTGCACAAGAGGCAGATGGTATATTTGGTTTTTTTGGGCGGGGGTAAAAGAGAAAAATTGGAAATCAAATTAACACAAAATGCACACAACGAAACCTCACAAAAAAGAAAAACATGAGAAAACGAAAGCGTGAAACAACAGAAATCATTTTTTATTATCTCAACTGTTGTACACACACTCACACACACTCTGAGGCACACATTCAAATAGAGAGAGAAATACGAAAACTGGAAAAGTTGTCTGTTGATTGTGCCTACCTGGCTGGGCCACACTTGCAACAAGGGCAGCGAGCATGATGGTTTGTTGCTAGTCGATGTGGTGGCGCCACCACCAGCAGCTGCTGCTGCTGCTGCCGCGGAGGATGACGTTGTGCCCGAACCCTGCGAGAGGCTGGTGTAGTGCAGATGATTGAAACGCTGTGCATCGCTGGCCGGTTTCGTTCGCGTCGGACTCTCATAGCCCGTGGAATCGTCTGAGGATGTCGTTTTTGGTGAGCGCCAGAATCGCTTCAGGCGCAATTCGCGCCTTTTTTCTTGTTTCTGTAAAACAAACAAAAATCGATTAACACCACACAATGTGTTGAATGCTATTTCAATTGAAGTGCATATTGTTTTGATGTTTATACGAAGCAGCAAACTTAGTTTAATGATAACTATTCAAACATTTTTCATTAGCACTCGCTAAATATATTTTTATATAGTTTCGCTTATTGTATGCAATTAAATATTTAATTGTTTTAAGTAAACTTTATTTTAGTTTTATGTATTTAAAATACTCATTAAATTCCATTTTTTTTTCGATTCATCTCATTTTAAGTTATACAATTAAAAATTAACTTTTATCATTTACATTTTTAATTACCAGCAATTGTTATTTTCTTGCTCATTCTCTTTTTCTATTTAACTTTATTTTAGTTCAAATGAATTTGATTTATTTATTGCCAAGCATTTAGGATTATAGATTTCATTATTGAACAATGAGTAACCTTAAGTTTATTTCTGATCTACATTTTAGTTTGTGTTAAATGTTAATATTGATTAAACTAAGTTGAATATCCATTATACTCTTTTTCAATGTGAACTTCGAATATTTCTTAGTTATTCTATTCGATTTATTATTTCTGCTTTAAATTTAATATTATGTTCCTAACCAAAATAACCAAGTCATTGCACAAGCTGCAAAATAACTTTAAAACGATTAGAATTGTTTTGAAATTATTCAACAGTCTGGTTGTGTTCCGTATATATTATTTATAGGCTACTAACATTCAATTAAGCAGTCAAATTACAACGATGATTCATTTAAAATACCTGCAAGTTTCAAAAACCACACCAATTACGAGGTTTCGTGACCAAAATGCACATCATACTCCACTGACATATCACGATATCTTATCGCAATATTCGACTTGCGTATAACCGCAATATACTATACGTTGCCAATTTATTTTAATATTTACTTTTCCAGCTGCACACCCGCCGAGCTTTTATTGGATGGGCGTGAGTGTTATTGTGTGTGCGTGTTAAACAAACCGAAATGCAGAGTTATCCAGTGCTAATAAATATTTGTGTTTGCCCTGTTGCCAATTTGATGCAGCGGCTTTTTGTGTGTGTGTGTGTAACCTGCCGGCGGTTTTTCATTTGGGAATTGGCTGTGCAAGGGAATTTTGTTATTGTTGTGTGACTTGCCGCACAGCACTCTGGCTTCCCGAATCAAAAATTGTGGTGTACAGTTTCAATTAAATAATTACACGTTACACTCTTTCTAACATCGGTGGCCAAAGTTTTGTTTAGTTTTATGTATTTTTTCTGTAGTATAGTATGCTTAATTTCTTGGTTTTAATTTACCTGCATATTTTTTCAATATCAAATCCGTTTTATGTGTTCGGTGTCTCATCCCCAGTCTGTTGTTGGCGCAACACTAAAATCGATGGAAAATTGCACAGGCATAAATTCTGAAAAAGAAATACAAACTATAAGAGCTAAGCAAGCAAAAACTTCATCATCATCATCATTTGTTTGTAGTAATCTCCTAGGAGCTGAAATACGTCTTCCAAAAGGAATGCATTTGCAACACACATACACAAACACAGAAACATAAATTTCAATTACTTGCCGCACATAAACAAAGAAACATTTCACATGCTTGTTTAGGGTTTAGCAGCTACCAAAACGCATGAGCTAAAAAAGAGCTTACAAAAGCGAGCAGGAGCAAGGAATCGGGCCTTGACTGTGTCGACACACATTAACACATGACAAGGACAAAGGAGAATTCAGAATGGCGACGACGCCATTAGTGTTTGACAAGGACATTTGACTCATGACTACATTGAGACCTTGAGACCAATGTGACCAACATCGTCCCTCAAACCCAAACAGCAGCAACAGCAGCTGGTCTATGGTCAAGTTGAAGGACACTGTCTACAAAATCTACCGCAAATGCTTTCGCGACGACTGAAATTATAAATCAGTAGCGTGTGCTTCCTGCATATTGAAAGCGAAATAAAGGACAAGGTTTTCGTGAAGCTTATAATTAGTTTGACAGTTGCATTTTCATTGGCCTGAGGCACAAAATTAGCTGTGAAAATGTCATGGAAAATATAATTAGGCTCGATCTGATACTGCAAATTCTTTCATATTGTCAGTCATGTCAAAAACTATAGCTTTCAGCTAAGGTTTAAATATATGCTGGATGTAGTAACTTCCTAAAATATTTTCATATTATCCTAAGTCATTATCTGAATACCAGATGCCTGTAATTTTAATACGGAGTAGATATTTAATGAAATTAACTGAAGTATGTTTACAATCAAATAATAGCATATCATAAACGAGAATATAATAATACCTTTCCGCAAGGGTATTCACGAAATCACAAGCAATAAATTCATGTCCAGCTGCAAATGATTGTCTAGCCGCCATATATTATAAATTCCTTGGCACCGGCCACAAGTAACACAAAAACGCCACAACAAACCAAGTTTACAGTTGTGAAAGTGATTGTTGTAGTTGTTATTTTTATTTTCACCTCTCTCGTGGCCCCGGTTCCCGCGAGTTGAGCACCTTCATTGTTGCATTCCGTGGCGATTGAAGGACAACACGTGGTTTCTTTAACCCCAACCTCGAACTCAACCTCAACCTCAACAACAATACATACATTGTACAATGTACATACAATAAGAACACGTTTTTGCACTCGTTTTATTCCTGGCAAGAGTTGGACTTGGGGTGGCCTTAATTTTTATACCCTGAACCCATTGAAAATGGGTAAAAAGGGTATAATGGTTTTGTGCAAAAGTATGTAACAGGCAGAAGGAAGCATCTCCGACCCCATAAAGTATATATATTCTTGATCAGTATCAACAGTAATCAACATGTCCGTCTGTCCGTCCGTCCGTCTGTCCGTCCTACATGTGATCGATAACAACAAAATTTTGAATTTGGAAAACTTTTGGATGCAGTTCCAAATATTAGACTAAATAATAACAATCTGTTTAATTTTATTGAAATCAGTTGAGAAACACTAGAGATATGGAGTATTGAAGTTAAGAATGTGTGCACTATACGCGTATACACACATATTTGCAAGCACTGACTGTGTGCGTAAAGTATATGGTTCAGGGTATAGTCTAGTCGGGATTTCTCGACTAGAGCTTTCTTACTTGTTTTGTTCCGTATCCGTACAAGCTGGCCATTTGTTGTGTCCCCTGTCAATCGATGTCAACAAAACACTCCGAGTCCCATGGTCAAGGTTTCAGTAGTAGTTCACTAGTTGGCCATGCACATATCAACGATATGCAGTCATTAATCGTTGCTATCATTTCAATTACAAGCACTGAAGTGGCTAACTTGGCTATAAAGTTGTTAGCCCAATGTATCCGTCAAGATAATGTCCTTTGCTTTTGACGCGTCCTTGAAGCATGTCGCGGCATAAACTAAATGGCCCAAGCTGCATTTAAGCTGAAGCAGCCCAGCAATTATACAAATGTCCACGCGCTTGTCTAGAGAGGTAGGGGAATGCTTTTAACTCGCTTTTAGTGTTTTGCGCGCGTGACGAATATTTTTAAATTGAAATAAATTTCTTGTGTGCGCCTTGTCACCAGTTTTGTCCTTGCTATCCTTGTCATACAAACACACACAGACACAGACAGTCGTAAATCTAACAATGTATATAGTAGCATTATCGTGTTTGCTTCACGTGTTTTTCTTGCCGCTCGTTACACATCTTTTTTATTCCGTTTTTTTTTGTTTTTTTTTTGTATTTGTATTTGTGTGCTTTTGTTTTGTTGTTTTTTGTTCGGCATGTATTTGAATTATAAGCAAATTTGTTGCCCGAGGCCAGGTGAGTTTCGGTTCCACTTCCCATTAGCGAATGTCAAAGGTCAGGGCGATCTATATATGTGTGTGTGTGCAAGAGAATCGCTTAAACACTGCTGCTATCCTAATGTCCTGTTACTTCTGCACGACACGGAATTGACAGTTTAGCAAATGCGACGCCCTTGTCTGTCGGATTCCCCCAAAATTATATTTAATCAGCAGCAATTATGAATAATTAGTTTTCGGGACATTTCAGCCCCGCCCATTAGGCCGGCTGGACTTTGCCTAATTGAATTGTACACGTGATAAGATTTTTGAAGCTATTTCACTCGTCGTCTATGAAAGAACCCAAACACAACCCGTCCAGACAAAGCAATTGAAATTTTATTAGCTGCTATTTAGGTGAAATATCGCTCGCCCACACAGCAAACGTGATACATTTTTTTTTATTTATGTAGCTCGTGTGGGCTTTAAATGCCCTTTTGTTGGTATAGTAAGTTTTTATACTCTAATACTTGAAATATTGTAGCTGGCGAGAAAAAAAATCGAAAGTTCGATTTATAAACAAATACATACCGTCAAGACCGTACAATATAAATTAATACAAGGTAATTACTGTCATCACTTTCATAAATCCAAAATTTGTTCTGTTTCAACAATTTTTAGAGTATTTCCAGCTCCTTTCCTGCATATCTAGATTTTTTGCTATTAATTCGCTCATTGTGCTTACATGTTTAAAATATTGTTGCATACTTTAGCGGGCAGTCATTTGACTGTACTTTGTTGAGATTCATACAGGTAGGTAAACTGTACATAGCTACGAGAAACTTTAACTTTGAAATCGTTTGGCTGAACATTCAGAATTTAAGAGGCCCATTAACTTTTCCTCTGGGATCAAGTTAGTTGTCCGTACCCTAATTTGTCAAATTAAGTTAGGTGAACCTAATCAAATCGGGCGTTGACCCGAGAGTATAGTTTACGTCTAGTCTAAAGGCTCCCAATTGACTTTTATTAGAAAGCATAATCCCCAATCACACCCTCATTTTTTAAGGGTTAAGTACTCAAATGAAGAGATGCGTTATTATAAATTAATTCATCTCACTTTAAGCTCTCTAATATCTTATATGAGCCCTGTAAAGCGTTTTGCGTTCTCCATTTGTGAAATGTCCATAGAAAAAACCTCTTATTTGCTTAGGGATTAAACGGGGGCATTTAAATGTGTGTTTCCCTTGCTGCGTTTCTATTTTTCGTTAGCAGAGAGCTTAGAATTAAACAGCTTAAAATCAAACAGCCACGAGTATCTGGTATAAGAATGCTTTACATTTTATTGAAAGCCCGAGTTGCCTTAGCTCAATTTTAATTGGTTCGCATGCTGAGATTTTACTTAATATACTTTCCCTGACTGATTTTTGTATGCTGTTCATCAAGATGTGAAGTTTCTAAAGAAATTTTAAGTTCTAGACTCGAGTTAAAGTTTTGATTGAGTTGTCTAAGTCTTTTTGCAATTAAAACAAAGTTTCACTTCAAGGTATTTTAGAATTACGATCTTGTTTGCATCTTTATTGAATTCCAAACACCTTTATGCTTCCCATCTGTTACGCTTTAAGCTCAGTCTACACAATGAGCTTGCCCCTGTTGCATGCCCTAGTTAGAGCCACTTTCAAAGGACTTTGGCATTCATCCATGCATATATTTTTCATCTTTTACACGCGGTCCGAGTAAATCAGCCAATGGAAATATTTTTTCTGCACAATTGAGCGCCAATTCAACTGGCAGACAAGCAGAGCTGGCAGGCTGAGAAGCTACGTTTCCTTTTCTTTTTTTTTTGCTTTTATTCTTTTGTTTCTGCCACTTTTGGTTGCTTGCTCCATCCATGCTCGACTTATGCCAAATGGCTCAGCTGCTTCTTGACGGCCGCTTTATGCAAAAGCAATTAACTAAAATTTTTTTTTTTTTTTTTTGTTACCTTTTTTTTGTATGCCAGCGGCTACCTTTCTTTCAGTTGTACTTTATGGAAAAGCTTCCTTTTGTAAGTAACTATAAACTCAATAAAGAGGCACACTTTTCCGGCTTGAAATTTGCATGCCAAAACGGCGGGAAATGGCGGAGTGACGTGACGTCCAAGGAGAAGGTCGATAAAAGCGTCCACTACCACGTAGTTGACCCGTTTTGCGGCTTTTGTTTGGTTTCTTCTTTTGCTTTTGTTTTGTTTGTGTGTGTGTGCTGTTGGGCGCCATATTCACATTTTAGCACATTTTATAGATTAAACGTGACATTTGTTGCCATTGGCTTTGTTAACCGGTTGGTTTGTAAACCCGATTCCACTGGAAACGTGACGAATATAAAGCGGAAAGCAACAAAAACTCTTAATTTAAGTCTCTCTTAAGTCCATATCATTTGGGAGGCATTATTTTCTTTGTTTTTGTGTGTCCATAAAAAAGGAACAACAAAGTTGACTTAAAATTTCCCCAAATTAAATATGTCATTTTGTATGTTTTTGTAATTCTTTAAGAAATTTCTGTTGCAATGTTTAAAAACTCTTTTGGAAGGCAAGCTCGAAGTTTTTAGATATTTCAAACTGAGCTTGTTTAGAACGTTTTTTTTCAACTAGGCTTTTTAAATTAAAAAAAAATCCTATAAAAAATAAACAACACTAAAATTTAGTAAATCTTAAAATCCAATCAATTATTTTCTAAGCTTTTTGGTGCCAGCCAAAGTTTATCCCATAATATTTAAGAGAAATTGAGTGATTGTGGCAATTACAAAGTTAAAATGAGTGTCTCAGTTGAGAGTATTATGGTGTCGCATTAAACTTTTCTTATTGCCATTTCCTATGGCACAAACACGTGCGCTATTTTGTCGCAGCGGCAAACTTCCGTTTGATGTTACCGCAAGGCAGCAGCAGCAGCAGCAACTCATTCGTCGGTGGCTGCGTCAACCGGAAACTTCAAACACTTTCCGGTCACGCAGTTTGCCGCCTTCGCCACTGCCCCTGTTGTTGTTTCTGCTGCTGCTGTGACTATTGTGTGTGCTCTCCAAAAGTCTCGAGTACAACTTAAGTGTTGTTGTGTGCCAACCATTTTGTGGCCACAACAACGCCAACAACAATTCTTTCAACAATTCGGGGGCAACTTAATTTCTACGCGCGGCACGAAGTATCCAAAAACTTATGTCCCCTCGCCTCAGACCGATTGCCTATTGGCGGAAAAAAGCTTTTTGAGGATAAATCGACTTTTAATTGCGAATACAAAGTCCCAAAAAGTCAATGGGCTGTAAGGGGTTTAACTTTAATTTTTTGTCTGTCTTTCATTTGATTGTTGTTGATTATCGAAATTCAAAGCTAGTGTGTGTGCATAACAAGCATATTATATATAATGTCCATGCCATTAGTTATACGAGCGCCAAAGAGCGTTGCTCGTTGCCTTTCCGTGTCTCTTAGACCTTATCTTACTAAGCCAAATGTCAATGTGTTAAAGTTGCCAGTTGGAATGTAGAAGCAGCTGAGGGGCTAGACGACGCCATTTCGGTGTCTCGTGTGGCAAGGTAATAAAAACAAAGGCCACCTTCACAGCATAGGCAGTCAACAGTTGGCGAGGGTAGATCGATACAAGACATTCGATTTAATGATTTATTAAAAAAATTTATGTAAATAAATAATAAATATGAATGTGTTACGTATTTAATAAAAACCTTAGTCTTCATTCAAATTAATCCATTTTTAGAATTTTGCAGAAAGTTTACTTTGCTTTACTTTACTTTCTACAAACAAATCCTTTTTTAGGATGCAGCGAAAATTTTAACTAAATCAGCTAGCTTTTGCTAAATCAACAAAAAGTTAAACGGGTTACGTGAAAAATAAAATTTCTTCTTCATTACTTAGTTCAAACTAGGATTTGTACAATTGAATCCTTTTAAAGTACACACCAAAAATGAAATCAAATCGAATGTTGGTTTTCGCAAAATCAACAAAAAGTTCTACAAAACTCTCTGCCTTACAGTTGCCAGTTTCTTGAAGGACCTTAGATACAATCAAGGCGAATCGAATTCAAGATATAATTCCTCAGAGCACCTGTCTGCAGACCTTTGACTTTAGCTTCGAGGGCGACGATGTTGTTGTTGTTGTTGTTGTCGGTATCGTTTTATGCCATGTCTATAGCACAATGGCACAAACAATGGCAAAGTTTGATTTAAGTTGATGTCATTTTGACACGCTAATATATGGCGTGGTAACCAGGTCATAATCTAAGCTACATTACAAACTACAACACAAACACACACACACACAAAGACACACAAGCAACGGATTTGCTATATTGCTGAGCACAACAAGAATATAAACTACGTCTTTGCACTTGACTGCGCCTTGCCATCCTCATCATCGACATCGTAATCATCATCGACATAGTCTTAATGAACATCTCTTGGCATTCAATTCAATTAAGTGAGTTTCAACTTTTGTGAGGAAAATGTTCGAGTGCCTGCCGCGCCCCACCACCTCAGAAATGTATCTGGCGTTTTTAATTGTTTTCATTTGAGCTCATCCAGGTTGTCGTTTCGATCATGTTTGACTCTTCATGTGTAAGTGCAACTGTATCTGTATGTGTATATGTGTCCTTGAGCAACTGCCATATACTAAGGATAAGTTTGAAGTCTGTATGTTGCTGGCAACACCTTAATGTGTTAAATGCCACAACTAGAGTTAATTGAAATTTGTTTTTTTCTCTTTATTTTTTGGCTCTCGCTCAACATTTTCTTTTGGTGTTGTAACTTTTCATTCCTGTTCCCCGCACTGTACCCTTTGAAAAATTTAATTTCCACATTCTCGAATGCCGCAAATAAAAATTCACAATCAACATGAATGCCCATGCACGCTATGGATGCCATTGGTTGTCGCCCTTACACTATGTAGCACTTTACAATGTCTACATGGTCCACCACCAAAACATACCCCAGTGGGGAGAGCATGACAGACAGACTGTGCTGTGTGCATAAAGTAGTGGAGCCATTCGAATTCATTTCAGCAAATATAAATTGCATCATCGTAAAGTGCACTATTTGCGGAGCGTATGAGTAATGGGTCCCATTATGTATATATGAGAAATAATTACGTTGATTTGCTTAACAATTTAAGGATAAGATTAAATTACACTTTTCCGTTTCCGTCACAGAGTTTTATATCAGGTAGAAGAAGTCTGCCAACATCGATTGATTAGGTTTGCTAGAGTAAGCATACATTTATATTTTCAAGCTAAAGTCTAAAATATTTGTCAAATCTAGAACTATTTTAGAATGATATTTGTTTTTGAGTCTTCTTTGGATTCATTTTGCTTTTCAATTGTTGAAATCCTATATCTGGTCGAAATTCATGAATAAACAAGTAAGAAGGCTCTAGTCGAGAAATCCCGACTAGACTATATCCTTAACCCTATAATTTACGCATACAGTCAGTGCTTGCAAGTATGTGTGGGTGTGTGTATGTATACGCGTATAGTGCATACCTTCTTAATTTCAATACTCCATATCTCCAGTGTTTCTCAACCGATTTCAATAAAATTTTCACAGATTGTCATTATTTAGTAATTATTCAAACTGCATCAAAAAATTTTCCAAATTGAAGATTTTGTTGTTATCGATTACATGTGTATATCGGAAACGGGAAGAGTTATCGAAAATCTAAAACAAACTTGTACTGCGCGGGGAGCTTATGTACCAAATCTGGAGTCTCTAGCTTCTATAGTCTCTGAGATCGACACGTTTATACATACGGACGGACAGACGGACGGACAGACAGACGGACAGTCGGACATGGCTATATCGACTCGGCTGTTGATGCTGACCAAGAATATATATACTTTATGGGGTCGGAGATGCTTCCTTCTGCCTGTTACATACTTTTGCACAAAACCATTATACCCTTTATGGGTATACAAATATACAACTTGTTCAAAGTTAACCTGTAAGCATCTTACTCGGACTCTTGGACGAGTTTTGTTTAACAGTTTCCGATTCTTTTTCGGCTTTCTTGCCTTGTCCATGTCTTCTCGGATTAAATCAACACTCTGGTCTGGTTGCCACTAAATTATTTAGGCGATTGCAGTTGTCAGCATTGACGTTGAAGTGTCATTCGCACCGCAGAGTAATTGTGTACAAAAGCAAAGAGCAAAAAACACAAAACACAAAAACGAATGAAAACAGCAAAAAGTGCTGTTGCTGTTTTGTGGCCTTAATTTGCTTAAACAGGCAATTAATATGCGTGGCAACGCTGTAAACAATGCCGCAAGGGAATCGGCCAATTTATAATCCCCGCTTCCGCTTCCATCGTTAACGCATGGCCTCATTCATTTTGCTAATGGCTGGCGCATCAACAAACTTTGTGCTTGTCTGTTGTTTGGCTTTTAGCTTTTTGCCACACGCGTCACAGTCATGACGTTGCGTGTACGCCACGTGTCTTTCGCACCATCTCTATCCATCCGTTTAGTCACTAACTGTGCACATTTAATTAAATTAACTACCTTTTGAAACATACCATTCTCTCTTGCAAGCTAAAGCGTTGCAACTTTTGCTTATTTTATGGTAATTAGTTAACGAATTTATTTATATAAAAGTGTTATTTAGCTTTAGATCAGATCAATTAATGGCTTTACATTGTTTTACACTTTAGTTTTGATTTTTGTAATTTATAGCAAGTGTATACACTATCGTGTTACAAAGATTAACGGTATAAAATGCTTAGGTTACGTTTCAACTATAGGTCCTGAATCTGTCCAGCATAGTAGATTCTCTTGTTGTCTTTTGTGTGAAACACAAACGGATGATTGATATTGTTCCTTAAATATTTGGGATCTGCAGAATATTGAAACTTATACTTTGGTTAGGAAAGTGCCATCTTCCTTTCAGCGGTGTTTTCCTAAAGTCCTTAATAAACTTAGTTAGTATAACTGACTTTCTGGTATAAAATAAGTATCTTTATATAGAAAGACAGTTAAGATTTTCTTTAATACCATGTCAATTGAACTTGTAAAGGCTAGTTCGTTGAATTACCGCTCAAAGTCATAACATTTAGATTATCTTAACTAAGTATCACTATTTGACGTACAAATTCGATTGTAATGCAATTAAATAAGAAAAATATAAGTACCTCTAAACAGTTGACATGAAGTGTTAATAGTTTAATTTGCCATTTTCTTAGAACTTTATGCCCATACTTTGACCTTTGTCTCACTTTTTGCTTTTTCACTAACTTAGTTCCTAATACGTGGACGTATAAAAGCATAAGTTGTTGGAATCAGTATGATAACACATGCATACATGTACATATAAACAAACCTAGCTGGATTTTTACAAGCTACAACCTTTAGCCACTTTTTATACCCTTAACCCATTGAAAATGGGTAAAAAGGGTATAATGGTTTTGTGCAAAAGTATGTAACAGGCAGAAGGAAGCATCTCCGCCCCCATAAAGTATATATATTCTTGATCAGCATCAACAGCCGAGTTGATATAGCCATGTCCGTCCGTCCGTCCGTCTGTCCGTCCGTATGTATGAACGCTTCGATCTCAGAGACTATAAGAGCTAGAGACTCCAGATTTGGTACATAAGCTCGCCTAATCCCTAGGCAGTACAAGTTTGTTTCAAATTTTCGATAACTCTTCCCGTTTTTGATATACACATGTAATCGATAACAACAAAATCTTGAATTTGATACAGTTTGAAAGATTAGACTAAATAATGATAATCTGTGAAAATTTTATTGAAATCGGTTGAGAAACTATGGATATGGACTCACACATACTTGCAAGCACTGACTATATGCGTAAAGTATAGGGTTCAGGGTATAGTCTAGTCGGGAGTTCTCGACTAGAGCCTTCTTACTTGTTAAATCAGAATTTAGTCGCTATGGCAAAAGCGTTTAGTGCGCTTATTGCATCTAAATGGGTTTTCTAAAGTGCTCAAATAGAGATGCAGCCATAATCTCTCAACCTTTATGCACTTGAAGGCAACACACACCCACACACACCTACACATGGAACGCTAGCTTAAGCGCTTTTCACTTTATTTCTGTCTGTTTATCTTTTTGTCGCCGCTGGCGCTGCTAACCTTCAAGCTAAGGCAATCCAGTGGCCTGCTGCCACTTTTCTGAGTCTGGCTCACCCACGCGGCGTGTGTGTGGCGTGCCCGTGAGCACTTACACTAATTTCCAGTTATTTGCATGCAAAATGAGCCAGCAGCGAGCAAGTAAGCCCCAAACATCCAGTACTCAACACAGCATAACTCGAGCAAAAAGCAAAGTCGCCACATACTAACTTCTACGGCTTGTCGCCAGGCTGGGAATTATACAAGGCTAATTATGTTAATTTTAGTTGTGTTGGGGGGAAATGGAAGAAAGAGGCCTCGCTTGCTCTTTGACCGCAATTGCCAGGCGATATCATTTATAATTTGACCCCGTTTACTGGATACAGTTGAGCATTCGTTTAATCCTCCTGTTAAATGACCAAATCCAACTCATGTGGCACAGGAAAAGGCTATTACATTTAGTGCGTGGGCCATAGCTGCTAACAGTGACAGTAGCAGCAGCATATTTTATTTGTTTTGTTTATGTTGTACGTTTTATTCATTTGATCAATTGTTTCGTTTGACAGCTGGCGTTTGAGCATTATGGCTAACAGGCTTAACAACATAATGTCATGGAGCTGCAGATGGTCTTTAATTGAGACAAATTGAAATAGTTATAGGCCTTTTCGAACTTATTGGTTAATAAATTGAGCTGAATAACTAAAGGTGAACCGAGTGAAAGCTTTTCGAATTTTTTGTGTTAATGGTAATTGACGTTTGAATTAATTGGAATGGATTGTTTTTAGAACTGAATAAATTCAAGTATGTGTCGGTTATTTAATACTATGTACTGAGCAGAAAGAGCTTTTGTGGACATATATCTCACAGCATTAAAATAGAATAGACAATAAATCATTAATTAACGATTGTACTAAAATATCCAAACTACTATCTATTCCATATCCAGTCAAATCAATGTGATCAACTATAAATCGATATTTATTGATCAAAATCTTAAACTCTCAAAGGTCTACACTTGATTAATACCAAAAAAAAAATGTACTGAATATTTAATATTTCAATTTCTTAGTAGCGCACAAATAAGTCCACACCGCATATCGTTCGCATTCGCAGGACACCCGGATAACAGTACTTTCCAGCATACGATACTCTAATTTACAGCCAATGTGTAGTCAATACTAAATATTTAATGGGATTTCACTCGCTGCCATGAGGGCCGCTCAATTGCAAGTTAAACAACTCAATTTACCCTCGAGGCATATGACAAACAAAGCTAAGCAATTGAATGGCAACTGTGTGTATGTCTTTGTTTCGGTCTGCTGGTTTGTGTTTAGCTATATACTAGAATAAACACACACACACACCACAATGTTGGATAGGCAGGCAATCAGTGCGTTTTCCTCTGCACTGTAACTGCCTTAGAATGAAAAAGAAACAATTTAATTAAAAATTTATGAGTGTGTCGTTGTTACTATTGCTGTTATTGTCCTGGGAAACAGACAGAAAGCAACAAACTGTTGCTGCACTCGAACACATAGGGAGCAATCAAACGCCCCCTGGCGATTGCCGCGCGCACACATGTCTACCGGAAATGGCCTGCTGCCATTGTTCCCTTTTTCATTGTTCATTTCTGCTAAACCTTTTTCGTTTCTCCCCCACCTAACACTCTCCCGTCGCAGCCATTGCATTTATTGTTATGTTAGCTGCGGCTCATTTGTTTAGAGTTTCTTGGCTTGTTTAGACTTTTGCCTGCTAATTGCCAAAGTACTCCCCTTTACCTCTCTTCCTGTCCTCTCGTTTTTCCATAATCCTCTTTTTCTGAGAGCGCAAGCGAAACGACCTTAATTATAAAAGTTTGTTTGTATTTTTTAACTTTTGCCGCAAAAAGTTTTTTCCAGGCGACATAATTAAAATGTTTATTTGCTTGTTTCACATGTACTCTCTCTCTCTCTCTCTGTCTCTTTTCCTCTCTGACTATTTCTTTCTCTGTTATTTGCGTACCGTTGTAGTTCTTTCATACCCGCATAAAAGCAGCTCATTCATTTCAATTAACTTGCAGTTTTTGTTTATAATTTTAAGCATACTTTTTGTGATGTGAATCTTAAGAAACAGTGTCTACAACTTCCGGCTATTTTATCCATCTGCTTTTGCGTAATCTGCATGCTAATTATAAGCTCACGTAATTACCGTTGCTCTTGGCCCGCTGCCCGCTTTCTCTCGTTAAGGTCTCATTATGTTTTGCACTTGGTGCGTAATTTATGGCTATGGTTATCTATTGGGGAGCAAGACGCTTCAAGTGTTGGCTATTTATAAGCGTGAAAAAAGCTTCTTCTTCTTTAGCTCGATCTTTACAAATGCCGCGTGGAAGGACGTGTGTAAGCTGCAAGGGCACGTTTCCGACATTGAGTGCCCGAATCACTGCATGCAAACTCAGCAAAATCAGTTTATGGCTGGTTTCTATCTTTACATCCCATTCACAGGAAATTTGTTTCCTTCGGAAAATTCTTAGTCTGCTTTTTATAGATTTTATTTTTCAGATTGCTACAAACTGTGTTTGTCTATCATAGTTTCAAATCATATTATTGAAAACTTTGAACACAGTTCATTTAAGATTGATTGAAGTTTTTTTCAGATTGAAACGTTTTGAGACTTTATGAGTGATGAATAAAAATTATTTTGCGAAAGTTTTAAAACAATTTATCCCTCAAAAAACTTCGTTATATATTTTATAACCTTTTTTTTTAACTTGAATAAAATAATTTAAGAAATTATCCCGCTCCATATTCAGTTGCTTTGATTTATGTGAAATATTATATATATTACAAGATTTGAAAGCTGTCAGAATCATTTCTTCCAAATACAATGCTTGAGATCCACTTTGCCTTTTATTTGGCTAACTAAAGCTGACTCCCACAGATATCGTTTAAATGCTGCCACCCACAAGTTGATCTCTCTCCATCTTTACTTATTCAATTTTCGCTTTGCTTATGCAATTTATTTGTTGCATGTGTTTTTCTGAGACACACACACACAGGGGAAGAGCGATTACTTGATGTGAAAATATGAAGCATACTTTTCGGTGTCTGGCGCCAATTGCGAAGGCGGCTTACATTTACTGTGAAGAGTACTCCATATGTTTGTACTTGGTAGCTCGGAGGAGAAGTACTGACTGGGTGTATGGTGTCTAGCGTTCTTAAAAGCTTTTTCAATTGTTGCATATTTTAAATTTTCTTATTAGCTTTGTGCTGGCGATTACCGCAACTTTTCTGTGTTGGCTTTTGAAGTGACGCCTTATGGCAAAAAACATATTCACAAGCAAAAGCACACGCACACATACACAAAAATATAGTTGTTGTTATTGCTGTCAGTGTTGTTGTTTTGTATGTTTATTTCTCATTAACAACAAGCGATTTGCGCATTTTGTTGGCCCCGTTTTAACGACGTTGATTTTAACGTCTCGTGCCAATTTGTGTTGCTGCTATAGTTCTTGCTGTTGATTTTGTTTTCCTTTTTTCACAAATTAGTCGCACGAACATTTTACTGTTGTGGCACTAAATGGCAGGAAAAAGACGACCGCGACATAGCAGTGCTGCTTGCCTGCCTGCCAGCCAGCCAGAGCTAAACGCGATGGCAGCAAATTGTTTGCAACATGCAAAGTGAAGGCCCGCAAATAGGCCGGTACACAGAACCACAGATCCTACGGCAGAGAATCAAGATCCAGTTCGCGGCTAAGCAAACATGCAGGCAGAAAGGCACACATAAACATATAATCACACACTGGTTAGCAGGCAGACAGGCAGTGAGCCAGTAGCTTATGTGCTGTTGTTGCTGCTTCGCCAGCGTTGTCCTTACTGTCCTGGCAAAAGTACACACGACATACATACATACATCCAGATACATAAAGCGACATGCTATACTCACTGCACCTGCTTTTCACCTCAACTACTCTGCACTTTTGCTACTGTTACGGTTTCGGGTTTCCATGCATGGCCATGTTTCTACGTTTTTTCTTTCTTTCTATAGCATACTTTCGTGCGCCTTGTTTTTCTGTGGCAGTCGCACAAGGCACGAAATGAATATGGATTTGCTTTTAATTACTGATTCAAAGTCCAATGCACTAACAACAACAACAACACATAATGAAGTATTTTTGTGTTCTTTTTGTTGGTTATATTTGTATATTTTGCGGTTAGTCGGAATTTTTTCGTGCATTTATTTTTGTAGCATAGTCAGACCAAAATAAAGGGCGGGAGCGAGAAAGAGCGGGTCTGGGAGCATACTTCATTTGAATTTTACGTGAAGGGTACTGTTTCAAAAAGATCGATAATTGAATATTTACTAAATATTTTTAAAGCCAAGAACGATGCAACACTTTCCGTACATTTATTCCGTACTTATACTTTTGTGAGTTTTCCACATCAATTTATTCTATATTACAACAAGATAGATTATAAGTCTGTTTGTTAAAGTATTCCTCCAAAAAAATACGAGGAACACCAATAACAATAACCCCAACACGCAGCATCTTTTAGATGAATACACATGTTTCTATCAATGAGAGAATAGAGACTTGAAATACTTGAAACTTAATGTATTATTGTTTATTAGTTTACCGTTAAAACCATTTATATCTCGTAGATATATTAAGCTAAATAGTTAACAGAACAATTCTTAAAGCTAATACATTAACAAATGGGTAGTTCTGGCAAAAAATGGAGATACATTTATAGCTGTTTACAATTTTCTTAGATTTTGTTTCTATCAACTTAAAGCTTTTGCTTAAAAAGCATATTTACGTATCTGTCTCTCAGTTTGTTTTACCTTTACTTCTCACATTTCATCAATTGTGTGGAATCCCTAAGGACTCTCTTTTTCTTTGTATATTTGATCGAAATTACGCAGTCATAAATATATTGCTTGTCATTGCTTGTGAATCATGTCAGACAAAAAACCTGGGCTGGGTTCATATCAAATTGCTTAACCGAAAATCTTTTGGTTAACACATACACACACGAACACAGGCACATAAGCCATGATATGAAAAATTCGACTAAATGGCTTGCAACGTTGACTGACACACAAAAAAGCACACACACACACAAGCCACGCATGCAAAGATAAAATTGTTGGCCGCAAACGTTTTTGCTTCAAGTTTCCCCCAAACTTTTCTTCATTTTCCGGCTATGTGCCCCGTTTTCAATGCTTTTCCTGCTTTTTCTCACTCTACCCTTTGTGTGTGTGTGTGTGTTTGAGTTAAGTTGCTTAAATATGTATTGGCCTTGCATATTTTACAAGCTACACGTGCTTTTCAGACCTCAGACACACACATGCACTCACTTTACTTACTCGATAATATTCATTGGTTCATAAGGAAAACGTGTGCGACACGTATATTTTGTGAATATCTTAACTCATTGCCAGGGTCAAAACTTCACCGTAACAACACTTACCCATTTAACATGCTATGCGCTCTAATCCTTTGACTCGATCCATTATTGAAGAGCAAGCGTTTAAAAACGCGCACGTTTTAAACCGCACACACCACAGAAAACGCACTGCTGTCGAAATGTATTTCTGTGTGTGTGTAAGTGTGCCTGTTTTTGACAAATTGCACGCGTGTGCTTTTCTTGTTATTAGAATTGTTGTTGTAGTTGTGGTTCTTGTTGTTATTGTACTTGTCGTTGTTTGTTTTCACACATTTTGTAGCACACTTTTGGGATGCTGATAAATTGCTCTTTTGTTCAGCATATTATAGCGCCACGCAAAAGATGATGTGATTTTTTCCAGCACTTTGATAAATATTTAATATTTCAATTTCATAACATGAAAGCTTGTTAGAGAATGGGAGCGGTAGAGCGAGCGGGCGTGTGGATAGTAATTGCGCCTGGGACCTCCCGCATGTCCATTTAATTGTAAACCCCGCTCAACATTCACATTATCAGCTTGACTAACCCCGCATCCATGCACATGTATTTGTATATTAAGAACAAGCACCGTCCTACCCCCACACCCCTTCTAAACCCCCTCTTTATCTCGTTGTTACCCGTACCGTGTCTCGAGTGCGTCATTAGGCGTTCGTAAATGGCTTTTCAGTGTCGCCATTTGCCAGCTACCACGACAGCAGCAGCAGCAGCAAGAATATCAGCTCACATGCCTGAAAGAGTGCAATGCAGTAGAGCGCGTGTAAACTCATTTAAAATGCTTTATGACGTCATGAGCAGCCTGCCTTAACAGTTTTCAACTAGTCGTCCAATCCCATGAAACAATTGTGTTTTTTTTTTTTTTTTTTAATTTTTTAGGCTTCTTTGTTGCTGCCGTTTCAACTAGTGTTTTTGTTTCTGTTATTCTTTTTGGGCACGCCTCTTTTGTTTACTTTTTGCCTTCATTGTTGCGCGAACGTTGGCCATTTGAAATGCATATAGCCTTGGTATACAAGCACAAAATATCCCCGGGCGGCATAGCTTTAAGGGCCGTAAAACTATAAAAGCCTGCATTAAAAGTCTACACGAGAATATTTTCTATATTTTTATTGGCCTCAACTATACTTAAAGATTTCTGATTTAAATGCTTATTAAGCAAATTAACTTGAACTTAGAAAAGTACACACTAAATTGGTTATTACCAGTATTTAAACTTTGGGTATTAAATATGTTGGGACATCTAAATACCTTTTTCGCTTAGTGCATATTCCCTTTTCCCTATTATTATAATTCATAAGCGTGTTGAGCAATTACGTAGATAAGCCGTAATTTCTTTTTAAATGCTTTCATATTTTAATTAAGTTTACCATAAAGCTTTTTATATTCCCTGACCTCCTTCAAACGTTGTCCTTGTCCACTTTCTCAGCTAATTTTGTCGTTTTGGAAGTAAAAAGTTAATTTTCATTTGAAAGTAAACCTCACTCAGCTGGTCGGTCAGGTCAGTTAGGGGATGACCTTGTGCTCCTTGCGACATGCCCTAACCCGAATCCTGACTCAGTCACGATATGTCGCGACGTGCCCATTTGGGTCCTCCAAAAAAAAGTTTGATGATTCCGTTTATTACTTGTGTCTCAGCTGGTGACCGCTTGTAGACGGCCTACTAATAAAACACTTAGCAATTGGTAACCCAATTTTGGCCAAGAAATGAAAGCCCAGCCTGTTACTTTCTTGCAAACAGATAAAACCAAAATACACCATTTGGCTTAAGGCACGTTTTCTGCTGCTGCTGCGCGTTTACCTAGCCGAGTATACCGTTGGGGCAAACTTATGTCCTTGGCACTAGACTTGCAAATTTGTGATCCCACCTGGGTTGTTGTAAACATTTCCAAGAATTACTTATTCCAATTGCACGCTCTGTCTCCCTTTTTGAAAGTTATAAAACGTATATGATATTGAAACTTATGCATAAGCGCACAAGAACGATCAAATTCTTTTTTATAACTTCACTTTTCTTGACATTATTTAATTCACTTTATGGAATTTCCAGAAACTTCATTTTATTTTCACTACTGTTGTTGTTGTCGTTTCGATTACTTTGTTTCCTTTTTTTATCCGTTTTTATTTTTTTCGAGCTGACAGTGAGCTTAACTCCGACTCCACGACTGACCGTTAGCTGACGAATCGTCTATCGGCAGAAAAAAACATTAACTAAAACGGGACAAAAACCGTTACTTCGTATGCTTTCGCTCCGTTCTATTTGTTAGACGTCCGTTAGCGTTCAGGCTGAGCAACAAACTGTTGTCGCCCTTCGACCATTCAAGTACGCTTGGCGAGGTTCGTGTAAAGCTTCCTTGATGCCAAGGAGCTCGTGTTTGTTGTTGTATTTGTAGTTGTGTGTTTGCCGTGCTTTCTTTTTGACACACGGCACGTGCTGAGCTTGAGCTTTTGTATTTTGTGCTGCCAGAGCACGTGAGGTCGCTTCATCGCTTCAGTTGCTTTTCTCAACAAGTGGCAAGCTTTTGACTGCGCTATCAATTAGCGCCTGTGCTGTTAATTGAATTTTCATGGTAACCCGAAATGAAGAAAAAAAGCTCACTGCCTTACTCATACACGCTGAAAAGAAATAGCAATCTCTCCTCAACCTGTTGACCAGCACAAGTTGATGAGGCAGGAGAATTTATGGGGCACTGTGAAGCTTTTATTGCATGCTGCCTTTTGTCCTTAGAATTTTGCAAATAGTTTTTCGCTACATCCAAGGACCTTGCCTTGCTCTTGGAACTGGAAAATAGCTAGCAGCACTTGCAATATTTATGCATACCTAAGGTCATCGATGCAATTTTGTCCGCTTCGCTCAGCTGGCACTAAATATACTTACTTCAATATGTATGTATATTTATGGACGACGAGTTGTTGAAGGAAGATACATATACAAATTTACACAGGTAGAAGACTTTATGTTTTAATAGCTTGGCCAAGGACATGGCTGGTGGCAGTCATGCCAAAACTTTTTCATTTTCCTTACAAAATTGAAATATAATTGGAATATAATTGAATGCGGTCTCTTTTTTTTTTGGGTGCTGGCAGACTATAATAAACAGTCAAATGATATACTTCGACATTGTACATTAGCCCTGGGCAGACAATGGAAAAGCAATAAGGATTTGTTTCGACTTTAAGTACTTTGAAACGTAACTGCAGTTTGAAAAGCTTTTGCTTCGAGACAAGCTAGCGCCATCTATCGTTTTAAGATTGCGGTAAGCAAGCTTTTGTATGTTTTAATATTAACAAGTAAGAAGGCTCTAGTCGACTAGACTATACCCTCAACCCTATACTTAACGCGTACAGTCACTGTTTGCAAGTATGTGTGAGTGTGTGTGTGTACGCGTATAGTGCACACTTTCTTAATTTCAATGCTCCATATCTCCGGTGTTTCGAAACCGATTTCAATAAAATTTTCACAGATTATCAATTTTTCATCTAATGTTTCAAACTGCATCATAAAGATTTCTGAATTCAAGATTTTGTTGTTATCGATCACATGTGTATATCGGAAACGGGAAAAGTTATCGAAAATTTAACACAAACTTGTACTGACTAGGGATTAGGTGAGTTTTTGTACCAAATCTGGAGTCTCTAGCTCTTAAAGTCTCTGAGATCGACGCTTTCATACATACGGACGGACAGACGGACATGACTATATCGACTGTCTGTTGATGCTGATCAAGAATGTATATACTTTAGGGGGGCGGAGATGCTTCCTTCTCCCTGTTACATACTTTTGCACAAAACCATTATACCCTTTTTACCCATTTTCAATGGGTTAAGGGTATAAAAATAAGTAATACGTCTTTGAGAAAGTTAAAGATTGAAAATTTAATTTGAATATTAAATAATCTTTTTGAAAGCGTTTTTTTTTATACAGAAGAATGAAGAACCCTTTCTTAGTCTGAGAAACACAGCTCTCAAAATAAAATGCAAATATGTTGAGTATTTAAACGATACAATATTTACACAATAAATTTGTGGTTTGTTCAACACAAAGCACACAAAAGTGACAAACCGCAAGACCAACATCTTTAAGACAACAACAAAGGAAGTAGCCAAGAATATTTATTGTGATTCTGGTTGCTGCTGCATTCTGGTGTAGAATGCCACTATACTCTATTATCCAGCCTTAGCATGACACAAACACGACTTCACTACAAAATAAATGCTTAGGATGGACCCAAGGAGCAATTTGGCCTTTCATTGTTTCGGTTTTAAGTTAATGTAATTTTTTAAATGTTGACAACTGAGACTTTTCGCACGAAATTAAACATATATTTTTGGTGGAATTCTGTTGAAACAGTTTATCACATTTAAATGGAAAACACGAAAACTGGTTCGGCAATTTACGTAGTTAGAGTTACGTCAAGCCTTAAGTTTCGGAATTCGTCGAAGCGGACACCGGGCCGCTAAAAAAACTTATTCGATATTTAATTTTATATGTAAATTTAGTGAACAACGTGTTGGCTGACTCTTAACTCCTCTTTTTTCAAATGTCAAGTGTGGCACAAAAAAAAATAATAAAAATAAACAGCATAGGAAAAAACTAAAACTTGAAATAGACAATGACATCTGCAAAAGGTCTCTAGTCGAATGCGAACGACAAGCAGCTTTTGGTGCTGCAAAAAAATAAATAGATACACACTTTGGCACACTTTTAAGTTGAAACGACGACGTTGGCAGTTCGTCACGCCTTAGACGCCTTCTGTCATATAGCAACCATTATTGTTTTTAATTTGGCTTTAAACCGATCAAGGTCACAACGACAACGACGGCGGCGGCAGAAAAAAAAGCGGATTTTAATTGGAACGACAAATCGCCAAGACACAATCGGCATTTAGCCACATTGGTTGAAATGTTAGGCATTTGCAAGGCAAAATCAATCCAACTCTTAACGATCTATAAACACATATTTGAGTAACGTTTTTGTACAAGCTTTGATCTGTATACATTATTATTATAAGTTACTTATCGTGTTATACTTTTGATTTGCCATTCATCAAACCAGTTTCTTCAATAATAGTAAAAATAATCAAATTGGTTTTTAATTTGGTTTGAAAATCTCAACTTAGCCAATTTAAAGCTTTTAGGAATACATAGTTCAGTGGGTGATGTAAAGGCAAAGGTAGAGAAAGAGGTTTTTAGAACCATTTTTAATATACAATTTTAAATATTGTATATACAGAGCCACATGTTACGAGTGGAACAATGAAACATGCAGCTTTATTTTGTTGCTTAAGGGTTTTTTAAAACTCATTACTTTTTAAAAAAGAAATACATATTTGAAATAGTTCTCTCGGTTTAAAGTTGATCAAAAAGTTTATTCAGCTTTGTGTTAATAATGTTTTTGTAAATCTGTAAAGGGTATAAGAACTTCGGTACCCTTCTGATAACTGTTCTTGCTTGTGGATGTTGTTGTTCATTAAAGTGAGTAGAAATGTGAGTACATTGTACGTGTTTATATAAATGAGGGTACGACCATAATAACATGCGACTTTGTAAGACATATTTTCTGGAATTTACCAGAAGCGATTTGAAGCGCTTCAAGCTTATGACTTCAAGCCAAGAATCAAATTAGCATACTGGACAGCAGCAAAAAATGGTAGTATAAATGCTATCCACAGATGCATTCCACAGTTGTATTTTGTTCAACACGCTGCTGCTGCAGCAGTTGTTACTCACCACGAGCAGCGCAGAACACATAATTGCCCCTTCACGGCTGCTGCCATTTTGCATATAAAAGAGTGGCGCGTACGTGCCGCACTTCTCTCTTTCTGGGGCGACAGTCAAGTCACGAGCGTATTTTGAACGGCACTTGTGCAACCGAACATCGAAAGCGGTTTTCAAAGCTCACACACATAAAGTGTGGAACGTGTTGCTGCCCTGCCCCTGCGTGGACTGTTTTGAAAGCTTGCGAACGCTTTCCAAAACTCACCACGGCGTCCAAACTGCAGATCGAGACAGCAAGAGAGTCGACGTCGCCGCTCGCCCGTCGCGTGTAATAAAAGAAGCAAAATTTGAGTTTGTCTTTGGGCTTTGGCGTCAGCTTCGAGAAATTGTGCGCGACATCGTAGCAAACAGTGTAAATGGAGCTTTGATAGTGAACGGAAGGACAAAACTGCTACTGCTGCTCTGTTTGATCTCAAATCCGAGTGTTTTTTTAACATAGTGTTTTTAAAATACAAAAATCGACAAAAAAATCTTAAGACCAAATAAGAAAAACAGTGCGTGTGTTTTAACCTTTAGACGGAGGCAAACAAAATGGCAAAACTTTTTATAGTTTTTGCCGTTTTGGCTTTGGCGGCCATTGGGGCAGGTAAGCATAAACACAAAAAAAAAAACCTATTTTAAGTACATATATCTAAAAAATTACTAAGTTAAAGTCTTGGCTATTTTTTTAATTGCACAGACATGCTATTTGCATTTATGCAGCGGAAATTGTCAGTCAATTCGAAATGAAAAAATAAAAACTGGCCTTCATAAAAACTAAAACTGAAAGCTGAATATTAAATGATCAACGGTTGTAGCCTGTGACCTGTTTGTAACCTTGATTATGCAAAAAAGGACGCGTAATCGTAGTTTCTCAAGAGCCATAACAATTACTTGCTGTGCGCAAAACAACTTTCATTTTTTTGCGTAGGGCTTTAAAAATGATCCTGACATTCCGTTCCAGCTCAACTTGTAATCGATTTCGATTTCGAATCGACATTCGACATTTTTGGAATCCATTTGTTGACTTTGACAGGCCATCAATCAAAGTATCTGGTGTTAAGTTCATGCATGCTGATGTTTATAAATTGCCCTGCGGTGCCTCATTGCTTGCTTTGACTGGTTAACTGTCAATTACCCGTTAACAGTTATGCAAATATGGCAACTGTTTCTTTCACTTTGTTTCCAACGTGTGACTGCGAAATGTCAAAGTTATATCCAAGCGCAACCAGTATTTCAATAGATTTAACGTAGTTGTGTGTGTTCTTTGCATTGGTATTGGTGACATCGTATTTCATAATGGCAAACCTGCTTTGGCCAACCCCAGTACAACCAGCTAGACGACATGCCGTTACTCTCAGGCTAAATCAACATATGTATATCCATATCCATGTCGGTTTCTCTGCTATTTTTGTTGTTGTTGCTGCTGGTTTTGTTTTCAGTATAGCAGGAAGTGCCTGGCAGAAAAAACGACAACCCACATTTGAAATATTTTCCAAAATGCACCACGATCAATAAATAAATGAAATTCTTCCGGTTTTTGAATGCATTGCAGTGAATTTTTGTGGCAATTTACACTTTACTTTAGCTTTTATTAATGAAATCTTCATTTTAGAATAATAAATTTAAGGACTAAGGCTATAAATCTTATATTGTATTCATTATACTAATTCATTCTAAATTTAATGTAACATTTAATTCCCTTTCATGCAGCCAATGCTGCAGAAGTGCGCGTTAAGCGTCAAGCGACAACCGAGGAGCCAAAGAAGGAGGAATCTTTCGAGAAGGAGCTGTGCAAGGACAAAGATGCTGGAGAATGGTTCCGACTCGTTGCTGGTGAGGGCGACAACTGTCGCGATGTCATTCAGTGCACCTCATCTGTAAGTTTCTACCAGTTAACCCAGTTTTTTTCTCCACTTTCTTCCATTCAACAACTAACAAATTTGGTTTCTGTGTATGCTCTTTTGAATTCTAGGGTCTTCAAGCGATTCGTTGCCCAGCTGGTTTGTACTTCGACATTGAGAAGCAGACCTGTGACTGGAAGGAGTCCGTGAAGAACTGCAAGAGCAAGAACAAAGAGCGTCGTGTTAAGCCATTGCTGCACACTGATGAGCCACTCTGCCAAGATGGTTTCCTTGCCTGCGGAGATGGCAATTGCATTGAGCGTGGTCTCTTCTGCAACGGCGAGAAGGATTGCTCAGATGGTTCCGATGAAAATACTTGCGGTAAGTTTAAAGTTCGATAAGAACAACAAAAAGTAATCATATTAAGCCTTAACAAGAAAAAACATGTTTTCAAACATAAATCGCTTTTACATCATTCTTATATTTGCGATGCAAAAAAAATTATACTCAACAAATATTTTATACTCACTTGCCAATAAAGAGTGAAAGGTTTGCACATGTCTCAAACTATGGAGTGTACTTTGTTAAGAAAATATATCAAATGAATAGAAAATCGCCATAAGTAGACTCACAAGTGGCAACTTAAGCTTGAGTTGAGTGCTCCGTGAACCAAGCTAAGAGTGTTGTACATAAAACGCCGGTTCAATGATTCAGCAATACTTGACAGTTGAAAATAATGTTGTAGTATTACATAGGATTGGCTGCAAAGCACATATTACACCATCATTAAAAAACAGACAAAAGAAAAAAAAAACTTTTCTAGTGGCTTACATTTCTTTGGATGAATGCATGCCCCAGTCAGAGTCGCACCTTAAAACCGGTTGACGGCATTTATGTTGGAGTTTGGAACTATATTCCGAAAACCACTGCAACCAACAATGTATCTGACAGAGGCTTAGTTTTTGGACGCCTAAGTGCAATGCAGATGTTGCAACAAAGTACAGACCGGTTTCTTAAAGCCCTTAAGTAAGAAAAACTCTAGTCGAGAAATCCCGACTAGACGATACCCTGATCCCTATACTTTAAGCGTACAGTTAGTGCTTGCAAGTATGTGTGTGTGTGTACAGCACAACCTGCACTTACTGCATACTTGACTTAACTTCAATATTCCATATCTCCGGTGTTTCTCAACCGATTTCCGTTTTACAAATTCAAGATTTTGTTGTTATCGAACACATGTGTACATCGGGGACGGGAAAAGTTATCGAAAATTTGAAACAAACTAGGGATTAGGCTAGCTTATGTTCCAAATCTGGAGTGTCTAGTTCTTAAAGTCTATAAGTTCGACGCTATATCCACTCCACTGTTGATACTGATCAAGAATATATATACGTTATGCTTTCTTCTGCCTGTTACATACTTTTGCACAAACACATTATACCCTTTTTACCCATTTTTAATGGCTTCAGGGTATAACAAATTAAAGAGACCCATTGAAATTAGCTAGATTTTTTTTGGATGGAAATGTCAAGTGTGAAATGTATACAAATGTCAAAGAAACGAACATCAAGCTGATTTCATCACTGATCCATACCAACATAAAAAAACGAAAACTGGGCTGGGTCTTCCATTATGCATCATAAAACATAATAATATATGTACGAAGTATAAGTGGTATTAGTCCATGGCTAAGCCTCAGATCTCGCATGCAACATCTAAATCAATAATTAATGTTAGCCTTGGACTTAAAAGAAATAAAAAGCAATGCAAATGTTTCGTATCTAACTCGAACTCGAACTCCGTCCGTATGGGGCAGCTACCGAAAGGCAGAGACTCAAACAGGCGTTTCGAAGCGCGTTTCAATTCATGTGTAAATTAGCCTTACATAATCGGCTTAAAACGTTGTATATATGCATGTGTATATTTTTAGCAATTGCAAAACAGCCGACCAAAACATAAAAAAAAAATGCCAGCCAACAGACTTGTTATTTATTTATTATTTGTTATAATAGAAGCAGCCACAGCGTAAAAACCACAACTAATTTTTAATAACAACAAAGTGTGTAGTCTTTCTTTGTGCCTGACTTAACACTTTGCTGTTTTTTGCTTATAGCTTTTATTTTCATTATTTTGCTTTTTCTCCTCTTTTTTCTTGACTTTATTTGGTTTGCATTAATAATTTGCAAAACACGCTGCCGACATTTCTCAAGAGGCGCCCGCATATTAATGTGCATTAATGAGCGAATCAAATGCCAAACAATAAATGGCCATTGCCAGGCAGGCCAATTCTAAGACCTCTCTAATACAAATATATCGTAGATTGTCTGTATCGGTTCAGATCGTGTCTTGGCTAATACGAAAATTGCCACGTTTTTGTTTTATTTTTATTTTTTTTGCCGCTGGTGGCAACATTATAAATGCTCACCGGAGCATTAAGTTGTAAACAATTGAATCTAAAATTGAAATTGAATAATGCACAACAAGCGGCTAGCTTTTTAGCTGGAAGCCAAGCAATAAGGAAACCACAGGCTGTGTGTGCCAATTTAAATGGCAAGCCATTTGAATTTTAAAGCCATAATACATCAATAATGTGCAGCTAAGCGTAGTTAGTGCTAAAGTGACGATAGTTACGCTTAGCTAGCAAAGCACATTATACAGCTTAGGGGCATTTATCAACGAGGCAAAGAATTATTTATGTTGTATATAACAAGTACAAAGGCAACTGCACAGACATGTACAAGCCTACAGCTATATAGATATATATAGAAAGAGGAAAACTATGATTTATGTTAATTATTTACAATCAATATAAATAAGTCGCATGGATGATTGAAAGTTTTTAATTCTCCATACTTTAACTCTTTCAATTTATGTCTTCTACGCTATTCGAAAATGCTTTTGATTCAGAAAAACTTAATTTGTAATTTGCAAAAAGTCTGAAACTTTATTTTTAACAAAAATTTAATCATATGATAAATATCATTAGGCCCATTAACAATTATTACCTTAAATAAACAAAACAATATTAGTAATAGATGAAATACGTATTCAAATCAAATCAATATAAACAAATAAGAGGTTTTTGGTTTCTTTATCTTGTTGTCAATCTTTTGTTCTTCTCTGTTTATTCCCCGAATGTATACGTACTCTTTCAACTCAATAAATAAGTTCAGTAATGGTCCACTAGTAATTCCGCATGCCACTTATCCAACTTTATCACGTAATCGGCCTACAACTTTGAACATCCTCTTGAGCGAAATGTAAGATTATAATAATAAGCCAGCTCACATTTTGGTTTGCCTGTTGTGTCCAAACAACAACAACAACAATCAAGTCGAAGAAACAGAAATAATGAGACACACAAAAGAAATGGCAGGGAAAATAATAAAGACAGACAAACCCTAAAAGTCGCTTAAATGCCAGGGAATATTCAGAGGCAGAAAGGCTGCACAACCGGTTTCGATGCTCGATGACATAACACTTGGCTATAACGACAGATTACTGGCAACAAGAAATGTTAACCAACAGCTGGCAACAAAGAGTGTGATAGTGAGAGAGAGTGAGACAGGGCTAGTGATAAAAGGTCAGGCGGCGACAAAAAAGCCGGCTGCGACCTACTTGCAAAAATAAAACACATACAGAAACATAAAACCAAAAGTGAACAAATAGCAAAGCACTAGTGTTTTCTTTCATTTTTTGTTGATTGTTTTCAATATTATTTGCTTGGCCTTTGCGTGTCTGGACGGCATTTCACTTTGCCAAAAACGAAACCAAAACCATTATGTGGAAGAGTTTCTTTCTCTGTGCAAAACTTTCGCAGTTTATGATTAGTTTGCTATGTGTGTTTGTTTGTTTGATCCATGCACAAGTGCAAGGCTTACAAATGACGCTGCTAAATATAACCATGATTGAAAATAATTTGCATATGACCGCTAATGAATGACAAACACTTGGCCGCGTACTGAAGATGGCCATAATGACAACACATACAGTTAGCGAGAGAGAGACCCTCCATTGACCGGGCCCAGGTGAACGTTAACTGCATGCCAAAGTAGTTGGCAAGTCAAGTGCTATGCCTGATTGACGACGACTTGGTTAAAAAGTTTACAAATTGTGTAAAAAATAGATTCAATAAAATAATAGTAAAACAAATGTGTGTATGCACATTTATGATGTACTGAAAAGTGTGCAGACATATTCCATTCACTTTGCGTTTTGGCGACGTTGGTTTTCCCGACACCACATGGCTGATTTGTGATTGGTTTTCCAAGCCTCACCACAGTTCGTTGAACTGACTGTTAGACTTACTGACGCCCATGTACAGTTAGCTAATTGTTTAAAATATGTGTGTCGATAAAGTTGATTGAACTTTACACAAAAAATCAACGCAAAGAGAATATAAATTTTTTAAGCAATACACACTAAAAATAACAAACTATAAGGGTATGTTAAAAGATTATTGTGATTACAAGTAAAGCTCTTGATATATCTATTATTATTATTATTATATTATATATTATTATATCTAGATATTGCCTGGTTCCTAAGAAGGAATTATGTTCTAAGCTGGTAACTTATAGCTCGTTGTTATAAATGTTAACATTATATTAACAGCTGTGTATTAGAATTTTACTGAGAATAACAGAAATCTTTTCGCATAGTTTTTTTTAAATAAAATATTGTTTTATATAAAGGTTAAACATCACAAGACACCAGAAAATGCATTAGTTTTCAATTGTGTTTTGTACAATTTATTTATAACCATGTTCTCGATCGCATTATAATTTTTTGGAACCTTTTTTTTCTCGTTAATTTGTGCAACTTTAGACATCGATAACGATCCGAATCGTGCACCTCCCTGTGATCCTGCTGTCTGCCTGCTGCCCGATTGCTTCTGCTCGGAGGATGGTACGTCGATACCCGGCGAACTGCCCGCTAAGGATGTACCCATGATGATCACGATCACGTTCGATGACGCCATCAATAACAACAACATTGAACTGTACAAGGAGATGTTCAAGGGTCGCAAGAATCCCAATGGCTGTGATATCAAGGCCACCTATTTCGTATCACACAAGTACACCAACTACTCGGCCGTGCAGGAGACATCACGTAAGGGACACGAGATTGCCGTGCACTCGATCACCCATAACGATGAGGAGCGTTTCTGGTCTAATGCCACCGTTGATGATTGGGCCAAGGAAATGGCTGGTATGAGAATTATCACTGAAAAATATGCGAATATTACGGACAATTCGGTTGTGGGCGTGCGTGCACCATATCTGCGTGTGGGTGGCAACAATCAGTTCACAATGATGGAGGAGCAGGCATTCTTGTATGACTCGACCATTACTGCACCGTTATCGAATCCACCATTGTGGCCATATACGATGTACTTCCGCATGCCACATCGCTGCCACGGCAACCTGCAGAGCTGCCCAACGAGATCACATGCCGTGTGGGAGATGGTCATGAATGAGCTGGATCGGCGTGAGGATCCTGCCAATGATGAGTATCTGCCTGGCTGTGCCATGGTTGATTCCTGCTCGAATATCTTGACTGGTGATCAGTTCTACAATTTCCTTAATCACAATTTCGATCGTCATTACGATCAGAATCGTGCTCCTTTGGGTCTGTACTTCCATGCTGCATGGTTGAAGAACAATCCCGAGTTCTTGGACGCCTTCCTGTACTGGATCGATGAGATCCTGGCCAATCACAATGATGTGTACTTTGTGACCATGACCCAGGTGATACAATGGATGCAAAATCCACGCACCATCAGCGAGGTCAAGAACTTCGAGCCCTGGAGGGAGAAGTGCACCGTTGAGGGCAAGCCAGCTTGCTGGGTGCCAAATACCTGCAAGTTGACCTCCAAGGAAGTTCCCGGGGAGACCATCAATCTGCAGACTTGCGTCCGATGCCCCAATAACTACCCATGGATCAATGATCCCACCGGCGATGGTTTCTTCTAAGTCAGTGTGCGATAGAGAGTGTGAGTAAGAGAGAAAGAGTTTCCACAAGCAGCCCCCATCCAAAATTCCTACAGTCACCTATAAACAACTCGACTTTTATTATTTCTATATACTCAAGACTTTTTTATATATTGTACTACTACTTATATTTTTTGACTGTGCCGCGTTTTTCAAAACCGCTACAAAAACGCGTGCCGGCTAAGTCTGCTGTGTTACGTTATTAAAAAAAAAAAAAAAACAAAAAAATTACAAAGAGAAGAAGAAGAACAACAAACACAACACAAAACAAAAACAAACAGCAAACAACAAACAAAAACTTGTGTTTAAATACTCATTTTTGTAGTTTTACGTTAATTTGTATGTGTATATTTAAAAAAACAAAAATACCTAATAAAAAATAAAGTAAAACAAAATACAAAACGAAAAAAAAAATAAAAATTGATAATAAAAAACAAAACGAAAAGTATATTTCATAATTTTGATTATTATTTTTTGATGCTAATCATTTGAGTAGTAGCAGCCATAAAAATGCTATTATAATATGCATTTGAGCCGTGATGAGTTTGGCAACAGTTTCTTCTACCTGGCAACAAGAGCCAACAATATATGTATGTAGTCATACCAATCAACCCAATTTGTGTACGCTACCCACTGACTTACTAACCAGTTTCGGATTATCCACAACATATATTTGAATAATAAGAAAACGCGTTTGGAATTTTTTGTTTTCAGTTTCGATTTCATTATGAGCATTATTTCATATGTAAAATTTGAGCTTTTTTCTGTCGGTATTATTTATTTCCTCGACTGGTTTTTAAACGCGTAGCAACCGGTCCAGAATTAGACATACTTAGCATATATCGAGGGTAGCATACGTATAATAATAATAATTAAATGCAAAGTTAAAGATTTTTAAAAGGTTTTTTATATTTTAATTTTTTAGCTAATTTATGCCTGCTTTTACGCAAAATGGTTGTAAAAAGCTCTGTGGCAACAGGTTCTCTCTCACAATTCATGGGGAATCTTACGACAGTGCCCGCTGGCAAATTTGCGAAATCAAAACAAATCACACCACACAGTTGATAATTAATTTTAAGCATTGCGAATTTCTGCTGGCATGGAAATTCCAAATACCAAAGTTATATGAGTGCCAACAAAAATTAATGTGGCTTACACACACCGCCAAGTATTCAATAAATAAAAAAGATAAAAACAAATACTGTTGCAAGTGGCAAAATAAATATATTTATCGTATAGTACATTTTGTTAACGACGGATTTTCAGTGATTTTTGATGCATGAATAAGTTTTATCACCAATCAAGGTAAGCCGCTTGTGTTGCGAGGGTTTTTTCGCCAAAAAAAAGAAGAATACAGAGATAATTTAAGATAAAAAAGCTCAATAAATATGGATACCCTCTATAAAAAAAAAGTATGTGCAGGTGCGAATGCAAATAGATATCATAAAACACTTAAAGCAGATTGAATTCATGGTTTACCCTTACCTGGATTACAAAATCATGTATTGGCTGTTAAATTATTAAATGTACGTCATAAACTAGTTCCCAATATATACGTGTAATCGTGTGGTTTTGCAAACTTTTACTCTTGCTAAGGGGAATTAGTTGTAAAGTGAACAATTTGCATAAAAAAAAATCGAACGCATAGTGGATATGAAATATTAATTGTATGACCTGAAAACATATCTTTTGATATGCTGATGAGATACTATTATTGCCTTAAATTCAAATTCAATCAACAAAATATATGCATAATAAGTCAATCAAAGACTCACCAAGCTGTGGAAAACATTATTAAAAAAAATCAAATATTAACTTTAAATTGTTATGCAAAAAAGAACACTTGAGCTATTAATCAACTTTCAATGCATTCGCATTGACTTATAATCGACGTGGGTGTCCTTGGATTGACATCAACTTCTCAAATATGCTTCCTTGTTCTGGGACAGCATTTCAAACTGATCAACTGGCCATTAACTTGAGAAACATACGTAAGCCAGGCAAAACTGTTAACTGGATTTTAATGTGGAAAGACACGTTATTGATATGAACTGAATCAGATCATATTCGAAGTGTGGATTTAAATGGAACCTGAGCTGAAAATTTGTTTATTGACAGTTGATTTGTAAAGGGGAGAGCTCAAGTTTTGTGGATCAAAGCGCAATAAACAGATGACGCGTTCAGCTGTGCAAATGGAAATGGAAATTGAAAGATAAACATTTAAATAAAACACAAAAAAAAAAGAAACTCAACTCCGTTATCGCTTAGGGGCTTAAACGTATCTCTACTTGCCATAAATTAAACGCAGTCTTTTTTCGATTTATTCGGTTTGGTTGTTTTCGGGTATTTGGTTTGGTTTGCATTGGTTTTAATACGTATGGATTTAAGAGGAGAAACAGGTTGAAAGGGAGTGTGTGACTTATGCAACCGTGTAGTTTATGTGTGTGTGCGTGTTTGTGTCTTTTTTTATGGTTATGCATTTCTTTTTACAGTTTACAGTTCAATGTTTACAGGCTCATCTACAGTTCGAAGCTCTCTCGTCGAACATTTCCTTCATTAACAATTCCGTTTTTGTACAGTTTTACTTGAAGGCAATTTCTCTTTTACGCTTCATCTGCTCTTTTTGTTGATAATATTTTTAGTATTTGCTGCGGTTTCGACTTAAATTGTGATTAGTATGATAATAGTTTGCGTTGATTAACCGAAGAAAGAGCCATTATAGTTTAACAAAACTAAAGCACATTTTATTCGCTCACAAAAAAATTACTACAAAAATCAATAACTGACGGCAATCTTTACTTTTCAAAATTATGTAAATTCATAAAAAAAAAGGTTTTCACTCGTCGAAAAAAGAAAAAAAACAAATTAATTTCAATGCCGTCTCGAACGCTTCAGCCACCAACATTATCACTCTAAGTGAAAAACCAGTTTCTGTTTTTTTTTTTAACAGATGTTTAAAAAAAAAATGTAATAATAATAATTATAATCAGAGCGATCGAAGATATGTGGGCGATTATATCACCTAAGTGTAAAATCCGTTGCTAACTAAAATTTATTGTAGCCATCAACAGCAACAAAGCAACGTAGAAACTGAACTGCAATCTACATTTGCCAAAGAAGGTAAACCACTTTTTATTCTTGTGGCATCTTCTACAAACACACATGCACCATTATCTTAAGATTCAATCACAGTTTTTGCACCCTTCATTGAGCACAAATTGAAATGTTAATGGACAGTGCCAATTAAAATGCAGTTGTAATGATCTCAGCAATTTCAAAAATTCTCGAGTAACAACAATCACACATACGCCATGTATACCAGCCAGGCTTGTTTCGTTTCGTTTCTATTTTTTTTGCCATGTTCTAGTACAAGACAAACTCGTTTTCAAGTTCAGGAAATAGCTAAGATACAATGTACAGACATGCATATGCCTTTCTAGATCAGATACGAATCAAGTTTATTTGCGGACTGTACTAACGAAAAGTTTTAGTTACAAAATGAAGTTGTGGAAACTGCTGGAAAATACGTGCATAATATTAGTCATTTTGCTTTTAAGTCAAAGCATATTAAATATTTATTTTGGCCTTCAAAAAAATTCCTTAAAAATTACACTTTATTCTGGTTGATCGATCATTTCATCTTAACATTTGCAAGTAATATTCATTAAATCAAATATTTGTTGTCTCGAAAAAAATTAAAGAAATATTTGTTAGAAATATGTGTTTTTGACACACTGTTTGCCATAGCTTATGGCTGCAAACAAATCATTATAATATTGACAGATTTGTGGTGAGCATTGACCCAAGATCAAGCAAATATACTTGTATACTTGTACTTGTTATAAACTATATGAGATAATTGATATAACTTTTAAATTCTAGGGGAACGGTTAATACAACGAATGTATTTCATTATCTTAGGTGGAAGCAACTTTTAGCTGTACAATATTACTTTTCTAATAAATAAATAATCACATAAATCCGAAAATCAATTTCAATACAATAATATTTCTTTAATTCACTGAACTTGTTAAATATCTGTAATTAAATTTTAATTTTTATCACATTTATAATTTGTTAAAATTATTCATTTTTTAATGTTGCCATTTAGTTTATAATTATCGCCGAAACACGTAATTACATAATACCCTACAGCCCATTTATAGTTATAGCCTTCATGCCACAATCTTAACTTTTTCGCAATATTTGGGCACGTCCCCAAAAATTTTATATCCGCAAACTTGCTTGATTTTTTTTCTGTTTTATTTTTGTGGTTTTTTGCATATGCACAAAGACGGAGGTGGAGACTGGCATTACCAGCAGTATCATCATCATCTTATACGAGCTCTTAACTTATTAAATAACAGCCCGGTTTTCAGGCAGCCCTTTTTTAAGTTTTTTTTTTAGCTTGACTCGCCTGTCCGCCTGCATATCTTTTACATAACCAGATGGGCGACTGCAAAACTGAACGAGCGCATACTCAATTTGCCATTAATTAAAATATTTCGTGATCCTCAGCCAAAGGAAAAACAACAAAAACAAGCAAAAATAAACTTTTAAGGTAATTTTAATTTGTGTATATGTGACTCAGCGACAATTAAAATCTCGGTGCTGAAAGCCAATGGATGGAGGAGTTGGCTTGGGTACTGACAGGAGGTTTATTAACCTTTTTTTCCTTCTGTCTTAGCCACGATAGCAAGAATTTAATGTGCATGTTGTGAGCGGAATAAGCAATTTGATTCTGGCTAAGATGGGCAATCAAATATGTTAAAATGCAGATGGTGTCTGTGTCGGTGTCTAACTGATTGCCATGCCACACGAGTGTGGGTGAAAATAAAAAGTAGCTGATCAAGCGGCAGCCACAAAGCGTGTAAAGAAACATGTTCAAAACGTAATACACAAAGAAGAGAACATCTAGGAAATATTACCATCAATATTAAATTACTCTTACTCTGGTATATAAATTTATTTAATATTTTATTGGGCATTTAAAAAATATGTATATAATATCTGAATAATTCTTAAATAATATAAGGTAAAAATATTTTTCGTTATATATGTGGAAAATATTAGGTTATACAACCAATATACTCTACTAAACTTATGTAACAGAGTATAAAAAAAGTTATGAAATCGAGATTTCGAGTTTTACGTTGTCGTCGTCGTTGGATCATAGAATCCCAAGATGACAGAAGACACAAAGACACAATTTCAGGGTCAGTTCAATGATTGATGTGAAGATGTATGATTTATGCAGCCATGTTTGCAACTCAGCTGCATATTGGGTCGCATAACAGTGCTGCCCACCAGCATTGCTGGCAAAATGTGTAAAAACACATTCAAAGGGTGCAGCTCCAGACAGCACCACAAGGCACCAAGCGGAGACGCACACCCACACACAAAGCGAGACCAACAACAAAAGCAGCTCACACCAGCACCCAAACTAATTAACCTTTCTTCAAACACACACACACACCTTGGCAGAGCGAGAAGCAGAGCCTAAGCCGCCTTGGCATTTTCGAAATGGATTCCACAAAGCAAAGTATTAATTTTTACCCCTTTGAAAGCTCACAGTAGTTTGATGCGCCGGCGTGCCGTCGCTGTCGTTAGCACGAAACTCACCACACCGAGCTAAAATGGCGCACACACCACGGCTTAATAAATAGAACTCGTTGTCCGTGGACAACACCTAGTGTAAGCGTGGCTGTTGTATTGGAAGAGTGCCCTCTGTTCACTCGTATATAGCCGTCGTTTCTTTATTTGCTGAGCGCTAAAAGTAATACAAATTTGCAGTACACACATAACATATAACTCTCTAAATACAGTGAAAAGTGAAGTTTTTACTAATTTGTTGGGTATTTTGTTCGATTTCTCGATTTTGCAGCCAGCGCTGGTACCGAAAATGGCGCGTTGGTGGCCAATTTTGAGCGTTTTGCTGCTCTGCTGTGCAGCTGGTAAGTACCAACCCAAAAAACCCACATGCAATACAAATAACAGCCCAGACTAAAGCTTTGAATTTGAGTTGGCCACGTCGGCAAAAAAAAAAAACAATTCGACCACTTGACCTTTAACAGTTGAATGAGCAGCACTGAATAAACAGACTTTTTTTGCACAAAACAAAACATAAAACAAAAATAATAATAAAGAAAAACCAAACAACTTAATAAAATAAACGTCTGAAGTCGCATCGGTCGTTGGCCAAGGCAAATAAACTTGAAAAAAGTGATAATGTTGTTATAAGCTATTAGCAACATGCAATGGCAAAAGCAACATGGAGAATGGAGATCAAACAACTTATGAATTAATGTATGATGCAAGTTGACAATTTCCTAAGCAAAACCAATAACCAGAAATACTTAAAGAGAAACAAGGAAAAATAAGATTAAAAAAACTGTGGCAAGAGGACAGAGAGCCGGAGCTGGCCATAAAAATTAGCATAGGAAACATTTTGATATGATCGGGATTGGTTCCGTTTATTATTATTTTGGAACGAGACAACAGCCGCCGATATTGTTTATGCAATACTTTTAAAAATTTTAACTGAAAACGGGTTTCGCTAACTCCAACAACATCCAACCACAACATCCAATACCACATCCATTATCCAATGCACAAACCAGTTGAGCGACAGCGGTTATGTGCACCTTGCATGTAAACAACATGCAGACCCCTCTCCTACTTACACTTTATTCAGCTACATATAAGTCATATTGTATGTAGCCGCAGGCAATTTCGCTTGCCCTTTCGTTTTCGTTTGCCGACTCTGCCATTTGAGCGGTATCCATGAGAGTTTAAAATAGAAATTGAAATAAAACCGAGAGTTGTTTGGCTATTAGAAGCCGTTGAGATAAAACCGGTTCAAAGACGTCTGGCTGTAGCCTGGAGCAATAAAGCAACTTAAATAAAAACAAGCGTCAACAGCGCCATAAACGTTAAAAGCTGACGATTAACTGCATTTATGTACATAATTAACTAATAACAAGTCTAATATCAAGTAACGAATGAAAAAAAAACCATTAAAAACTCTGTTTATAAAATTCGCACATGAATATTAAAGTTAATAAATTGTTAGATCAAAAAAAAAGATTCGTTACAAAAAGTTATCTTACTTTAAACTAAAAAAAATAAATCAATATAAAAAAATATGCGCGTAATGAAAAAAAAAATATAAATTATATTTAAAATTGATACATATTAAAAAAATTTAATAAAAAATGTAAGTCAAGTTAAAGAAAAATAATACAAAACATTAATAAAATTCAATCTATTCACCTTTTACCAAATGTTATATAAATGAAAAATAAAATAAAAATAGCAAAAAAAATCCGAAAAGAAATTGCCATATCCTAATAAAAAATTATAAAATTATATAAAACACAATAAAGGATAAATAAAACTTTAAAGTATCTGTTCAAATCTCCCAAAACCAGAAGTAAATATTAGACAACTTACAACTAACTATTTTCCATAACCCTATTTTAATTATCTTTAATTGTTTTCATCTTCTTTTGTTCGTTAGTGCACAGTCAGTCCGACAAACTTGAGGGCGTTGATGTTGAAGAAGTATGCGCGGATCGTCCCGCTGATGAATACTTCCGTTTGGATTCGGAAAGTGATTGTCGTGAAGTATACAGGTAAGCATTCTAGATCTTGAATCCTATGACTGCAACTTGTTGTTATTCAGTCTATGACGATAATGATGTTGGGGATATGTATTTGTTTTGTTTTCACATCAACAATTTTATTGCACTTACTCCAAAACACAAAAAAAAAAACAAATAAAAAAAACACAATCTACAAAACCGATAAAAAAACCAATAACAATCCAAAGGTGCGACAGTGCCGGGGAAGATGGAACCAATCGCTTGGCACCCATCAAATGTGCCGGCGGCTTGGCCTTCGATGTCATTCGCCAGCTTTGCGATTGGAAGACGAATGTTAAGAATTGCGATATTAATCAAAGTAAGTCGCGGTTGTGTCCGAGCCAGATAATTGAGCCAAGTGCTCAATAGTATACTTCAAATAAACCGAGCTCAAACCAAACCAAAGAACATATAAATCCTACACACTGTCTAACACTCTGTTCTTTAACGTCTGTGTCTATATCTGTCTCACTCTTCTATCTATCTGTATGTCTATCTCTCTATGTATTATTGTGTTAGTGTGTCTGTGTATGTGTTTATGTGCGCTCATTTTGCGACATTCTCTCTCCCTCTATCTGTATCACTGTGTTACTAAAACCAAAAACCAAACGATCGTTTCATTGCATAAGTCAAAATCAACAAAAATCAAACCCCAATTCAATCTCCCCAGAATTTCAGTGCCAAAGTTCCGTTAGCTAGCATAAAGTAAAAAAAAAACAACAAGTACCAACCAACGAACAACTACAAAACGTAAAGTCACAAAAAGAAAACCCAAAAAAACCAAATTTATTTTTTTAGATGTACTAAGTCGGGGCTGAAAGAAATTCAGTGCCCCTCCGGTTTGGCCTTTGATGTTTTTAAGCAGACCTGCGACTGGAAGGCCAAGGTGACTAACTGCGATGAGAAAGAGAGTAAGTGTGTCTTGACTGCCTCCAACAAGCAAAAACAAAATTCAAAATTCAATAACTAAGCAATAAACCAAAACACTTGTACATAGCACTTAGACAGATACATATATATATTTATAGATGTAGTGAACTTTGGAACTTATCAATCAACTTAAATCGCATGATAAACACCAACAACCACACCATCACAACCCTAACCCCCCCATTCATCAATCACTTGTATACTTCTCACTTCAAAATTTAGACATTTGTTGTCACTAACACACGATACCAAAAGCAATCACAAACCATATTTGATCGTCTTCGTCAATATCTAACATATGAATCATTAATCCATATTTCTCTAGAGCCACGCAAAGCAAAGCCCATCCTGAAAACCGATGAACCCATCTGTCCCGATGGCAAGCTGTCGTGCGGTGATGGCGAGTGCCTCGACAAGGAGCTCTTTTGCAACGGCAAGCCCGACTGCAAGGATGAGTCCGATGAGAATGCCTGCTGTAAGTCTACGTTGTAATATCATTTTAAGCTAAGTTATTTAATTAGGCATAGTAAAACGCCTTTGACTAAGCCTTGATCTAAGATCTTGAAAAAAGGCTGAAATAAATCAGTATGTCTTTTAAATGATGATCTTTTGAGAAAAATTGTTGATCTCCTATGAAAAACTATCTATATATTAGCTTCAATAAACATTCATCATTCATCATATTTTATCATGCTCCATTTATCTTATTAATAATATTTTAGTTGTGTATGAAAAATCGCAAACATTCAGTGTTGTATAGCTCTTTAGAGATTTGGCTTGCATTAGGAATATATTTTAAACTAATGTTTTTTATTTTCCGCTTCCTGCGCAGCTGTTGATGAGGATCCAAATCGTGCACCCGAATGCGATCCTACACAGTGTGCTCTCCCTGATTGCTTCTGCTCTGCAGATGGAACACGGATTCCCGGTGGCATTGAGCCACAGCAAGTGCCTCAGATGGTCACGATAACGTTTAACGGTGCCGTCAATGTGGACAATATTGATTTGTACGAGGATATCTTCAATGCACAGCGCCAGAATCCCAATGGTTGCTCCATCAAGGGAACCTTCTTTGTCTCGCACAAGTATACCAACTATTCCGCTGTACAGGATCTTCATCGTCGCGGCCATGAGATTTCTGTGTTTTCGCTGACGCACAAGGATGATCCCAACTACTGGTCGGGTGGTAGCTACGATGACTGGTTGGCCGAGATGGCCGGTTCCCGTTTGATTGTCGAGCGTTTTGCCAACATTACCGATGGATCCATCATTGGTATGCGTGCTCCTTACCTGCGTGTGGGTGGCAACAAGCAATTTGAGATGATGGCCGACCAGTTCTTTGTGTATGATGCCTCGATTACAGCATCGCTGGGACGTGTGCCCATCTGGCCATATACCCTGTACTTCCGTATGCCACACAAGTGCAATGGCAATGCTCACAACTGCCCGTCGCGTAGCCATCCCGTTTGGGAGATGGTCATGAATGAGCTGGATCGTCGCGATGATCCCACGTTCGATGAGTCGCTGCCCGGTTGCCACATGGTTGACTCCTGCTCGAACGTTGCCTCCGGCGAACAGTTTGCGCGTCTTCTGCGCCATAATTTCAATCGTCACTACAATACCAACCGTGCCCCGCTTGGTCTGCATTTCCATGCCTCATGGTTGAAGTCCAAGAAGGAGTATCGCGATGAGCTGATCAAGTTCATCGAGGAAATGCTTGGACGCAACGATGTGTTCTTTGTGACCAATCTGCAGGTCATCCAATGGATGCAGAATCCCACAGAACTCAACTCGCTGCGCGACTTCCAGGAATGGAAGGAGGTGTGCGATGTCAAGGGACAGCCCTACTGCTCTCTGCCCAATGCTTGTCCACTGACAACACGGGAGCTGCCCGGCGAGACGCTACGTCTGTTCACGTGCATGGAGTGCCCCAATAACTATCCTTGGATTCTTGATCCCACTGGCGATGGCTTCTCCGTTTAAGCCTGAGCAACTCTTACTCCTTTCACTTCTTCCTTTTCCCAACACATAAAAAAAAACATAAAATCAAAAACTAAACAAGAGAACAACGCATTAGTAGTTCAACCGAGAGTCTGATAAACTAACAACAAAAAATCCTATGAAAAAAAACACGCAATAAATGTTTCCATCTGACTTTCCCTTTCCATTCTTATTCTCCTATACTCAATTCTTCTTCCGCTCTTTATTTATGCAAAACACTTCCGTTTTTTATTGCTATTCTCTTTGTTTATTTTCCACTTTTATGTATAGCTATTCTCACTATCTGTTTTCCTTTGATTATGTTGAATGTTAAAGTGAATTTTTTTAAATGATACACAAAAAATAGCAACAACAAAACATTTGTTATATTAAAAAACCAATATTTTTCACAAAAAAGAAAACGCGCCAAAAAATCGCAGCTGCTATAGACCTTTGTAATTATATAAGTATTTCTTATAAGAAAAATATAAAAAATATACAAAAAAAGAAGATATTTATCCCCTTGTTTAATTTTTTTTTTTTTGAGAAATTTTGTGGATCAGGTTGCCTTTTAGTATTGTTTGTAAACTTGTATAACACAAAATAGATTACCTTGCTCAAAACAAACACAAAACTTTAGTCACATAAGAATTAAGAAATTTGATTTAATTTATACACTAAGAAGAAGTTAAAGTTTCTTCTTTTAGATTTTCTAACACACTTAAAAAATATCTACAAGAAATATGAAAGCACGAAATTTGCATGTTTTTTTATTGAGTGGAATATATGTGAGTATAAATATTATAAAAAAAAGGGTGGGTAAACTAAAATGTATGTCTATTAAAATAGTTATTATTAGTACCAGAGATGTTAGCCCTACCGCTTGCACCTCAACATCCGCCTAAAAAGGATTATAAATACTTTATGCGTTTGCTAGGCAAAACAGCAAATCGTTTTCAATTGCCTAGGCCCACAGTTCCAATAACTGCAATCACAAATCCCACAACACCAAAAGTAGAGTATACAGCCATAAACAGTGGTGAAGAGACAAGCACAGTGACGGCACATAGTGAAGAAACTACAAGAAAAACTACAGTAAAAACTACAGTAAAAACTACTGAAAAAGCTACAACAAAGCCAGTTGACATGTCGAAATTCTTTCTGGAGGCAAGGAAAAAGCTAACAACAGCCACACCCAAACACCATGAAACAACTGTAAAAAATAATACACTTGAAAAATATTTCACCAAGGCTGTGAAAAAACATCATTCCATTGCACCACAATTCTTGAATGAAGTAAAGAAAAAGACGACAAATAAAGTAACTACCAAAGAAGGAAGCGCCGAAGGTACGGTACCGACAAAATCACCGGTCAATATATTAAAGATACTCAAAGATCAAGACGGTAAATGGTTATTTAATCCGTGGGTCGTTACATTGGGCAGTCAGCTATATGATAAGGGAATCGCCTTACATAGCCGCACAACCGAAAGGCATGTTGTTAAAGTTGCCACAAATCAAAAGAAGTTATACAACCCAGAACTGAAACTGGCCACCGTTTGTATGGGCACCACAATTCCGTATGGGGATAAAAAGATAATGGGTTGGATTGATCGCCATGTCTACAAGAAGAAACATAAGAGACGCACATTTTATATGGATCTGCGTCGCGATATGTATGCAATGAGTCATTCGGAGCTGTGCCACAACAAAAGCATGCGAAAGTGGATGGACTATCAGGAATGCTCGATGAGACGCAATCAACGATTGGAGGCCTATGTCCCACAGTATCCAGATCCTCAAAACGTTAAGAATGCAAAATAATTAATTTGAATTGAAAATTAAATTGTTTCAAACTGAGCTGCTGCTGTTAAAAACAACAACGTTTCGTTTATTTCAATATACAATATCTATATTTTAGTCCTTCTAATATTTTATATCTGAACATTTGTAAAGATGTTTGTTACTCTTTCTTTGTACTGCTTTTTTAAGCACTTTATTTTCAATGTTCGACATTATAAGCTACAAAGTTATGCAATAAGACTACGTAGTATATTTAACCACGTGTGGACTCAACAGAGTAAGAGAGAGAGAGAGAGAGAGAGAATGCAAATGGGATTAAAGCCACAGACGCACGTGCTGATCCCAACTAGTCGAGGCTAGACACATGCCATTGGGGCACAGGCTGATGCAAGTTACACGATTCTCATGACCAGACAATGTGCCTACAAGAAGAGAGGTTAAAATACATCAATTGCCGTGTGGGCTGTTTCAAATGGTTTCAAACTTACCCGTGTGCTTTTGCTTCATTGCATCCCACGAGTGCACATTGCCCTCAATGCCGCCACACAATATGTAGCGACCGCTGGTCGATAAAGCTAATAGAGCACAAAATCAAATTACAAATTCTTGGTAAGTGTCAAGGTAAGCCAAAGAAAAGCACAAGAAAACCGCAAGAAAGCGCAAGCAAAGAAAATACATATACAAATATGGGAAAATGCTTATAGCATTAAAGCAAATACGTACCACACGAAGTGAAGCCCGTATTTTTGGTGGGCGGCTCATAAAGTCCAATTTGTTGATCCGCACGCAAATCGTACATGCGTGCCGTTTGATCCTCCGAGCAGGAGGCAAAGCCAAAACCGCTTGGGTGATACTGAAAAAATAAACCATTAGATTTCGAATATATACCTGAATATTTCAAAACTTACACAAACGGAGGACACATCCATGTCGTGACCGAAGAACATTTGCTTGTGTCCTTGTTCGCGCACATCCCACAACTTGGCAGATTTATCCACGGAACCGGTTATATAAGTATTCATGTCGGGCGATAAGGAAAGACCAGCGATATCGCCAGCATGCCCATTAAAATCCATTGTTTTAACACCCTTCTCCAAGTCCCAATGACATCTACAAATATTTAAGATATTTAATATTTAAATGACTTACCAATTATCCAAATTTTGACTTACATTTTCATATCGCCTGAACCGGTTATCAAATGGCCATCATCGAGAAAACGACAGGAGCTTAGAAAACCTTCGTAGCCAATAAGCTCCCGCACCATTTTGGCCACTCCCGATGCATCACGATTATTCACATCGTACACGGTGCATTGATTGTCCATGCCACCGCAAGCAACAAAATTGCCCGATGGTGAAAATGCCACGGTCATCACCCAGGCGGAACGCAGCGGAATAATTTGCACCTTGTTGGCCGTCCAGGTATCCCAGATAATCAGTTTGCCATCGAGTGAGCCAGTGACACAGTGACGCGAATCTCCAGCAAAATGCACCGAATTCACCTTGTTGATGTGACCCTTTAATATCTTTTTCGATGCGAAACGAATCTTGGGCACATCACCCATGTCACCGCATTTATCGGCCAATGTGCAGTCTGCCTTAGTTTTTTGATCATCCTGTTAATGAGGATTCAAAATTTTAAAATATAATTGCTATTTTTAAAATATCACCGCATTTAGTTAAAGAAATTTATAAAGAATTTTAACCTTAAACTTTTGTATCATGCCATTGATCTCATCGTAGAGAATTTGCATTTCTGGATCGACTTTTGGCATGATGAATTTTTTAAAATCTCGGCTATGTTTTTCCAAAAAATTCCGTAAGACTGACCAAACAAGAACACGTCGCGAAACAAACTAACGTTGGTATAAATATTGAACTTACACTGTTATTATGCTTCTTTGCAATGCCTCAGAATGTAATGCAATTAACTAATTGGATTAGTAACAAAGCAACTTTTAAGAAATCCACAAAACTTTGGCGCGAATACAAGTACAACACGCCCGCGCATGCTCAATAATGGACATTGCCAACAGTCACAGGCCAAGCACTTTACAACACTGCCCAGCCAGTTAATAGAACTACTCCTCATAACATAATTAGACTTCAACCAATGAGACTGTATTACAGACTTCAACATGCAATGCTTTATTTGTAAATCGACTCTTTTGAAGATATAATTATTTAAAAATAATTATAATTTTCTTTTGCATTCTTAGATTAAAATTTCGATACATGATAAAAACTGAACTGTTAAGCTGAAACATGTTAAACTCAAAGGCACATCGTAACGTTAACGCAATCGATAGGAATCGATATGAATTCAACATTAACACACAGCTGCTAAGCGTGCGATTAAACAGCTGTTCCGCACACCAAAAAAACTTTGGGACCACAAGAATTTTGTTACTTAGATTAAAACATAAACGCGAAAACACACACTTATCGCCAAAATGAACCACAAGCACAGGCGTTTCTAATAATGGAAACACTGCCATGTGTCGATGAAGTGGCAAAATTGCAGGAACAGCACCCACAGCAAACAGTTTCCCTTGCAAATATTAAACGCGTTTCTTTGCCATTTGTAAGTCAAAGTCAAATGGATACGGGAACGTATTTGGTGAAAGCGGAGGATGTCTCACAAATGCTTAAGCAGGCGAAGACACAGCATGCAGAAACACTTGTTGCCGGCAGCACACAGCTAGTGAATCTCAACAGCATCCACAGTCTGTGTGACAATGTGGTTAGCATACCCAAGGAGCTAATCCTCATATCGCTCGTCTCACAAGAGCAGGCGCTCTACAATCCCAAGCACCAGCTCTATCGTAGCACCAAGAGCAAGGATGAAAAGTGGAGTGAAATCGGCAGTCATGTGGGCTGGACAGGTAACCTCATGAAATATATTCATAATTCAAAACTTTTGCTAAACTTTTGATTGACACCCAAAACAGAAACACAATGTAAGGCCAAGTGGAAAGCGATGCGGGATCAATATTGCCGAGAGCTGAAGCGAGCCAAACTGCATACAAACAAAGGCAACGTCAAGTGGAAGTATTTTAAGGAACTAGACTTTCTACGTCCCTATGCGCTGGCACGCAAGTAAGTGCCATAATACCATCAACAAATATATTTATTTATATTATTTATTGTACATTTTCTAGCTATCGCTCACGCGGCACACAAAATGGCAATAATACTACCATAATGAATTCAGTAACATTGCCAATTATGACCACAACTACACTTGCCACGAACCACAACAGCGGCAGCAGCAGCAGCATCAACAACGGCAACAACAACACAAATAACAACTCGTTTAGCAACAGTAATAGCAGCAGCCAAAATCTTAATTTATCCGCTGAGCCCAACAAATTTGCCAATATTAAAATTGAGGAAAGAAGCGCTTCACTGCTGGAGAATTGTGACTTTGGAGCCGTCACGACAACAACAGTGACAACAGCAGCAACTGCAACAGCAACAGCTGCTGCTGGTGCTGTAAGTGTTGATAAGAAACCGGATACGACACGTGGTCTTATGAGCGCGTTTATGGCGGGAGAAATGTTGGAGCACCAACAGCCCCAGCAGGAAACTAGCTGGAACTATTTAAGCGATGCCAGTGGTAATGGTGTTGGCACCACAACAACAATGACTGTCACTTGCGAGACGCCAAATCAAACGCTTTATAATGATTTTGTTGATTGTGTGAATGCTGCCAATGATGTCAATTCCACGACGCACAACCATCAAACCAATGCCGATGAGGAGGATGATGATCCCATTCACACTTTTCTAAACATGGAAAGCTACTTTGAGAAGGAGCTTATCACGTTGATACAGCAGGAGGATATGATCTACAACTATAGCAACCAAAACTATCGCAATGTCAAACTGAAGCTAGAAGTCTGGGATGAAATAGCACGCAAGTTGAAAAAGCCAGGTATTTTTTTTGCAATTCCTTTACATTTCATAATTTTATATGATTTTCAACTATTCTCAGTCAAGCAATGCCGACAGAAATGGAAGGCATTACGGGACCAATATGCACGCGAGTACAAACGTTTGAAGACCCAATTGCACATGGACGCCATATCGCGCTGGAAACATTATGATTCACTCAATTTTCTTCAAAAATATATACAACAAAAGTCACTGTAAGTAGGCAAAATGTGTTTTTAGAAGCTTGTATAGGATAATTATTTTTTATAAATCGACAGTGATAGCGATACATTAAGTATGCTGCTGCCCAAGCACGATCCGGTTAGCGAGCTGGATGAGCCTATGGTTGCTCAATCGCCTTTGCGGCATTCCGAGACAAATGCCACAGCTTTGGAAGCATCACCCAGCAGCTCAACCCAGCTAAATATGCCTACACTGCCGCCGCTAACGGGACCACACAAAGCCGAGCTGTCAACAATCCAACAACAGCAGCAGCAACAACAACAACAGCAGGACCAACAGCCAAGTGAGCTATGCGTGGCTAGCTATGAGGAAATGGATATCGAAACGTATATAAATGGCGATGTGGTGCATGATGAAGATGAGGAGGACGATGAAAATGAGGATATGGATGCAAACGCAACCACAGAGGAAGCAACACAACAACAGCACGTTGTCAGCTATGAGAATGAAGAAGACTCCGTCTATTTGACCGTGCAGAGTGTGAGCAACGCACTCTCCAAGCCAGATCAGCAACTCAATGAAACAGGCAGTAGTTTGGAGCCGCAACAACTGCAGCAACAACTTCAAAGTGCTAGCGAATATGCACAACCAAAGCTGGAGGTGCACACACCAACTTCGACAAGTGCACGTTTCCAAAACGCAGCCAATAATACACCATCAACGGCTAGTCAGGCACTCTTTCCTCTTGCCATGTCCGCGGAGGAGGATGAAATCGGAGCCTTTTTCAAGGCTGTTGCCATGAAAATACGCAACGCAAGTCTGGAGCCGGTGGCTTTTACGGATCTGCAAATAAACATATTGCGGGTCATTAACGAGGCGCTGCGTAATCACTAGCCGTACAACAACAGATGAAGCAAAATCATACAGATGCTTGGATAAGATCTCGTTAAATCCAAGAAGAAATGGAGAATTGGTTTCAAAGCGTTGCGAGTTAGTTAGTTCTTAAGTGTTATTTTGAATAATGTTTTGATTTTCAATTCTTCGCATTATTTTTACTTTGTCACTTTTAAAAATATGAAACACACATACACGAATGTATAACACTAAATAGAGGTTTTCTTTTCATTGTACATAGACTAAATTTGACAAGCAAACAGTTTTGTTGTTTAGCTTTAGTGTTCTTCCGGAATAAAAATACGAAATTGTTATAAATATAAAAATATATTGTGTACACCAAACAAAATGGATCAATATTGTAAATGAAAAATACTAAGTGCATATTTTTCAAAATTATAAAAAAAAAAAACGGAATCTAAATTGTTTATTTATTTAGATTTAAACATTTTTGATTTCGTTGGAAGGACCATGCAAATGAAAAATTGTGATCTTGGAACGTAGTCTGTTAACTTAAAATTGGAAAATATTTATATTTATAAAAAACTGTACAGTTTGAGATTACAATGAGTTTTATCTAGATTCTAGTAGAACAAAAAGAGTTTTACGACCAAAACCCATATCAGCTTAAAAGTATATCTTGATCCATACCGTACATTTCGAGAAAGTTCATTGTCCTAATGTAACAAAATAATACAACTTTTGTAAAGATACAATTATAAATATTTTATAAAAGAGTATTTCTGTATATGCTGCTCAAAAATGTATATTTTATTCGTATTTCGATTCCTCACATTTTTTGACAGAATCAATATAGCATCTGCAAGAGTATTAAATACCTCCTCTAAATTTTAAAGCACCCTGTGTATACCCTATGTACAAAATCAAAAGCAAGTATGCAACGTTATCAATGAAAAAAAAGAGAATTAAACAATGAAAATGCTTAAAGCGCCAATCCTTGAATTAAAACATATAAAGGTTTGCGCGAATGTATACGTTATGATGTGCATACCCAAAAAAACTTTGCTGAAACGCTGATTCATAGGGTATAAAAATCAATGCAGCTGACACTCAACAGCAGTACTCTGTTGATGAAGCTTCTTTTAGCTTACTTTGGACAGCACTTGGCGATTTGGCTCCCAGCTCGCTGCTTACTGGCACCCAGTTTGTGGATGCAGCAGCCGCATCTGTGCACAAAGATTTAGACAACTGCTGAGAAGCAACGCAGCAGAAGCCACGTAGCAGCAGCAGCAGTTGTATGGAGCTCGGCCACCCAAATGGAGGCACTTGCGCAGACCATCTAACTCTCACCCACAACAACAACAACCCACAGACAGTTCGCCAATTATTATATATGTATGCTGAACACCTTCTGTGGTATATAACACAACAGTTGCTGCTTGCTGGTTGCCACACAGCTGGCACTGAAAATGGCTGTAAATCGGCATTGGCCAACTGATTGCGAAACGGGCACAAACCGGTTTAGTTGGCGCATCCAATAAGCATGCAGTTAGAGCGAGATGACGCTAGTGTGCCTCACACTGTACATAGGACAAGTCGGGGGCGTGTCTCGTCGCCATATGGCGTCGCATTGGGTGTGGTTACCATTAGCCAGCTGCTGCTGTTGCTGCTTCTTTGGCTTTGGCTTTTGCCCTCCCGCTGATGTGGCTGCCCAAAATGTATGTAAAAGTGAAAATTTTTTAATAAACATTTTCGTTTTCAAGCGGAAGTTCGCAAACCGTTGAAAGCTAATCAAACGGAGAGAAATTCGATGAGTGCTGTACTGGTAACGAATTGTGAGAGGGAGTTGGGTGAGGGGGTGACGCTATAATGTTTGCAATTGGGGCCACGCTTGATTGATTCTGTTCAGTTGTTTGCAGTTGTTGCAATTCATTTGCATGCCACTCGAAACGGTTGAATACGCAAGTTTTAATTAAATCAATTATGAGTGTGGGCTTAGCAGGTACGACTAATAATACAAAACGATCCGAAGAAATATCAATACCAATCAGCCAATTTGGAATATACATAAATCAAAAAACTTATATTCGAATAATTATCTGACTTTTCCACCATGCAGGGAATTTGATTCAAAGTTGATTCAAATACGAATCGCTTCGGTAGCAACATGTTTAATTGAGAATTATGATTTCCTTGTAATTTTTATTTTTTGCTAAAAAACTAAATAAATTAACAAATTCAGTTTAGAACCAGAAAAATATTTGTAATCCGATTTTTATATGTGTAACACATCTGAAAATACTTAGCATATAACCAATATTTTTGTTTTTCAAATTTCTTTTTAAATGATTTGTTTCTTAAATAAATATAATTATACACAAATCGTAAGATTTTTTGTTAAGCTAAATATAAATGCTTATCTGCTTGCCTAGTTTACTTATTAGAAATATGTATTTGCTGCTTTTATTCATATTGTTTTATTATTAGCAAAATATTTAAGTATATGCTGTAGCATATCTGATTTTTGCTTTATATCTAAATGCCATAAATATTTATAAATTTTTTAATATTTACTTGATATGCCATCTAGAGATATTTCACAATAAATTAAGTCAAATTGCGTGCTTTCTGGCAATTTGTGTTACGCATTTGGCATATTCGTGTCGTGTTAAAGCCACCTTAAAGTGCCATCATCTCTGCTGAGAACTCAATCAACTTGCCAGTTTCAAAGAAAACTGGCATTTTTTTCTGCCTAACGTTAACATGCAATTTGCACGAGGCAGAGACGGAAACTATTTTCGCGGCTCATTTAACGGGTTCGTCCCACAGACAGACAACTAGAAAAAAGGTCGTAAAAAATATAAGTATGTAATGTAAAAATATATATATTTTATTGCTTGCGGGCAGGTGTTACACTCTTAAACCAATTTGCAGCTCCTTTTACCCTGCTTGCCCAGATTGAGAACATGGCTCGGTGAATTCACGCCCACAATTTCAGTCAAACTCATGTCTGCAGGGTACAAAAAATATCAAGTAAAAGAAGGTTAAAAAAAAAAACTTTTACTTGAAGTATATGAGAAGCCTAGCATACCTTGACTTTTCATGCAACTACAGGGGATCCATATTTATTTAAAACTCATTTCCTATCCTGTGACGATTTTTCGCTCGCTTCAAAATTTATTTAGCTTCAAATGGACGCCTGCAGCTTTGGGTCGAGAAAGGCACAGAGAAAAAGATACAAAAAGAAAACGAAACGAAAGTCGGCGACAAAATGCTGACAAACTGCGAGTTGTGAAAACTGTTGGGGAGCTGTTATCATAAATAAAGAGCGCCAAATGTCAAACGTTGTCCGGGTTATAATATCATAAAGTAAATGCAAGTGGCGCAGAAAATCAAACATGCAACATTTCGAGCATTCGAACAATTCACGATTTATTGGCCATGTTCATAATGTTGCCAGACTCCGACTGCAAAACTGTGACTGCGGCCTGCACTTTTTTATTTGTTGTTGTTGTTGTTTTAAACTGAATTGTTTCCGGGAACTGCCGATCCAACACCAACAACAATGGCACACAACAACGGCAACAACAACAATAACAACAACGAAGCGCTGAAAAGCTTGTAAAACATTTGTAGCAACTGCTGACTGGTAACAGAAGTTGCACACAGCTCACAGTTCGATTCAATTGCGTTGCCAATGCGGCTGCTGCTACTGCTACTGCTGCGGCTACTGTTGACCACATTCACCCAAACCAAAATGTTTTATTCATAAAGCAACAGCAGCAGCAGCAACGGCGACAAGATCATCGCCGTTTGTTTGTTGCTTTTGAGTGTCCGCTGGTTTCGCCTGCTTTGTGCCCAGTTGCAGCCTCCTGTTCCTGTTCTTGTGCCCAGGCCTATGCTAATTTTTGTATTTGTTGAAGCAAAACTTATCAGCCGGCGCGCATCTTGCCACAGCACATTTTGTTTTGCCTGTTAGATTGCCCCCACATCACCAACTCACAAAGGGGTGCTAATCGCCAAATTTACAACTTGATGCAAACGTTCAACAACAACAAACATACACATCACACACACTCAACTCAAAAACACACACACACACTCACCATACGTAAGCAAATGGTCCAGAAACAAAACGACCACAACAAAAAAAGTCGGGTGCGGTTTTAGTATCTGCAACTGTTTTGTTGCGACAAAACTATAAAAATCAACACAGCGCAAAGAGAAAGAGCTATAATGATGATATCCACACCAAAATACCCAAGTTACAAGTTGCACCAACTCCCTGTATCCCGAAGTCCACATACAAACACTCGGAAAGTTGTAGCAACGACTTTCACTCGCCCCGCTAAGCATGCTATGAAAAACGTTACATTTGAAAAATGTACTTTTTCACACTTTCAACCCCACCCAACACACTGTCTGGCTGCACAGTGGTACAGGGTGATATAATCGTGGCTTAGTATCTGTGAAAGTGAACTCAAAAGAACACCGAATTAATAAATAAAGTTATGCAGCAATAAGAAGGCATGGGAAATTCAGCATTATCACTTTTAAATGTACAACATTTTAAGAACACTCTTATAAAAAATTCCTGCGAATTGTTCAATGTTTTCTTCTTTCTTATTAGCACTTATTAGCAACACCTCAAATTTCTTTTCATATTTACAAATTAAACCGCAAAGATATGATTGTCCTAGTTGCAGGGTTTGATATAAAGTTAAAAGTCTGTCTTGCAACATAAAAGACAGAATAAATAAAACAATGTACTTTTTTATTTTTAATACAAAATGAATGAATATTTCAAATACATCAACAAAATTTATCGCAACTCTCTTACCACTGTGCTCAGCTACAGTGCTAGATGTGTTTGGAATGGGTTTGCGATGCATTGAAAGGGTATTTTTACGGCCACATAGTGTTAGTTACAAGGCACATAACACTTTGTTATGTGCGCTTGACAAAGTTGTATGGCGCTAAAAGTGCTTAGTGCCTTAGTTTAAAGCAATTTTTACAATTCTTCTTTTCCTTTTGTGGGTTGGATAACAGATAAACGCACACACACACAGCTAGCGGGGTTCTGAGGGGGAGCTGGGTGCTAATATGGTCAAAGCGCTGCGCTTGAATGGATGGGTTTTCGACCTTAACTGATATGCGGGGAGCGTAAGTATCTGAATTCTTTTGAATCTCTTTTCCGTTATGTGTACGTTTTTTATTTTAAATTTAAAGATTTGCACATGCTGATAAGCGTTGCAAATAAATCTCATATAAAGGAAACGGATAACGGATATTTGCGGAATTTGTAGACACGTGTGCCAGAGTCCTGTGGATGAAACAAATGGTTTTAGCGGAAGCCATTTGGGAGCATTTCCAGAGGGTTGGCTCTGCATACGACGCATATGTTATATGTTTAAGCCAACAACCAGCTGGTAGCTTGCAGAGAGAAGGCAGGCAAGGGTGTTGAGTGCGAAAATGCCAGGCGCGACAAGTTCAACACCTTTCGCTTCTCCAACTGCTTATGCTGTTGCTTTTGCTGCGATCATGATCCACTCTGGCCAGACGGACGCACAAAAAATACATATACTACGTATGTAGTAGAGCTGCAGTCTGTTTCGGGCCTTGGCTGAAAATGTCAACTTTATTAAAAGAAATTATAAATTGGTATGCCAGTCAGTTGGTTCAGCACCGAGACCAGGGACCACGGACCAGGCCCGACTTGCAAAAGACAAAAGACGCCGCGTGCAAAATTCCAGGCTCACACATCATTAAACGAGCAAGAAACTGGCAAAAGCCCAGAGCCAGAGAGGCAAACAGTCTGCAAGGCTTAAGTGGTTGGCCAGGCTTTCAGCCATTACAATTACTGACAAAAAGCATCAAGGTAATAATAAAAACAAAAGATACCATTCAGCGAGGGTGGTACAATGAGTATAAACATAAACAGTTTTATTACTTTATTAATGCTTCTTGTACCTATATATCGCAATCTCAATTCAATCTTTATAGTTTTTGAACAAACATTTTTTAAATATATTGTTCCATTAACAATTTAAAGTTCCCAAGAAATTGTTTTTTTCCATATTCCTATACATAATCTGCACTATTCTTATATATAATCTGTACAACTTTCCTTGCAACCCTTTCTTCTCCCAAAACTGTTAAGGAATTCATGAAAACAAAGAAAATAGAGTATTAAAAAGAAAACAAGTAAGAAGGCTCTAGTCGAGAAATCCCGACTAGACTATACCCTTAACCCTATAATTTACGCATACAGTCAGTGCTTGCAAGTGAGTGTCTGTATGTATACGCGTATAGGGCATACCTTCTTAATTTTAATACACCATATCTCCAGTGTTTCTCAGCCGATTTCAATAAAATTTTCATAGATTGTCTTTATTTAGTCTAATCTTTCAAACTGCATCAAAAAGTTTTCTAAATTGAAGATTTTGTTGTTATCGATTACATGTGTATATCGGAAACGGAAAGAGTTATCGAAAATCTAAAACAAACCTGTACTGCCTAGGGTTTAGGCGAGCTTATATACCAAATCTGGAGTCTCTAGCTCAAATAGTATCTGAGATCGACGCGTTCATACATACGGACGGACGGACGGACGGACGGACAGACGGACAGACGGACAGACGGACAGACGGACATGGCTATATCGACTCGGCTGTTGATGCTGATCAAGAATATATATACTTTATGGGGTCGGAGATGCTTCCTTCTCCCTGTTACATACTTTTGCACAAATCCATTATACCCTTTTTACCCATTTTCAATGGGTTAAGGGTATAAAAATCGTCTTGAATTGCTCTCGACGAACGCTAAGACAAAAGACACAAAGCTCATGTCAAGACATTTAGAATTATGATAGAGTTTTGATGTTGTCATAAAAAAATTTAATTGAAATACCAAAAATGGCAATGAATACCGCCAGACGATTCGACGGCCCAACGATGAAGACGTCAATGTGGCTGACCGACTGGCTGGCTGCTATTGCGGGCCGCGACTTTGACTTTTAATGTGTATATTTTTGGTAAGCATTAAGTATTTATTGCAGACAATGTCGACCATGTATCACTCACTTTTGTATCGAGTTGGACTCAGCTGCCCAGGCTCCCAGTTGCAGCACAGAGCTCAGCTCCAAGTTTGCAGTCCAAGCAAGATGTCAAAATGAGGCCACTTAGGCGCGACTTTTGAAAATCAACTCACAAGGCTGCAAAAAACAAACTGCTAAAAACTGATGCGACAATCATCACGATGATGATGAGCAAGAGGAAGAAGATGATGATGATGGGAATGGGGTACGAGTTGGAGACCGCTTGCTGTGCAGACCACAGAGTAGTCAACGCCAGTGGTTAACTCTTTAAGGTGTTGCCAAGACAAACAAGTTGCAGCAAACTTGCGCGAACAGCGTGGTAAGGAGGAGAGAACAGACGAGATGGAGAAAGAGAAGCTGGTCCACTTCATGGCTACATTTCAATTACTTTGTGGGGCACCCATTTAAATGAAAATGCCACACATTGCCACAAGGCACAAGCCACACAGCAGGTAGCGTCCTTTTACCTACCTCATCCTTCGCCTCAGCCACCCTTCACCACACCACTCTCGCATATGTGCCGACAACGACAACAAAGGTAAGTAATCATAATCTTAAGGTAATAACAGGCACATTACATGTCACATTAATAAGCCAAAAACGTTTAAATTAATATCATAATTCATATTGCAATAACTTAGCATGTTAGCAACGCACATGCAAGTTTTATTCGTCGGCCCTTTTGCTGCTTATTAATTTTATGTGACTTTATTTTTCTTTTACTCTATACTCTCTATACAGATTCCTACATATATATATTTATTTTTTTGGCAAGGGTGTGTGTGTGTCCTGCGGTTTCCGCGTGTGTGTGCCAAAAAAAAGAGAAAATAAGGAAAAGTAAAAGCCGCCAATTTTGTACGTAATGAGAGAGTACCATAGGCAAACATTTACATTCAAGTCCTTTAAGCTTGATAAATGAGTGGGCCAGTTGAGTTGATACGGGTGAACAGTAGGCATATGTTTGGGTACAGGCTTAAACTTCCTAACTGAACCGGGACATGTGGCGTATGCACAATTTTGTTGATTATCGATGCGGGTAGCTGCCTCAATTAACCAGATTTTTTCCGGCTCATGCCGGTTTCATTGGAACTTTGGTACAAAAAAATAAATATATTTATATATAAATATCAACTTTAATCACAAATACATATTGTTATTTATGCGAGGCCTGATTAGGCCGAAGACAAATTGTAATCGATATATATTCTACTTAACAATAATTGCTTGTATGTTTCCAAATTGATATGTCTTATCAACATTATATCTATCCATATTTATAATTTTATGTCAATACCTTTTATTTGAGTTCGAAGTTCGCTAAATTTAATGATGACCCTGGTAGTGTTATTGGCAACAACTGACAATACATGCAACTATCAATAGATGTCAGCATGAAATTCGTCTTTGGCTTTATAATGCCGATTATACTTACTCGTGTATAGTGTATCGTATATCGATACAGGCAGTTCGGCAGGCAGTTAGCAATATCAACAACTAACTGCCACTTCTCAGGTATTGAGTGACTCGCTGACTTCGGAGATTTTGTTGTCTGCATTTCATTTTCATTTGGCAGCCACTGTACAAATGTCAAAAACAATTTAAAATGCCATTTTTACATGACGATTTATTTGTTGACATGTTTACAGGCCCATTCTCCCAAACAGTTGAGCGAAGATTTTACATTTGCCAGCAGCAGGAAGAGAGCTGCACAGCTGCACAAAAAACGGCCGTTGACAATCGTCAGAGATTCAAACGAACATCGTGCTTTTGCTACTGGTGCTGGTGATGCGGATGCTGATGGTGCTGCTAAGGATGGACGCAGACAGATTGCGTGTTTTGTATGGCCAACTACAAACTACATAGTATGTATTCATATTAACAACAATAGCAACACTGAGCACAACTACAAGCAGCTTTAGCACTTGTCGGCCTAGCTGTGCCCATCTATAAATCTGACTATAGCAAAGCCATCCACAACAACAGCAACGAGCAACAAGCAAGAGCAGGATCAGCTGCCAAATTGAGCATTGCCCAGTTTTTGGTCAGACCACGGTAGCTTCTTTTAAAACTCAATTTGTGCTAATAAATCGCCGAAAAAGCATTTTGACAGCTTATGATGCGCAATGGTGCGCGCATAAATCTTGACGTTTTTTTTCCTTTCCCTCTCTCTGTGCCATTGAATTTCCAGTGAAAATAGCGCGCGCGGCTTTTGCGACAATCGGCAAAGTGAATCCAAGTGACCAGTTGAACAGTTGACCAGGCAAGGACCTGAAGGTGAAGCTGTGTGTTGCGTTCACGACGACGGCTTCTGCCGGCATTCGTCATTATTTGTTCATTTTTAGCATTTAACATTCCGCCGAAGTACAGCGAGCTGCGCTGCTCAAAAACAAAAGGTAACCTCGATCCTACTACCTTATCCCAGTTGTTTTGAATGTGCGAGGGGGAAGAAACAATGGGCAAATATCGAGAATCAACAATCGAATTAGATATGTATTCAGGTAATCGTTTACAGTTCATTTTGGCGATTTTTGATAGGTACTTCATTATTAAAATAATGCAACAGCAAGTTGAACTTTCTATTGAAATGTGATCAGATATTGTAGATTTATAATTTTGCTTTTCTTATAAATTGTTCACATTTTTCTTTCAATTTTATTTTAGTAATTCGCATCGCAGTAAATTTAAACTTTCGTTTTTATACCCTTAACCCATTGAAAATGGGTAAAAAGGGTATAATGGATTTGTGCAAAAGTATGTAACAGGCAGAAGGAAGCATCTCCGACCCCATAAAGTATATATATTCTTGATCAGCATCAACAGCCGAGTCGATATAGCCATGTCCGTCTGTCCGTCCGTCCGTCCGTCCGTCTGTCCGTCCGTCCGTCCGTCCGTCCGTATGTATGAACGCGTCGATCTCAGAGACTATAAGAGCTAGAGACTCCAGATTTGGTACATAAGCTCCCCGCGCAGTACAAGTTTGTTTTAGATTTTCGATAACTCTTCCCGTTTCCGATATACACATGTAATCGATAACAACAAAATCTTCAATTTAGAAAACTTTTTGATGCAGTTTGAAAGATTAGACTAAATAAAGACAATCTGTGAAAATTTTATTGAAATCGGTTGAGAAACACTGGAGATATGGAGTATTGAAATTAAGAAGGTATGCCCTATACGCGTATACATACAGACACTCACACATACTTGCAAGCACTGACTGTATGCGTAAATTATAGGGTTAAGGGTATAGTCTAGTCGGGATTTCTCGACTAGAGCTTTCTTACTTGTTTTAAAATACTTTATGTAAAATTCTTATACATTTTTTTAATCCCTGAACCCATAGCAAATGGCTAAAATGGGTATAATGGTATTGTGCAAAAGTATGTAACAGGCAGAAGGAAGCATCTTCGACCCACAAAGTATATATATTCTTGATTAGCATCAACAGCCGAGTCGATATAGCGATGTCCGACTGTCCGTCCGTGTGAATCAACGCGTCGATCTCAAAAACTATGACAGCTTGGCACTCCAGATTTGGAACATAAGCTCGCGTAATCCCTAGGCAGTACAAGTTTATTTCAAATATTCGATAGCTCTTCCTGTTTCCGATATACACATGTGATCGATAACAATAAAATCTTGAATTTGAAAAACAAAACAATGACAATCTGTGAAATGGATGAGAAATACCGTATATACGGAGCATTGAAGTTAAGAAAGTATGCACTATACGCGTACACACACATACTTGCAAGCAGTAACTGACGGCGTAATGTATAGGGTTCAGGGTATAGTCTAGTCGGGATTTCTCGACTAGAACCTTCTTACTTGTTTAATGAATTGTACTCATTTTGAAAATGTGATAATTTTTGCGTTTATGTTAATAGTTTTAGAACAAACTTGATTAAATTTGACTGGGGATAAACCGTTGAAAAGAAATTTAATAAGAGGAAAATAGTATAGTAGTAGTAATAAAGTTAGTTAATAAAAACATTAACAGTATCTTTAACATTTCAACAAAAACTCACCTTGTTAACTTTCATTAGAAGCAACAACTTTCTAGCCCATTGTCCAGCTACAGTTAAAAAAACATTTCGAATTGTATTTCGACCGGTTCCTTGACCATCTCCGTATACAGTTTTCTACTCGCATTGTATTCAATTTTTGTCAACAACTTTTGAGCTGGTTGTTGTCGTCGCAGTGTCTGCAACAAATTTAGAGTGTCTTTCATGGTAGGGAGAGAAGGGTAGAACTATGGCTAAACGTGCGCCTGCCCGCCCCAAAGTCTAATTAATTCCCCATGGGCAACACTTTTTCAGCTGGCCATAACTTGGCGAAGATTTGCATAGCATTTAAATGGAAAGTGCTTCGATGCTTGGGTGCATGAGAGAAAAATCAGTTCGAATGGAAACATTTGCCAAGTAGGAATAAAAGAAACTACTACACACAAAGACACACACACACCTAAAACAAACACAGGTGTTCAAAAATACACAATTTTTCAAAGAGTACAAACAACTTTTTTTCATGCACATGACAACAATGCGCACACACAGTAGCTAGGAGGAATACGCCTCATCCAGCTTGGCCAGCCTCAATGTCTACTGACTGGCTGGCTGCTCCAGTTTTGGCTGCTTGTTTTGTGCTGGCCCCCGGTCAAAGCGAAATCCAAGAATTCCAACTGTGCGCTCAATTGTTGGAAGGCCCGAACCGAACAGCTCAAAGATTCTTTATAAGCGCGCACAAAGTCAAAGACAATCAAAATATTTGCATATTACCAATTTTATATGCAAATACCCCGTGTCAGTCGTGAGCCGCCCGTCGACGCAATGGCTACGACTCGAAGGGAGGGAGTCACAGTCCAGAGACAAGAGTCAGAGTCGGAGAGTCGAAGTCTTAGTCGGACTTGGACTTGGACTCTTTTTGGGGCCGCTTTGGCGGCTTGTATGTAGATGGCCTAATGCAAGGAACTTTACATTCTTACTTTACACAGTGAAGCGGCAACAAAAAAAAAGCACAACAGACAAAGAGTCATCCCAATCCATGGCTCTGTTTGGCACACACGTGGTGTGACAATCGCACATAAAAGTGCATTGGACCTTGGCCACAAGTTCGCAGTCCAAAAAAAAAGTGTTTAGAGATTCAACGGCATGTTAGGGGGGAAAGTATACGCGAGTTCAAAAGTGCTTCAAGACTTATGAATTGAGGGAAGGGTTAAAGCAGGGGGAGCAGTTGGGATCTACTGAGCTCAAATATACATAAACCATATGGACAATTAAGGGCTTCCGCAATATGAAAACGATCAACATGAGCAATATATTTGAAGTAATTATATTATGTGAGTAATTGAGTGTTTAATAAAGAACAAGGAAGAGAATTGCACAGAAGATTGAATGCCCTAACAAAGTATATCTTTACGGTATGGTTAGGCGATGTTGATTTGCCAAATGATGGCAAATGAAGAAAAAAATGGTGAGTTAAAGAAGAGTTGTAAAGAAAGATTATTAACTTTGAAAATCCTTCGATATATGTTCTTCAAAATACTCTCTAAAGTTTTAGAACTTCATGCTAGGAAATTAATAACTTGGATATAATAAGTTTACAAAATAACTGCAATGATCTGTGCGCCGAAACTGCGAAAACCTTTTTAGCATAAGATAAAGAATATGTTTGTTTCTTTTTTAGCATAGCTGTTATAATGCAATATTTTATATATTCCACAGAGCTTCAATCTTTTCGATTGTTTACTCAAAGGATTTTATTTTTTTTAACTTTTTTTTTTTTTTAATAAGTTGCAAACAACATAAATCAGAGTATGAACAAACCAAAAGCGTCAACAGCTTGCAGCCATTAAGAGTATTTTTTATTTATATTTATTTTCATTGTTGTTGCTACTAGCAGCCATCAATCCATTTAATAAACACCATTTTTGGTTTTGCCAACCATTTTTTAAGCCATTTTTAATGCATCGTAGACCCTGGACCATGGACCACGGACAGTGGACCGTAGAACACCAACAATCAATTAAGAAACGAATCAAAAAAATCGAACAGCTGACCCCGGTTGCATGACAGATAAAGCAAATGGAGTAGGAGTTGGAGTTGGACCTGGATCTGTCAGCTCAACAAGCTTAATGCGATTTATACGAACTGAACGAAACGGCTGTTTCTCTTAATTGGTCGGGTGGCCGCAGTCAAGAAAATAAAGTTGCTTGTTCAACATGGAGAGCAGATTACTCTGTCGTAGGCTGCAACCAGGGTTGGGGTGATCGGTTATGTCGTTTAATGCCATTTTCATAGACAAGTCAAACAGTCGGCAACAACCAAAATAAAAGCAAAAATGGCAAATGAATGATTAATTAAAAATCTTTATGGTCGCACAACAGAAAGCTGTTTGCTTAAATTTTTAACATAAATTGCACGTTTTTTAAATTTCAAACGCATTATTTCGAGTTCGTTAGCTTTACGAATACGAAATGTATCCCCAGTCCATCCCCATTACTTTTTCTTTACCTATCCCATCACTAACGCGCTGTCTGCGTTAGCCACAATGCAAATAGCATTGGGAAAACAAAAAAAATATATATATATATATAACTGTGCATATAATCCCCGCTATATCAGTGGCATTTGTCGCCCCTCTAGCTATCTCGCTCACACGCGCGCCCATTATGCAGATAAGCTAACGAAACTGACGATGGCCAAATCCGCAAAGTGCTCTGTTGACTTACTTAATTTGCAAGTGTCCAGCCCAGGGAGTGGAAAGGAGATGATGCAGAGGGAGGGAGAGAATTCACAGGTTCGTCTGGTTGCACAAATTTTAATTTCCGCTAAATATTTCGACAGCTTCTTCGCATGGCAAATTAACAAAAAAAAAATATAATAATAAGGAAGACTTTTTTGACGACTTCAAAGAATCGCGGAACTTGACTGCCCTTCTTATAAAATAATTTAGCTGCCATAGAATGCACTGGCCACTTAATCAGCATAAAAATCGTCTTGGCAGTCAAATTTAATTAAATAATGTTCAACATTTGAGGCCACTTGCACAATTAGCTAGCAAGTCCGATGAGTAAATGAGCAGCTAAGCGGCAAAGTGGCGACACCTGTGGGACGTTTTTTTCGGATCCCAAATTAGAACAGGCAGTGGCGTAGCTGCCAAAGGGATGCCTAATTCGAAGCAAAAAAATTTCTGACACTTCTCTTCCGTCCCCTTTTGAGACTACGCTCCATCTGTCGAGTCTGAGCTCGCATCAAACTTCAAAAAGAAATCAAATTAAATGTGTTAAGCGGAGCGTTGATACAAAAAAAAAAAGACTGTGAAAATGTGAAAAGATACTTGTAAATACCAGGAAAAAAAGGTCAAAGCGCGTTAAATTTAAGGGATTTTTATCATCATTTTTTTTTGCTGGCCTTTTTGGTTTCTGTTTAAGAGGGTTGGTGTTGAAAATTGACACTTGAAATTTAGCTGATGAGAACTAGATCAGGGGAGGGAGCCCAATTTGCAGTTGGACCCTTACAATCAGATAAAGCTGACGCAAATGCAACTTGGCTACAACAACAACAGCAACATCAAGAACATGCCCCCACAATGCTAATGACAATATAACAATAATGGAGCGAACATCATTGCAACAATATGACGGCAACAGGAGACACGTTGCAGAAACAGTAGAGCTGAGTTGACATTTCGCTAATGTTTGCTGGGTTTGGTTGAATTGTTGAATGTTGATTGCAGCTGCGATGCGCTTTTAAATGCCTTCACGCCTCATAAACAGACAGACAATCTGTTTTGCCGAACAATCAGACGACAATAACTAGGCGCAGCATATAATGAACATTAAACTTAGAGGCAGATGGCAATATTTGAATGCTTAAGTCTAAAAGATACGTAATTTTAATAAAAGAGATGATTTTTGGAAAGGATATTCAGGCAAAGAAATTTTATTAAATGTCAAAGAGCTTAAACTTTCACAATACCAAAGAATAAATTACAAATTAAAATAAAAAAAAAAACCAAAAACAACAAAATATAAATGACATTTAGTATAACATTGATTAAATTAATTTTTAAAATATTTTTTCTCTAAGAATTTTACTTAAGTTTTAATAATAAGCTTTAAAAATAAGACTTAAATATTGTAAATTATTTATTTATAATCCAAAAGTGCAAATGTAATTTGAATGTAAACATATTTATTATGAAATATCAATGCAAACCGTATGGAAAAACTTAAAGCTAAGCACAAACAAACTTTAAATTTCTCGATAAACATAAGCAATACATCAACAAGTCAAGAAAAAGAAATAAAGAAACCATGCAAAAGAGCAGAAAAAATGCCTAATCATATTTTACTAATTTTAAACAATGATTTTACCCCCTTTTCAAAACGGCGCACGCTTCTCTTCGTATGTATGTGCGATGGAGTGTGTATAAACAATAACAGCAGCACCAACAGCAGCAACAACAACAAATCGGAAATCAATTTCAACATTGTATAGTATAACTCACAAGGCATCAGCAACAACAAAGCACAGTGTAAACTAAACTGAATCAGGAGTGTTGCCATATGGTGCCACCTTTTTGGCTAGCTATCACGCAGGGCGGAAAAACCACACAAAGGGGACAGAGTGAGAGAAACTGAAACTGAAACTGGAACTGGAGAGGTCGAGGTCTGGCCGCGCGTGGGCGTCAGACGCTCGAGGGTCGGGCTCGTTCGAAAAGATTAGTAAAGTTATATATGGGAATGTCTTAACCCCATCTAAACAAACAAATTTTTGGCTCGAAGCGCGACGGCTGCGTATGAAAAATATTCCAGCTATTTAAAACGTGCAAAGTCTGCCAAACAATAAAACGACAATTTAATTTCATGTCTGCTGCCACATGCCAGAGTTGTTGGATGTTGTTGTTGTTGTTATTATTACTGTTCTTGCCATCACTTGATCAGCCAAGAACAGGAGAGAAACATCTCCAGCCGATTAGCGTAAATTTAATTTTCTGTGACACACATTAAGCTGCAGAGCCTCCCATCCCCAATCCAACTTGCTTAATTGCGCTCATTATTATTGGTGTATAACATAACGACTATTTTCAGTTCCAAGCAACAACAACCCTCTGTCCCCTCAACCCCCTTGTGCACGACTGACAGCCGTTTGCATTTGGGTTTTATTGTTCCATGGTTTGACGAGAAAGAGTTCCTCTAAATTGGCGCAAAACGTAAAATTGTTAAATTTATTGTTGTTGTTGATCTCGTGTTTGGACTTTAATGTTTGGCGCCACATAAAAACCATTTGGCGTGAAAATGGCTAAACGGGCCAGTCAGATAATATTTTAAAGTGTGGGAATGCCGTCACAGTAGAGAGAAAGGCAATATATCAAAAATAAAATACAAACATAAAATCATGCATATTTTTAAAGAATAAAAATGTTTGAAATAAATTGTCAATATTTTAAACAGATAAGGGAAATGATTTTAAAAGAAATCGACAAGTATATGAAAATTTTATTTTCACAAAAAAAAAAAGTTAAAAAAATAAGATTATATTAAATTCGATCCTTTAAATGGCATAAATAGTAAGAAGATGAAAACAGTGTGAAAATAAATAGAAAAAATGAGAAAAAGAAACCAAAGGCATGATAACGTTTTCTTAATATGGTCATTTAAGGTTGTTAAATTGTTATAATTCTAATGTTTATTGTTAAAATCATGTTAATATTGTTTTGTGTCTTAACACAATAATTAAATAATTTTTCAATATTTTTAACCAAAATAAGGCATTACCTTTTTTATTTTTTTTTTATTATTTGTTTAATCAATACATATATATGTATAACTGATGATGAAGAACTCTAGAACTCCAGTTAGTGGAAATGTTATAAGAGGAAAGAAAATCAATTTCCTTTACAGTTTTGAAACATAATCTTTTGGTTTTTTTAATTTTTTCTTTTTACCACATATTAATTTGTTCACTATATATGTTGTTATTCAGCTATTTTTATTAATCTTAATTGACTTCAGGGTCACAATTGATCACAGATGCAGTTACAATATTATTAATAATTGTTTTGTATAAAATTTTTTATCAAATATGTATGTAATCCCCATCCATTGTTCTTAAAACCCCTTTCTGACTCACTCCCACAAAAACTCGGAATCATTCAGCTACTTAGCAACCGCTGTGCTCGTGTTCGTTGAACTTTTGACCACCAATTAATCAAAGCAAATTTGAACAAAATTCATTTGTGCAACATATGGCAACAACAACAACAACAAGAGTAACCAAAGCAGACTGCTTTTTGTATGTTTGTTGGTGACACGACTGTTAAGCTCCCACTCCAAACGAATGCAAATGAATAATTCACTTTTAATTAGGTTTTTACACATTTCGAAACGAAACGAAATGAAATGAAACGCAAAACTTTGATTTCGCCTGGCATTTGTGGCCATTATAAATAATTTTGTATAATTAGACAAAGTTGCCGGCCACAGTTACAGTTTGACATATGATCTGCTGTTCCCCATTCCCCGTTCCCAGCCCCACTTTAGCCCGCATACTGTGGAGTCATTTACCCAACCATGGTGCTTATCTTGTAAAGAGAGAAATATCCTTTGCTGCCGGGCTTAACTTTAAGGCCTGTTGACACGGACACTCTAAAAGGGCGGACAAAAGCCTTTTTGGACTACTATCTGGCTAAATTAGCCACAGAGTCTCATAAATTTGGGCAATGACAGCGTCCCATTGTTGTTTTTGGGAGGTCACAGTCTGGCCACAACTATTGGCAAGTTATTTTAATGCACTAAGCCAATTAGTGGGCGGCTGACTTTCTCTTGGTTCATTTGTGGTCGATGGCATCTTGGATCACACTGCAACCCCGCCAATGTCATCAGGCACACGTGTGCGTAAACTGAAAACGGAACAACTTAGAGGAAAAAAAGTTGTTCATCAAGCCCACTAACACTAAACGTGTCAAAACTTTTATAATATAGTCGCTCATATATCTGTGCAACGCGTCCACATAAATCCCAACAAAAGTTCTCAGCTCCAAAGGCAAGACAATATGTCCTCATGGCCAAAGTTTAAATTACTGCACAGGCTGTGACAAAACAGGCTCACCAAAAAAGGGAACCATGTGTGATGAATCTTTGCACAGAGAGGCACAAAGAGTTGGGGCCACGCAACGTTTCGATTTACTTATGATGAAGCATGATGTGGCCGGAGTTCGAGATGGACAAAATAAATCGACAAAATTTTCGAGCTAAGATCAAGTCCTGTCTAATATATTTCTTAGTTAGTCTTGCCCTAAGATAGTTTCTTAGATGTATGTATCTTTTTACAGCTATATGCTATCAGTTCAAATTAGCGTTTGGGCTTGGAGTTGATGGCAGCCAGTCAGGACAATAAGAAAAAAAACGAGTTTAGTACATAAAGTAGTCATAATATTGATGTAAATATACTTTTAATAAATTACACATGCAAAGAGGTTGGTTACAAACGAATAGTTCAAAACTTAAAAGAATAAAGTTCTTAAAGCAGATGCTCGGAATCCATTAAACCCTGCCATACCCTTTAATATTATGGTGTCTTATTACGCCGATCGACTGCAGGCTAATTCTCAAAAACCAATATCAAAAAATTAAATCAGCTTTAAAATCTTTGCAAGTTGTTGTAGTACTTGCAGTTTAAAAGCTAAAAACCAATAATATAGTATTAAGTGTAAGCTAATTAGCACTCGACTCCATAAATCACACTATCTGCTCAATGAGGATAATATCAATACAAATCATGCAACTATCTAAATATTTCTTCACTTACTTCAACTCACGCCCGCATCTCTAGGAAAACAGCAACAAGAACAGTAGCAGCAAACGTGCAACATTGTCTAATATAACTTTAATGGTCTTTGTGTTTGTTTGTCCGCCTTGATGCGTGTGTTAGCCCCAAGAAGTATGCAACATAATACGAGGGCGCAAAGCGGTCATTGTCGCGCTGAGTGACCACAACAAATTGAGCTTATCATTGACGGATTAACACTAAACACACACACACACACACATACCGAACGAGAGAGAGAGAGAGTGAGGAAGAAAGGAGTGCGAGTACGAGTATCTCTGCCACTTGTTTTTTTGTATGGACACTGTCTGGACAAACATAAATCTGCCACGTAGTTGCTGCAAGGTTGCAAGGACTAAAGCGTAAATTAGCGGCGCCAGCAAAAGCATATTGATGAAGCGTTAAGACCACAACTGACCCATGGCTTGAGTCTCAAAGTGGGAAAGTGGGATTGGAATTTGAGATTTGGGATTGGGTCGGCTAAGTCAGAGTCAGCAAGTCACACAGCATGTATGTATGTATGCATGCATGATGTAAGTGGAAAATCAATGCCGACATCAGTGGCAGGCAACATGACAAGTTGAGCCCTTTAAGCCGCAAGTTATGCTAGCCACGCACACCCAAAACAGGGTTGTCGTGTGAGGGTGTTTGGGGGGTGCCCCGGGGGTTGACTTTTTTTGTTGCTGTCGCTGTTGCTGTTGGTGTTGCTCGCCTGCGTTTTTCTGTCACTTTGTGCAAATGTGTCCTTGCAAATCCTGTTAAAATTGCATTTGGAACATGTCAACATTGCGCTGGCAACCGAAAAAACCACAAAAATAAAGGAACACCTCCCCCATTTCGAGAACCCGACACCAACATCCTAGCACTCTGGCATGTATTTTTTATACACTTTTACTAGAATGATTTTTTATTGTACATTTTGCTTTTGTTTTGTGCGAATTTCGTGTACATTTATTTCGCTTGTAATTCATTTGCATTCATATTTACATGAATGTATCGGAGAGTTTTTCCTACTCCTCGTTTGATTTTCACCACTGCAACATTTGTCAGGGATTTGTGTGGGATTCACATTTTTTTTTCTTCTTTTTCGTTTTTTATGTTTTTATGTGAGTCGCAGATGTTTGACTGCGTTTGGTTTTGGTTTGCTGGTTGTTGCTGCTCGGAATTGGAATTGGCCCTGACACTTGTACTGCGGTTTCAATTAATTTGAAGGCGTGGCTGAGATTTGGCTGGGATTTGGGGAGATATTGAGAAGAAGAAGAGAACGAGAGCAGGTGCAGATGCGAGTGGAATGGGAAGATGGTATAGAAATCTATGCAAGAGACAGTTGTGAAGCTTGAAATATAGTTAGTAAGCGATTAAACGGAAAGACTGGGTAGTACTGACAGATGATTAAGTTAACTAACAAAGTAACAAACTGAAGATGCCTTCAAAATATTTTTTGTGTTTATCATTGCATAAAATTCTCATTGACAAATGCATAATTTCCATCATTTGACTCAATAACAACTTCAAAAAAGATTCATAGGATATGGTAACTCAAACAGTTATTAACATATATATTACTTCATTTTTATATGACCATGACTTATACCAATGATTGATGACTAAGCTTAAATCTTCCATATCTCCGGTGTTGCTCAATCAATTTCTATACAAATTTCACAGATTTTTTGAAAGCCATTCCCAAGTTTTCCAAATTGTGTTATCGGAAACGGAATGAGTTATCGATAATTTAAACTTGTGCTGGAGTTTATAGCTCTCTTTAGTATTTGTGATCAGTGCGATGGACAGACAGTTATGGCTATATCGACTCGGCTGTTGATGCTGATCAAATATATATCCTTATGGGGTGGGAGATACATCCTTCTGTGTGTTACATACTTTTGCACAAAACCATTTTACGCTCTTTATCCATTTTCAATGGGTTCAGGGTATAATAATTACATTATAAGTATTTAAAAAAAAAAACCAAAACAGAAAAATTATATTAGTGTATTTCGTTTTTAAACATATACTGATTAAATATTGAATATATTTTAGTTTGGAATATTTCGAGTCTCAACTTTTTAACATATTTCTAGTAATGTTTATTTATGCTTTGAAGAGTTCATACATTTTTAAATATGTTTCCGAAGCTTCAACCAAAATCATTCAAATTCAGCCAAAGAAAACTCAATTCTTGACCAGTCAAGATAGCAGAAAAAGTTACTAAATTATTGAAAATTGTGTTTGCCAAAAATTATTAAAGAAGTGTGTGTGAAAAGAGCCAAAAACGCTTCTTGGCCACTATATAAATTAGCTGTCAGGCCAAAATGGCACTCGGTTAATGGCCAACTTGTACACATACACACACATATATATATATACATTTCATACATGCGTGAGCACACAGCCACGCCCATGCCCCTCAAGCTCCCCTATCACATTGGAGGCCATAAAAAACAAAGACAAGTATTTAATTTTGTAGCGAAAAGCTGACAAACTAAGAAATACAAGCAACACAAAAAAATACATCAGGGTGGCAGAGTGAGAGAGAGAGAGAGCGAGTGAGAAAGAGCGCGCGAGAGAGAGAGAGAGGAGTGAAGTAGGAGACAGCAGGCAGCACATAAATAAAATGAAAAATCTACTGCTAGCCAAATGCAGTTGAGTTCGGCAAAAAGCGAGCTAGCTGTACATATGGCTGAAGTCTCGCGACACTTGGTTACCCCAACCCACTTCCCACTCCCTTCCATTCTGAAGTGGCGTCCTCCTCTATGTATTTACCCAACCCGCGCCATATAGTATTAGGCACATAATGTAGGCTACCTAAGTAGAAGCTGGAGCTCGAGATACAGCGCATGCGTCGAACTAGGCAACTCCCTAGCTATCCCACTCGCTCGCACTCCCTCTCTCTCTCACACACTGTTTGGTAATAAACCAAGCGATGGTTGGAAATTATAAAGTGCAACTGTGTGCAGGAATTCTTGAAATGTAAATATAATGAGCAAAAAATTAGCCATGGAAGACTACGCGTCACATCTCTCGCTGCTTAAAGGTCCAAACATGGTCACAAGCTAAATTTACTAGGCACCAATTAAAGACATGGTCAAAGACAGCTCCGGAGAGGATATTGCGGGTGTGGTGACGGGGAACTACTTGACGGGCACTTCTGCACCCATAAAACATGACAAAAATACTTTTTTTTGTGGCTACTCAATTTTTATTTTACTTCAACACTTTAGAAGTTTTTTTTTTTTTTGCGCAAGTAAATTGCAAGCAAATATTTTATTTAGTTAGTAAAAAATATAACAACGCTTCAAAATCACAACCAAAATTTTCTAGAAAAAAAAATCGTTTTTTTTTTTCAATTGGCAAATGGTTTTTTGTTGCAGTTAAAGTTCTCTCTGCTGTAGTCATTGTTGTCAGTTTTTTAGTTACTGTTTGTTGTTATGTGTGCTTTTTATGCAGTTTATGTTGTAATTGTTGTTGCTGTCGTATTAATATGCTGTGCCACAACTATTTGGCTTCACTGCATAGTCCGACAGTGGGCTCAAAAGCTTTATTGCACATGGAGCAGAATATTTGTTAGTTCTCTTTATACAAATAATATATGTATATCAAGAATATTGTAAACAATTCCAATAAAAAATAATAATGAAGCTAATTAGTCAGTTGAATATTAAACCACAAATAAAAGTTTAAAATAAAATAGTTAATAATAATTATAAAATGTGGCAAGAATACTAAAAGGTACATAGAATTGTGTATATTCTTTTAAAAAATGCATTAATTTTTTTACTATGAAAATGTTGTAATAATTGTCAGAAAAAAAATTCACTTTACTAAAAAAAACTACAATTAAATTAAAATCAGCAAAAATAAACTATACAAATCTTATAGTATCTTATCTTATTGTATATTAAATATATTAAGCCCGGTAATCTAACGAATATAATCAATACATTTTTGTAATGTTTATAATTTTTTAATTAAACTGAAAAACCACATGTGTGTATTTATTTATACTACCAAAATAATGTCTTAAAATGTTTATATTACTTTAGTTATGAGGGAAAACTAGTTATCGCAAAACTTTAACTTTTACGACCCATTTAAAACATATTTTTATGGATAATTTTACTTTTCATATGGCTTTTTTCGCCAACAAATACCAATAAATACCACAGTAATGTGCTATATTAAGTGTTCGGCCAACAGACAGCAAAAAAAAAAGAAGAAAAAATACTAAAAAAAAAAAAAGAAGTGACTTGAAGATACTTGTAGCCACTGCCCATGCTAACAACAATAACAAGAAGAAGTATAAGAACACTAACAACAACAGATATAGCAATAACAACAAGAACAAAAAAAACAACAGCAGGCAAGCCAAAGTCAAAATGCTTCCCATACGGTTTATTTACACAAAATGTCAAGAGACGATGGAAGGGAAATAGAAGAAGAAGAAGGTGAAGTGCAGGGAAGGCAGAAGTGCGGGGACCAGTCCCAGGTGCTGGCAGACAAACAGGCGTACAATAACCAGCAGATAAACAGACAAACAGGCAGCAGCGGCAACAGCAACAGCAACAACAACAACAGCAAAAAAGAGACATGCAACCATTTTGGAATAATAATGCACAAAAACAAACTGACTAAAGAGGTAAACATAATGTAAAACACCAGCAACCAGAGAGGGGAGACAAACAGAAGCAGCACCAGTACAAATACCAGTAGCACTCACAGCTGTGTGAGAAAGAGCGAGCTGGCACACAATCAAACCGGTTCAGTAGCACTGACCAATCAGAATGCCGCACACCAGAGGCGTTGACTGAGCAAGCGACTGCGCAGCAACTGCAGCAGCCAAGCAGAGCAGCAGCGACGCACACACTGCGTTGAGCACAGACTTGAACTGGCTTCGAAAACAGTTGGTCCAGTTGGACATTTACAGCGCGTACGTGCGGGTGCTTTGGAAAACCGAAACAAAAAGGAGAGCTGAGCCGTGCGTTAAATATTTTGTGTCGACGCGCGCGCGTGTTTTAAAAATACCCATGTACACATACACAGATGTGTATACATATACATATACATACATATGTATAATTTAATTAACTTGTGCCAATTAATGTGTAATGTGTAATTGAATTTATCATTACAATCACAATTACTATTATTGTTAATCAAAGTGAAAGTTAACACGATATGCGGCTGACTAGTGCCAAATTCTTAGCATATTAACTGCAGCAACAGCAACAGCAACAGCAACTTATAATAGTTAACGAAAAGTTGCAGATGGAAAGCAACGCATTTGTTAGCAGCCATTTGCCATCACAAGCGCTTGTTGTACTATCGGAGGCCGCTTCCGGTTTGCATGAGGCACTGCGTGGCCAACGTCCGTTTCCAGCGAGAGTAAGTAAAATGCCAATCAGTCTCCAAAACTTCTTATGCCAATCAAGAAACTACTATAAACGCTCGCGCCCAATTGCTGCGCTGTTTTTGTTGTTCTTATTGTTGCGACGGCGACATATTTATGACAAATCATAAACTGAACGGCGGCTGTTCAGTAGTAGTTGTAGTAGTAGTAGTAGTAGTAGTAGTAGTAGTAGTAGTAGTAGCCGTGGAGTTGCCAAAAGCTCGAGATCACAGATGCTATAAATCAGCAGCACACCGGGCACCAAGAACTGCACACAAAACAATGCGCATTGTAAAACAACAACAAAACCACACTAAACAATACACTGAAAAATACTTTATCGAATAAAAAAAGGTGAAAAAACAAACACAAGAATTATGCTAGTGCGTCGTAATGCTCGAAATATTAACTTAAGACTAAAGTCAGTCAACAAAACCTATATTTTATAATAATATCAAGTAAATGTTTAACACGTTGTAAAAAACATTTCTTTCATCATCATATCAACAAACTACATGTAAATTTATAAAACACACAAGATCTTACCACTTTAAAAATAAAAAATATCTTTAAAAGTTTTTTATATTGAACACTTTGTAAAATCAATTACGTTTTATCAGTTAAAAATATATATGCATATAAGCAAAAATCCTATCCACAAAATGTTAAACTTAACACTTTCCACAAATTCAAATATATCAAATGATTATTCTAACAACACAAGTAGCTCAAATTTTAATCTAAGTGTACGACTCGAGTCGCGATTGCAAGACAATCGAAAGTCGACAGTCAGTCAGATTCAGATTCGGTTTTTAGTTTTCGGTTTTCAGTTTTCAGTTCGGTTTAGTTGAGAAGTCGCATTCCTCGATCGACGAATGCGTTTGCAAACGCCCCATTGTGTGTAGATTTTTGCGATGAACAGATTTATGATAGCTACCAGAATCTACCAGCTTTGGTGGCTGGGATCTGTGATGATTGTTTCGTGGCTCATGGCTTATAGCTTCAGTCCAGTGAGTTCGCAGCGTTGTTGACTTCGATTGCCCCCGCCATGCCTGTCATCATTGTAAACATGAGCAATGATCTTGACGCTGATGCTACAAATGATGAAGAACTCGAACTCAAGATGAGCAGGCGGCTTGCACGAATTGGAATAACTTGCCAACAACAAAACTAACTTAACTGGTTGCTTGCTCGGCTGGCTTACCGGCTGCTTGCCATTCGATTTGAAATTGGAATTGGTATCGAACTCTGGTTGCATAGCATTGAGTAGCGTTAAGATATGTTAAACATGACAACAATATGTCCTGTGCTTGTAGATGCGAGTTGGGTGATATGATGAGCCGATCAGAAGAGATGCACTAGAATAGACAGAGTAAGACGGAATGTATTGGTGTTGTATAGAAACGTTGTAGAAAACCAAAATTTATAATCGTAAGACAGTTTTGATATTGTTTCCGTTTTCGACTTTTCCCAAGGGTTCACAGCTTCAATATATAAATAAATAAATTAAAAAATAGTTAAGTAAATCTTTAAATGTAAGTTTAGAGTTTCCGTAATTCTTAGAATTTCGGGCTATTTTGACCATTATATAATCCTCAAGGAAGGATGCATGAAATTTAACTTCTGGCCAAATAGAAAATTAACTAACTGCCTAAATATTGCTTAAGTTTTACAAAATAGGGAGAAGTCTGGATCTTAGAGGTCAGCAGGAAAAGAATCTGGCGACAAGCTTTAATTTTTTTATACCCAGAACCCATTAAAAATGGATAAAAAGGGTATAATGGTTTTGTGCAAAAGTATGTAACACGCACAAGGAAGCATCACCGACCCCCATTTTCTTGATCAGCATCAACAGCCGAGTCGATATAGCGATGTCCGCCTGTCCGTCCGTCCGTCCGTGTGAATGAACACGTCGATCTCAGAGACTACGACAGCTATTCACTCCAGATTGGGAACATAAACTCGCCTAATTCCTAGGCAGCACAACTTTTTCCAAATGTTCGATAACTCTTCCCGTTTCCGATATACACCTGTTATCGATAACAGCAAAATACTGAATGTGGAATACTTTTAAACGGCGTTTGAAACATTAAACGAAATAACGACAATATGTGAAATTTTTAGTAAATTCGGATGAGAAACACGGGAGATATTGAAGTTAAGAAAGTATGCACAATACGCGTACACACAGATACTTGCAAGCACGCATAAGGTATGGAGTTCAGGGAATCATATAGTCGCGATTTTTTTGACTAGAGCCTTCTTACTTGTTCCTTTTGGTAATTCAAACTTTCTACTAGTCAAGAACTTCAGTTTTATATTGATCATTTTCATATTCATTTCTTATTTCATTTTCAATTTGTTTTTTTATTTTTTATGCACTTTAAAATTACTACACTGATTAATATCAAGGCTGCAAAGACTCAACACAACACTTACACTTACATAAATATGACTAGTTCATCTAAAACATTTATGGTCAGCTTAATAACTTACAACTGAAAACCTGTTTTTCAAATATTTATTGCATATTTTCTCAAAACCCACAACAAAATAGCATTACTTATTACAACATTTTTTGTCAGTTTTTACTTTCAACACACTACAACTACCATGCGCACTATGGCCATACACACACTATAACAATAAAAATTAATAAAAACAAACCCGGCGAGCATATTAAATGCAATGTCAAATGGTTTAATGTAGAGCTGACTGGCTCTACATCTCGTGCACCATTTAACCACCCGGACAAAAGCTGAACAAAAAAGGAAAACAGGGAGAAGACAAAAGAAACCAACAAAAAAATCTAGTACTCACCTTAACAATTGTTGTAACCACAACAACGACAACAACAAAAACTGACCCCACAAAAAAAATGGCAGAGCCAGAGCTCAGAGCAACCCCGAGTTGAGGGTAAAATTATGAGCCACAGAGCTGGAACAACATATATGAAATGTAATATGTTATTTTTTTGCACTTATTACTACACTTATGGGTAGGTGTGTGTGTGTGTGTGTGAGTGCGCTTAATTTAATTTATAGCAATTCATCAAGGGGGCACAGGCAACGAGGCATGTAACAAGAAGTAATCGTGAGAGGGACAACTGACTAAAGGAATTCCTTGAAGAAGGAAATGATAAAGATAAAGATAACAAGTTGAGCCAGTTGAAAACTTATGAGAAGTTTCCTTTCTGAAGTATATATGATTTTGAATAGTTTGCAGTTTAAACAACAATTATATACTCTATATATACTCTACGACTAGAACAAAATCAAGTTTTCATTGAGTTGTCATTTAAGCTTTGCTATAAATCAACCATAAGACTTTGTATAGTTGCTTGTTATTTATATATTCAACACAAGTCTTGCCGTATAATTTCATCTTACGTATAAGTAATTAATTTTTAATATGCATTGTCACGAAGAAAAGTATTGAGAAAAATAAATAATATACATTGATAACTGAACTCTTCATTGTAATGTACTCTCACAATTTTGAACGCCTAATATCTCTTTAAAGGGAAGATTAATCGAAAACGTCGATTAATTTTTCTAACTCGATAACTTATTAGCAATATTGTCCGAAAATTTAAGACTATAATGATGATTCTTTGTAAGCTTGACATATTTTTGTGGTGAAAAATGTATGTATCAACCCTTTCCCGGTAGGACAATTATGAAAACTATTGAAACGATTTTGACAAAACTCTGCTGGCTTATTTTCTACACTCGGACAAGAACAAAGTTTAGTGCTCCAAGTATAAGAAATGTAAGAAATTTTCAGGCTTAAAATGAGTTACAGCCAAAGTTCTTGAATAGCTTTATTATTGTTTTATTTATTAATATTATTGTAACCTACACGAGGATATATTTTTGAAAGCATCAGGACATAAAAACGCATACTCAGAAAATCTTATTTTAATACTATTATATATAAAATAAATTTCACTACTTGAATACGAAAAAGAGATGCCTCAAAAGCGGTTGATGCCACCGCGCAATTGGAGGCCACAACAGCAGCAGCCCAAGTTGAAAGTATCGACTGTCAAGAGTTGGAAAGAGTCGGCGGAAGCTGAAGCTGAAGCCATAAACAGTTAGTTCGAGAAAATTGCCAATTGCTAAACGGTTGCTGGTTTCAATTTTGTTTGTTGCTGCCACAAATTGAGATTTATTTGCAATGGAGCTGAGAAGGCAGTTGTTTGAGTTGGTTTTTGAATGCTTTTTTTTGTATGTTTGTGTTGTATTTTATGGGCAAGTTAAGCGAAATTGGCAATTGTATGTGGACTTGTTGTTGTAATTAAGCTGTTATGGGTGTTGTTGCTGCAGCTGCTGGTACATTACACCAAATCTTCGACTCGCACAAAGTGACAAATGCCAATAATTCAAGTGTTAAAACACAAGAACAAACAACACGAACAACAAAGCGCATTATGCAAATCAGCCACCCTTGGGTAAGGGCAAAGAAATCACATGGCTCGTAACATTTGAATGCCCTCTAAACAAACGGGGCAAGTGCCACCTGCTGCACATAAATCACTGGCAATATTCTATAAGCAAAGTTTACATATTGCATTAAATACTCATTCACTGAATGCTGACAAATTCACAAAAGTTGACGCCTCCGGAGTGGTTGACCACTTGGACGACTCTCAACCCAAGCCCTCACCGCTCCCCTTTTTTTTGGATATGCACCATCTGTGCACGTGGCATTTAATCAGTGCCACTCATTGCCGGGGGGGCAAGCTCTAAATTTACTTAGCCAAGTTGCAGCTCATGCGGTTATACAACACTCCTGCTCCACAAGCCCAAACCAATAGTCAAACCCCCAAAGAACTCATTTACCACTGCAATTTATGCCCTTACATTTGTGTAATGTGTCAGGCGGCGAGCCTGACTTGCATTTGTTTAAAGCGACTCCAAGCAATGCTACAGATGACGATTATGATAACGATAATGATGATTATAATGATGATGATGGAGCTACTGATATGGTAACACTTGCCAATTTTTGGCTGTGTTCAGTTGCTAATTCTGTTGTGTCAACGTTTCGTTAAGCGTTAATTTATTGGATTTATATTGCCTTTGAATGAGATTGCTAAAATAAAATATATATATCTATATATATATATATATTTGTAACGTCAATATTGCCAACCTACAGTTGTAGAAATATATATTTATAAGCTTTATACATTGTATAATCGGCAAAATTTCCATTTGCAAAATGTAGTATTCCTTAAACCCAAGAAATTTATATAAAAAAAAAGAAATACATCAAAAATATTTTAGTTAAACGCAGAACTGTTTAAACAAGAATTTCATCGTTATAAATTTAAAGTTTTCCTAATTCGTTGAAACAGCGTTATAAAACATCTTAAGGTCTAAAAATGTTCTAATAGTGGCATAATATCAAAAATATCTATAAGTAATTTAGCTTAATAGTTTTAAAAACAATTATTTTTTAGTTTGTGCCAATAGAATGTGCAGATATAAAATATAAAAATAATAATAATTTAAAACTACCGCTTACAAGAGATCTTTTTTTTGATATTATGATTTATGATATTTATGTATATAATAAGAATATTTAGCAAAACATATTTATAAAATACTACTCACAAAATGATGTAAAGTTGTTGTCTTAACCGCCTTTTGACATGTTTACATCGCTTTTCACACTCTTTAAATTTACACGGATATAGGTTCCACTCTGAAGCTCGATTTCTTTAATTAGTTTGCGTGAGCTATGAGAAGCTAAGCAAGCGTAAAATTTGAGCATAAAAATGCACATAACGTGAATTGGGAAAAATGATGCCAGCTACATGACTTGGCACCAAAATTAGCCAATTATACAAGGTGGAAATGGGGATGTGGTGAATGTAAAAGGAAAGTAAAGAAGAAAGAAAAAAAAACGATAAATACAAATATTTAGAAATTAAACTTTCGATATTTAATGACCCAATATAATACCTTAATGTAAAATACCAAAAAAAAACTACAAGATATAAAGACTCAATAGCTAAGCCGCCTTAAAATATGCATCAAAATGTTTAATTTACGACAAATAAATGTTAAACGACACAAAATTGAGAGATTCAAAAATTACGATATCGCCAAACACATAAACTGTGTCATGTGAGATTTTTCTTTGTGTGTGTGTGTGGTGTGTGTGCCATCAATGGGGTGTAAAATAACGAGCAAAAATTTAGCAACATACAAAAGACTTTGCAAATGATATGGGTACCCGAGAGATTGTTTTGGGGGTGGGTTCAAGGGGGTTGTGCACGATAAAAACAGCAAAGGATAAACAGACAAACCGTTTATAACAAATTGAGCCTGATGAGGAGTGTGTTAAGCGTCTGAGACAAACACACACACTCTCACGCATACTCACACATATCAAACTAGACAGGAACATAAGCGGCGACATGTGTGACAAGTACTAAACTCAACTCCAACCACAAACGAAGTTTGCCAAAAATGAATTTACATACAAATTTGTCTGCAAAATGCGTTGAGAAAGTTATGCCAAAAAATGTGGGTGTGTGTTTTAGTTGGAATAAAAACACCAGACAAAAAAAATGCTTTAAAAAACTGTGCAAAAAAGAAACGATTCCAAATTATGTGGCATTAAAAGAAATAATATCAAAATGGATTAAAAATTCTTTTAGCATTTTAGTAAACAAAATTTAAATAATCAATTTCTTTGAATAGTTCGAAATCGTCTTTGTATAGTCAATACTTTTAGTTTTTAATGAAATTGTACTTTTATATTATTTAATTCCTTTTATTCTGCAATTTAGTAAATTTGTTTTAGTTTTCTTATTTTTAATAATTATTTATATTGTGGAATTTGTTTATATTTTAATTACTTTTTAAAATTGACTTTTAAGTGTAAATAAAAAAAAATACAAAGAAACTTCTTTTGGAACAAAAACATTAATAACAAAAACAAACTAATACAAATTTATGTAATAAAAACAAAAAAAAATTGTTTTATTTTTAATACAGATCATTTTTCTTGATGAAACCTTTCTCCATGCTATATTTTTTGTATACACAAACAATAAAGTCCTTAAAATACCTACCGTTGTTCCTAAGTAATGAATGTTCTGAAAGTAATGAAGACTTTAATTATGGAATTAATTTAATAAGTCGGCTTGTCTTTGTCATAAAATAAAACAATATCTAGAAATTTTTCCCCTACTCTAGTAATTAATTAGTTCTCACACTCAACTCATTAAAATTGTTTTTTCTGCGTTTCTTGTAGTTACCTGACGCCAAAGATCTACACAATATGTCACTAGTCGGCAACTACAGCACACAATTCCTGCACAACTTCCATCCGCATCTTCTGCAGACCCTCAACCATGGAATGCTGGCGGCAAATGGAGCTGCGGCCGCAGCAGCAGCCGCTGGAGCACCCGGTGGTTATTTTGCTAACGACCGTGCGGCGCTGGGGAAGCCGTCGGTGCTGTCGAATTTCTCACTGCCGTCGGCATTTTCACCACCCAAATATATTGGCATATCTCTGGATCAGGTGAGTGATAAAAACAGAGAGAGGGAGAGAGAGCAAGGCGTTGTTAATCGTGTGTAGATTGGCAGTTGTCATAAGTGAAATTGGAATATTTATTTTTGTTTTTGCAGAATCTATTCAATGGCAGCGAATCATTTCGCACGGATTCGGCCAGTCCCACGTGCACATCACACGAATCCATGGAGGGATCACAGGATTACGATGCCGTTGAAAAGGGTGAAAGTCCGCGCAGCAATAATTCTCAGGATCCAAGGGATTTGAGACGTAAGTTTGCTTACACCCAACCCAACACTCGACTGTTTATTTCGCAAATTTGCATGTTTGCGATAACGCAAAATAAAATACAAAAGTTGGGCTACATTTATTGTTGCCTTTTTTTGATCAAAATCTTGCTGTATTTGTTTCAATTTTACTTTTTTCCTGTGCAATTTTAACGCTTCAGTGGTTTAGCTTTGACTGACAGGCCAAAGACCTGATTCGGATGAGAAACTTCACTCGCACACACATTTTTTTATTATTAGATTTTTTCGTGTTCTTGAGCCAGACATTTAAATCAATTTTCGGTAAATATTTACCTGAGGGTTGCTTCCGCTTTTCGCCATTGCATTAAAGCTGCTCCCAATTTGCCCAAAATCTAGGCTAAACAAATTGCCTGCAAATGCGTCGCTAATTGGTGTCGGCAAAGAGCCGCCGGCATTAAGCGCCTTATGCCTAATGCCCAACAACTCAACAGCATATGAACATGATAAATACGAATGCAAAGTGAGCGGATTGAGTCTGCGGGGTGTGGTAGTGGCAAGAGCAGTAACAGAGCTAGTGCCAGGGGAAGTTGTGTCAACAAAAGTTTTCGAAATCAGTGGCGCAGCTGCTGACAGGTTTTGCGATTAATTCAATGAATTTTTCAAGTACTAAATACTACACTTGTGAATATTTACTAAAGCAACGATTAAGAACATTAGTATTTTACATTAATTCAAGTTAGAAGCTAATTTAATTATTAACCAACTCAAAACAAAGAAAATAACTGTTGACAGCATTTTTTTAAGGCTTGGAATTTAATATTAATCTAAAATAAATATATTTTGAGGCTAGGCGGAATGATTTTTGAACAAACTGAAAGCTAGTTGTCTTGAACTTTTTAAGAAGTTTTGGCTTAGCTAAAGGAAGCTAATTTTCGATATCTTCTGATTACATTTTTTCCTAATAACCTCAACCTACCATGCATTCAAATCTTCTTGAATTTCTCGACAAAACTTAAGAAATTTGTCTTCTTCTCGATAGTAAATTGGATAATACTGTTCATAGTTAATAGCTATAGTTAGTTAGTCGGATATACATATTAAGCTATCGGCAATAAACAAAAAATGTGCAGAGGTGCCACAAAAAGAAACTTTCGGAAGAGTTTCACCTTTCAACACCACCGACCCCGCTTTAAAACTTTTTAACAATTCGCTTTAGGCCAAACCTCTAGTGTTTTTAAGAGTAGACAGCTAACGGATATATTGAACAATATATTATATATATAACATATATTGCGTTATATAAAATAAAGTATTCGATGTATATTTTTGAACACAAATTTTACTAAACATCTCTATGAAAGTTCCTATAATAAAACTAAAATCTAAAACTGTTATATATTAACAGTCCTATTGACTACGTCACTGGCAACATTTACAACAATATTATCTGTTTGACTTTAATGTTTACATATCCGGTTAGGCAGTAAAACCAGTTATCCACACAGCACACTCCCCCCCCCCCTCCGCCACTCTCAATGTGTTATAGTCGCTCTGTTTAACTTATGGCTTTTGACAGTAGCAGAACTAAACTGAGCCCATAAATTAATTTAAATAAATAATACACTTATAATTAGCTACAGCAGCAGGAACAGCACAGCCTCCGTCAATAAAAAGCAATGGCTATAACTAAAGATAAATACAAGACTCGAGTACATCAGCTAAAGAAAGCACGCGTCAAAAGTCAAAGAGAGGCACTTGGGAAGAGTATTTGTATGTCTGTGTGTGTGTGTGTGTGTAGAAGGGTTACAAGGGTGCCCATAAAGTGTTTTAAATGTTGCAATAAGCTTATTGAAATGTAGCAGCCCTACTTTTTTGTGAATGCCACTTGACTACAAAGTCAAACCGCAGGCAGGCAGACAGGCAGACAGGCCGACAGGCAGAGGACGAATCCTTTACGTGCGGCACGAGGCAGCTAATTACTCAGGCTACAACTCTTCTTCCTCTGCTTCTTCTTCGCTTGCCACTTGAGCCAATTATATGGCAGCTAAAAGCTAAAGCTACCCCCAAACCAACCCTTAAACTTATAATGTTTGCTCATTTATTGTCAATGTTCGTTTTTTTTTTCACATATTTCTTCGCTACTTCGCTGTGTGTATTGGGTTCCTTCAAAGGATGCGCAAGTGTTACAAATCGCTTTGATTGCATTGTTGGTATTGTTATTACGCGAGCATTACTTATTATTATTGTTATTATTGTTGTTCGGATGATGTATTATGTCCACTGCACACTTGGAATTTTCATATTAATTCCTGCAATATTAATGGCAACACACATACACACACACACTCACACACAAACCATAAAACTCATATTTCATTCTGTTTGCGATATTTGGAATTTCTCCCATTTTGGTTGTGCTTGATTTCAACTAGCGATTTCAATGGCACGTGACTGTTTGAAATGCCGGGGTTATAAATGCATAAATACTCATTTGTGTTAGGTATTCAAATATATTGTATTTTGTTGTCTAAGCCAAAAATAAACAAAGCCTTTTTGTTACATACATATTAATCTGTTGACTAAGACAATTTAATTACTTCATCGTTTTGCATTATTAACAAGTAACAAGGCTCTAGGCGAGAAATCGCGACTAGACGATACCCTGAACACCATACCTTGCGTACAGGCAGTGCTTGCAACTATGAGTGTGTACTTGTATAGTGCATACTTTCTTAACTGCAATGCTCTATATCTCCGGTTTTTCTCAACCAGTTTAAATAAAAATTTCACAGATTGTCATTATTAAGTCTATTGTTTCAAACTGCATCACTAAGTTTTCCAAACTCAAGATTTTATTGTTCATGTGTTCATCGGAAACGGGAAGAGTTATCGAAAATTTTAAATAAACTTGTACTGCCTAGGGATTAGGCGATCTTATGTTCCAAATCTGGAGACTCTAGCTCTTATAGTCTCTGAGTCTCTAGTCTCTAGCTCTTATATAAACTGAATACAAACTGAAAAAGCAATCATTAAGTTGTGTTTAAAAATTGAAATAAAATTTTACTTTCATTCAATGTTAAACTTTAATAATTTGTTAAGAAATTAATCTACATATTCTACTCAGGAAAGCTTCACATATAATATCGGTATATATATATAGATTTAAATGCTTTTGGAGCATTGTAAGATTTCTAAATAGTTTGTTTGATTTCGAATCTTGTCAAACAAAAAGAGGTTTGTTAACATTAACTCAAAATACAACAAAATTCAAGTAAATTTTTAAAATGTGAACTTAACATAAAAAATATCTCTTAAGTAGAAACAGTTCACTAATTTTTAAAGCTAAGTTCAATTTAAAATTAAATACATTTTCTTTAAACTTACATATGATTTAATATATTCCATTTTATTATAGTGCGATAGTTTGTTCTGATAACTTTTATCATAACCCAACTGTCATTGAATAATTTTGAAGTTATAAATATATTTTAATTTCAATGCACAACTCTCGTTTGGACTCATCCTCGTTTTGACCAGCTTATTGTTAGCCAGTGTGTTGAGTGTTTCTGTTACTGTTATCCGCGGTTAACCGTTGCCAGCCAACATATTATGTTGCGTATTTTAGGCCAAAAAACATTAGCATGCAACAACAACAGCAACAACAACAATTTCTGTTTTGTATTTTGTTGTAATAATATTTTAATTGCCACCACAGTCACGTGCAGAACTTTTGACTCTCGCTTTGTGGGTCTGGCAAACACAGTTTGTATTTATTGTGTTCTGTACAATTCTTTTTTTGCTGCTGCTGCTGCTGTTGTACGTGCGTCTGACAACTGAGCAGATGCAACAACAGCAAGGACATGCCACATCCGCAGCCAAACTAAAAAAAAAAAATAAATAAATAAATAAATGGAAAAAAAATAAGAAGCGCCAATTAATTTGGTCTAAGTACGTGTTAAAAATGTGTAGCATGCAATTAGAAAATGGCAACACAATTTATGGGCCAGTTCCCCAAAGGGCTCAGTGGGTGGGAAATACCAAAAATTGAAATCAATGCGAGTTGCGAAGGGGAATGGAATTTCAATTTGTATGGCGACGGCTTGATTGATGAATGCGGCATGCGTCTAATTTTCCAGATCTGCATAATGTTAGCAAAGCGCATACAATTGCCTCCTCCTCGACGGCATCCAGCAGCTCCTCGTCCTCCTGCTCCACCAGCTCGGCAGCCGCAGCAGCGGCGGCCATTAGCTCGGCCGCAGTAGCGGTAGCAACCAGTAGCGCTGTCGTCTCCATGGCCAACCATTTGGCTGCCCATCAGTCGTCGCCAGCGGCTCATCATCATCCGCATCATCATCATGGCCATCATGGAGCGGGTCCACCCACACATCATCATATGGCGCATGCACATCCGCATCCTCTGTCCCATCACGCAGCACATCATGCGGCGTTGGCCAGTTTGGCCGGTTTGCGTGCAGTGCCAGGTGGTTTGAGTCTGGTGAGTGGTTTGCAGGCAGCTGCTGCTGGTGGCGCCATACCCGATCTGTGTCCAGTTTGTGGTCTGAAGCTGAGTGCCGAGGAATGGCATACACATTTCCTCACCGAACTGGATCGTCTGTACAAGCTGAGCGCTGGCTTTGAACGGGCTAATCTGCAGGCAACCTATATGTTTGCACCACCTTGTCCGGCCCAGGAGAATGCCATACGCACCAGCCACAATCGTTGGGAGGTAAGGGTCCAGTTTTATTTGATTCAATCTCCATTTGTTAATGAAATTTCGTTTTTAGACCTTTCAGCGCATACGCAACAATCGACAGAATCGTCTGAGGCTAAAGGTGCGCAAACGCAAATACGGCGAAATGTACATGATGGAGAGTCTCTACTGTAGCAGCTGTCCCATATGCAAGCGCAAGTATGCGCTGGAAACTGGCAAATTACCGCCAGAGGTGAGTTGAAAGCCTTTTAAAAAAATGCTTTCATATTTGTAAGCTAGTTACATTTTTAAACTTTTACAAATTTTTTTTTAAGTTTTTGTTATCGATTTTATACTCAGTTTTTAATGCGCCAAGTATGTTAAATAATGCGTAATAGCTTTTTAAATTTTAAAAAGTTTTAAATTGATAATTTTAATAACAAACACTTAAATTACTGTTGCCCCTACAGGAGGAAGTAAAGATGCAGGACGAAATCGAAACGGTGGATGTGGAAAGCTGCAATGATGATGTTCCAGACTCAGGTTCAGAGCTACCCGGTGCTAATGCAACAATGACAGTGCCATCGAATAGTATGCAGCCAACAAGTATGCACAACAGCAATGCACAGCCGGGTAAACTGGATGGCATACTCTATCGCACAGCGTGTGTTATTAATCAGAAGGATGCGCATGCTGATGAGCACGATGTGAGCACCAATGTGACCACTGTGGCTAGCAGCAGTAGCGGCAACAATGTAAGCTGGTCTGGCGAGACAACGCACAACAACAACAGCAACAACACACAGGCACATATCAGTGGTGAGTTCAAAAGTCTGTCAATTAGTGAGGTGAGATTTGGTTTAAATGCTATCCAACCGCAGTGAAAAACGTCAGCGAGCTGTCATCTACCACACATCACTATTACAACGCGGATTCCTGCGGCGTAGGCGTGTCCGAAAACAACAGCAATAACAACAACAACAACAGCAACAAGGAGCTAATGATGGAAACGGTAACGTGCCAAAACGATAGCGATGAGGATGTCATTGTGGATGATGACGAGACAGTGAAAGTGACACACAAATCGTTAAGCTTTAAGCGCCGCATGGACGAGAATGTGGGCAGTAGCAGGTAGGCAAACCAAAAAAACATAATGAGTTGAAAAGCTTTTAAGTCTAGCGTTCTGTAAACTTAACAGAAGCTTGGAGAATATCTCTCCACATGAGGAGCGGCCGCGTTCGGAGCCACAGGTTAGCAGCACCGAGCCAGGACCTATGGATATCTCACACAACAACAACAATAATAATAATAATAATAATAATAACAATAATAATAATAATGCAACGAGCGTAGCCAAATATGTTGAGCCCATGGAAAGCAGTTTGTCGCAGTTATCGTCTATGGGAGTGCCGGGATTAACGCAAATGGACACAAAGGTGGGAATTAGTTCGGATTTAATACCGGACGATGAAAACAAATGTTTCATTTGTAAGGTAATTTTCTCAGTTTGCTTCAGTTCTCAGTTTCTCGCTATCACAACCATACACTCTCTCTCTCTCTCTCTCTCTCTCTCTCTCACACACAACATGTTTGTCTGTCTGTCTTTAAATTTAATTGCACTATTTTGCATGTTAAATATTTTGCACTCTCGTTGTTGCTCAATTAGCGCTCTAAGCCATGCTCTCCGTTTGTGTGTTCTTCTCTCTCTCAAGACAGGCATAAAGGATCTCAACACGGATGCGTTTCTGCGTGGTCGCAATTTCTACTTCCATCAAAGCTGCGCGAATGTGATGAGCAGCTACAGACTCAACAAGGAGCTGCTCAGCCAGGCCCAGGCACAGAGAGAGGCAAATACGGCGAATTCGGCAACTTCGCCGTCACCCGCTCAGTCGCCGCAGCAGAGCGTTGCCAGCCAGGCAATGATGGAATAATGACGATAATGTCATTGTGTCGAGCAATCAAAAAGCGTGAATTTATTACAGTTAATTAATTCAAATATTGTGGTAGCTAATGAAACAAAAAAAAACACAGAAATTAATAATGTTTAAATGCGCGATTCAAACGCTCGCTCGAATGCAGGCAACACCTTTTTCATTGTGTAGCGAGCAATTTTTTTTAAAGTGTATATTTTTTTTTTTTTGCTGTGTAAATTTGCGTGTCTCAACTTCTTCAAAAAATTAACAAAGTTCAATTTCCTCTTAATGGATGTTTAGTGCAATTTGGGCGTTGCCTTTCAGCTAAAAAATATATACATATTATTACTTTTTTTGTTTTTAGTATTCTAAATTCTTGAATGAGCTATAATTGTTAAATAAAAATAAAGAAATTAGTTGTAAATTTTAAGCGTAAAATATTTATGAAAAATCAAATAAAAATATATGAAATACTAACGAAACTAAAGCGTTTTTCTATGCAAGTTAATCCATAACCATATAATAAAAAGTAATTACCAAAATTAAATTCATTAAACAGTGCGTAGTTGTATATTTACAAAGCTTGCAGGCACATTGATCAGCTGTTAGTGACAAAAGTTTGCTGGGACATACCAAAATTTCTGCAACAGCGTCTCAAGTTCCGTTACAAAAGCTCGAACTAACAATTGCTATGACAACAGACACGCCCACTCACTTGCACTTTTCAATTCACACCCAAAAATAGAAATAAACACAGAGAGATAAAGATTTTGGCACAAGCTTTCAGCTTAATTGAGCAATGGAAAGTTTTTTACTGCTTGCTGATAAGCACACAATAACAACAACAACCAAAAATCATCCATAAAGTTTTTTTTATACGCATTAAAATTATATGTATGTTTGCCTAATTATTTGCATATACAAATATGTATATATATATTACGCTAAACAGATAAGACAAGTTCAAGCTACGAAAGCAAACACAAAGAGAGAGTTTTAAGCAGCCGCTTATTTTTTACTCTCTCTCTCTCTCTCTCAGTTAAATCTAACCAGGGGGCCTACCCTGAAAGCTTATCAAGAATTTTGCACGGAAAAAAAAAAGTATAAATAGCGCGATTCCAACGCGAGCGAACTTTCAGTACCAGAAGAGACGATCAAGTGTGTTTGAAGCGATTTTCAACATTTACTTTTGCTGCGTTTAATAAAAAACAAAAAAAAAAAAACAGTATGTTCTCCAAATTGAGCACACGTGGCATTGCCAGCCGTTTCGCAAGTCTGGCACAAAAGACCCAGCCCGAACAGTCCGCTGCCAACTCTACAGATAACGCTCGCTCTGATGCGGTTTTTGCACGTGAACAGAAATATAGCGCACACAACTATCATCCACTGCCGGTGGCGCTCTCTCGCGGCGAGGGTGTGCACGTGTGGGATGTGGAGGGTAAACGCTATTTTGACTATCTGAGCGCCTATTCGGCAGTCAATCAGGGTCACTGCCATCCCAAGATTATCAAGGCGCTCACAGAGCAGTCACAAAAACTAGCGCTGACGTCACGGTAAGTGAGACAAACATGTGCAGCTTTTTTTTATTTGTTTTTGATCAGACGTGCCCCTCTTCAAAGCTTATCTGCTTTATTTTTAAATAATTCACTGACCTTGTCATCATATTATTTTTGTTTTGTTACTGTGCGAGAAATGGCCAAAACACTCAGCTGTCAACAATACAAATTGAATGACTATCAGTTATCAGTGACAAAAAGCTTCGTTATCAGTGTTTGGTGGCTAAGCTGTTGTCAACTCAAAAAAAAAAATGAAGAAAAATTTAAACAAATGATTGGAAACCCTTAAACAACCTAATCAAAATTTTGTAATTTGGTTAATTTTATGAATTTCTTGTAAAATTTTTCCAAAAACCAGATTTTCACTTGCCGTACATATTTTACGGCTTTGTTATCACAAATATTTACTGACATGTCGTCAACACTGTTTGTTTTTGCAATCATCTAATTTGCACAGACAAAGCTTTCTAATGCCTATGCCAGATTAAAACGAGCTTTTATACAAATCACAAAGATAACTCGCTCAACATAAAGCGTTTCAAATCCGGCAAATAAAAATATAATTGAGTATTATCAATTATGTGGTGCAAAAAAAAAAACAACTAAGAAGGCTCTAGTCGAGAAATCCCGACTAGACTATACCTTGAACCCCATAATTTAAGCGTACAGTCAGTGCTTGCAAGTATGTGTGAGTGTGTTTGTGTGTACGCGTATAGTGCTCCATATCTCCGGTGCTTCTCAACCGATTTCAATAAAATTTTCACAGATTTTCATTATTTTGTTTAATGTTTCCAACTGCATCACAAATTTTTCCAATTTCAAGATTTTCTGTTATCGATCACATGTGTATATATAGTCTCTGAGATTGGCGCGTTGTATGATACGGACAGACGAACATGGCTATATCGACTCGGCTGTTGATGCTGATCAAGAATATATATACGTTATGGGGTCGTATATGCTTCCTTCTGCCTGTTGCATACTTTTGCACAAAACCATTATACCCATTTTACCCATATTCAATGGGTTCAGGGTATAAAAATGTCAAAAAGCCTTTTTAACACTTGAGAACGACATCCGCATGAATTAAGTGCAATTTTGATAGCATATGGTTATCACTTTAAAAAAAATGTATAGTATAGAAATATAAGTATAGTATAATATATATATAAGCCCATTTTGACTTAATGACTTTTTTAACGCACAGCGATGACAACCAAAAGAAAACCCAATTTGAACCTGCTTCAAATGTGAAATCGGTCAAAAGAAATGAGTTTGAGGGCAAGCGATCGAGTAATAAATATTATGATTTATAGAACGCGTACCACTAATCAAACATAGCTGATAAGGTAATAGTTAGAGGTTATCGGTACAATATAATGCTGTTTTTGTCGTTCGTTAAATAGTTCCTGGTCATAAGTTTTTTAAGCATGGGGTTTACAAGTTCCTTATTATTATTTTTTATACTTAAATATGGATAACTAATAAACAACAAATATAAAATTATATTTAGTTCCACCAAAATTATTTGTATTGAGCGATAACCACTATCTTAAATCCAGGTTTTGGTTTTTTAATTTTCTTAAAGCATTTATAGTTTCTCTATACTAATATTAGGAAGAGAAAAACATGTTTGTAATGTTTTGACTACGGAACCGATTTAAGAAATTCTTTTAGTCAATAACCAATTTAAGTAATGGATAACAAAGGCAAGTACAACCCAAACTAATTTAACTGTAAAAAGATTGTGTGCTGGCGATTAATCTAGGGTATTATATTTTGACTTAAGCAGACTTCCTTTAGTGATTAAGTTTCGATGAAATTTTTTTTTTTGTTATTCTCTACCCTTTTATCTAATATAATAATATTCTTATAATCTTCCATCTTTCGCATTCAATCTTTCAGCGCCTTTTACTCTGACTCTCTGGGCGAATATGCGGAATTTATTACCAAGTTCTTTGGCTATGACAAGGTATTGCCAATGAACACCGGCGTTGAGGGTTGCGAGACAGCCTGCAAGTTGGCCCGCAAAGATTATATTCGCCCGCAACAATTTCTGGGGACGCACACTAGCTGCGATCTCTGCATCGAATGATCCAACGAGCTTTGAAGGTTTCGGACCATTTATGCCTGGTTTCGAGCTGATTGATTACAACAATACGGCTGCATTGGACCAGGCTCTCCAGGATCCGAATGTGTGTGCCTTCATGGCGGAGCCCATTCAAGGTGAGGCTGGTGTTGTTGTGCCCGATGATGGATATTTGCGCAATATCCGCGAGTTGTGTTCCAAGCACAATGTACTCTGGATTGCGGATGAGGTGCAGACGGGTTTGGCGCGCACTGGACGCATGCTGGCCGTCGACTATGAGGAGGTGCGTCCCGATATATTGATTCTGGGCAAGGCACTCTCTGGCGGAGTGTATCCCGTTTCGGCAGCACTCTGCAATGATGATGTGATGCTGTGCATTAAGCCCGGAGAGCATGGTTCCACCTATGGTGGAAATCCTTTGGGCTGCCGTGTTGCCATTGCTGCCTTGGAAGTGCTTGTAGAGGAGAAACTGGCTGAGAATGCCTTCAAAATGGGTCAACTTCTACGCTCGGAGCTCTCTAAGCTGCCCAAGGACGTGGTCTCTGTTGTCCGTGGCAAAGGATTGCTCAATGCCATTGTCATTAATTCGAGTGAGTTTTACCTGAGCCTTTCCTTTAGTTCATGTTCTAAACTAGCTTCATGTCTTTTGGTTTTTAGAATATGATGCCTGGAAGGTTTGCATGAAGCTCAAGGATAATGGTTTGCTGGCCAAGCCCACTCATGGTGATATCATTCGCTTTGCTCCACCCCTGGTTATCAATGAGGCGCAAATGCTAGAGAGCACTGAGATCATTAAGAAGACCATCCTATCCATGTAATTGGGTATTGAAGTTTTGTTAAGCGAACAGCAAATAGCATTTAATTAGTTACTAACACCTTTAAACCAAACACACATAACTGAAAAGTCTGAAAAATATATATTATTGTTTTTATTTGGCACTATAATATGCCGTATTTCATAACATGAATTTATCGTGCGAGTTCGAGATTTCTATCTTTAACAAAAATATATTTGATATTTCCAATACTAAAGAAAGACTTTCAATTACCTAAAATAATTTGAATACTTTAAATAATGTTTAACATTATGAAGTTGCATTTAAAATATTTTTTTTTTACGATTTACATATGTTAAACATTAAAAACATTTTTATCGATTAGTAACCAAAGCCTAAAAATGTATCTTCAATTATTTCTTAATAATTATTTTGATCTTGATTTAATGTACTTGAGAGTTATAATACGCCTATTGATAACTGTTTTGGTTACAACTTTAACATCTGAGGACGGCTCTCGGGTTTTTCGTCTTAAAATTCTTATTGTGTTTCTATATAATTACTTTCCTTAAAATTGAATTCCCTTTTATTTAATATCATTTCTAGCCCGTTAAATACTTAAACATATAATGGTACTTTGCTTAAATATGTCAATGGGCGACCTCAAGAAAAGAAAAACCCTCTCAAATTGCATAACGCTTATAACTAAACTACTTTCTCAACCTTCTTTGCCTCAATTTTCTATTACTCTTCACTTTACCCGCTCTCCGCGACATTTCCGTACTTCTTCGAGCTTGTTGAGTGTGTCATTCTTGATTTTTTAATTAAAATATAAAAAGACCACACTGGATGGAAAGATGGGAGCGTGCCGCGGTCGTTAGGCAATAAACTTGGACACCGCGCATCCTGCAAGACAATTACAAGGCGGAAAATGTCGCAACATTTTCAGCCTTATCTTCGCACTTTGGCACTTTTAAAAGAATAAGGCGCACAAAACGCATATAAAAACGAATTAACGGTACACAGGGATGTTTCGGAGCAAAAGAATTTCTTGTTGCCTCATTGTCGAGCTTATCGTCGGTCCTAGTGGAGCGCGCCACTCCAGAGAAACATATTTCCGCTTAAGAGAAGAGCGAAACCTTTCGTTTGGGGCAAAAACAAAAATCGTTGTGGAAAATCTTTATTTTTAATTTTAACGCTTTATTTAATTATGTGAAGCGCCTGCTGAGCACAACAACAACCGAACTAGACAACTTCAAGTTCAAAAGTTGGCTGCTAATAAAATGCTTAGGATGTCGTTGTTGCCGCCAGTCATGTTCCATGTCCGGGTGCGGTGTCCTGTGTCTGGCAATAAAATCCACAAAAAAATGGGGCTAAAAATTGCATTTTTTTTTGTGCTGCTACTTTTTTTTTAATAAAGACATCAACAGATGGGCGGCGATAAAATGCCAAAGATTATGGACAAAAGGCAAAAAGGACACACACAAAAGGCAGCCAAGCATCGTGTAGTTTTTGTCACCCGCCCCTACTCCCGGGTGTCCTTTTTTTTGTTGCCTCAACTGTGATAAGCTTCGGTCTGCTTCTAATTTTCTATTCACATTCAAAGTAGCTTGTAAGACATTGCATTAACCCAACACTACAAGAAAGTGGCCAGGTCAATGTGGAAGAGCTTTGATTTAGATGACCCCCAACACATCAGTTTTCCTCTTGCCCTTGTCCTGTGCTGCTTATCTCATGTTTTTTTATGTGCTTGCAGATAAGAGTTTTCACATTTCAACAACTGTTTTTTTTAATAGCCAACTTTTAATTAGCTGTGCGAGCAAGAGAAAAATGTTGAAGCACATCTCCTACACCTTCCTCGCGCACTCACCCCTGCTTTAAAGCGTGTCTGTTAACAGTTATTTGGCATATCGCTTTCAATTGCTTTTCAATTGCTGTCAGCAAATTGCAACAACAATAAAAATCAAACCGTACAACGCGATAAAAATCACAAATCGAAACTTTTCCCCCTTAGAGTGGTTTTTTTTTGTTTACACCTTGTTGACAAGCCAAACAAATGGGGCGAAGAAATTGTGTTAGTTTCGATTGCTAGGCTTTAAAATACCCTACACAAATTCTAAGAGTTAAATCAAAGAATTTAATAAATATATCAAATTAAAATTGACAAACCTTTTTAAACTTGTGTCTTACCCAATGGGTTTGTCTTGTTTTTAATAAAGCTTAAGTTATTGTTACACTTTTGTTAGTTTTGAATTATTATTTCTCTTTCTTTGGACAACTTCTTATAACTTTTTGCATTCAATCCTCCCAAAAAGAAATGTGTCTACATGGAATGAAAAGCGTAGCATACTTTTGGGAGTTGCGCTCGCTGTCACCTGTTGTGCCTGTCAGACTTGCTTGACATTCTGCTGCCCTGATGTAAATCTTTTAAATCAATATGCCGGTGAGAGACAGCTGAGGCTTTTGGCGCAAAAAAAAACACGCCCCCAGCCCCCGCTATGTAGTAAAGGACTTCTGTGGGCAGGCGAAAGGTAAGAAGGTTTTGCATTGGAAATGGGTAAGTTAGACATTTGAGCGTTGACTTGATGCGTTTGTCAGCGAGATTTTTTTTTTTGGCTTGGAGCAACAGACAGCCTCGGAAATGGAAATGGTTTGGATTACGTTAAAATTGTCACTCAATTTTTGTATATAAATAAGCAACAGATAATATGCAGGATGTGGTCGGAGTCAACAGAGTTCATGTTTAAATACTAGTGAGACTAAAAGTTAAATTTAAAACTATGTAAATTAAATAAGTAGTAAATTCAAGCTGACATTCCTACATGAATTGTGCATGAGGGTAAACTCATAGGTAAAATAGGATAATAAGAGTTTGTAGAATAATTTCTCAAACATCGTTTTCTAAAAAAAAAAAAAAATAGCTTATTAATGTTGAAAGCCTTTAAACATGTATATAAAATTATATCGACAAGATACTGTACTATAAAATCAACATTTTAATACGAAATTCTGCAAATTTTGCTGGCCAAACTGCTCGTAAATTTATTAGAGCTTAGTTTGGCACAAAACACAAAAAAAAACCGTTTCATAATAAGCCTAAGGCTCATGTGTGAACAGCCAATTTTCTTTGATTAAAGGGATTTGTAAAACAACAGCAGCAACAACCACACGGAAGAATATATAATAAAAGTGTTGATGGGTGACAACACTGAAAGGCAAATGACAAAATAAAGAGCAATGCAAAAGTAGCTTATTACAAAAATCCTGCCGCGAAAGAGGGTGCAAAGTGTAATGTAGACAAGAACAAGGATGTTATATTTTTTGCTTTTCGGTTTTGGGGTAAAAAAAAAAATGAGAAGGAACTTCTGGGTGAAAATGTTTGTGTGAGTGGTAATATTTTTATGCTTATGACTTGATGGCGTACTTTGTGTTAATAATAATCTTAAGGCCATAAACGTTTTTTGTGCTCATTTTTTGTGATAATTGCATTGAGATTGAGCTTAGAGCTGTTTTTGTGGTTTGTCTTTGCCACAATGTATTTGGTTAAGATTGTAGTAGTGGAATTTTTATTATCAAAAATTCAATTGCTCGAGCTGAAGAGAACAATTAAAAAATGGCACAAGGTGAGTGGAAAATGCTGAAAAATATTGTTATGCATATTAAACAGTGGAGTAGAAATCAGCGCACGTAATTCTTACCTTCTTTTCTCTTCTCCTTTTTTTGGGGCAAAAGCACATTTTTAAATGGCAGGCAGCGCGAGTGAGGCACGTGCATTAAACACCCCCAAAAAGGACTCAAACAACAGCAACAACAAGCACAGCATGCGTGGAGTAATTTACAAAACTCGTCGACAGTTGTTGAGTTGAACGCGTTTGTCTGTCCCGGTGGCAAGCGCAATTAGGCAATTGACCATGTCCATGTGTATGTGCGTGTGTGTGTGTGTGTCTGTATGTGTGTGTGTAATTGACAAAAAATGACATGCAATTGTGGAAAAGGACAGTTGCCCGTGCGGCAAAAATAAACCAAAAATTGATTTTCAATGTAATGAGTTCAACTGACTGCTTGATGGGAGGAAACTGCTACTCTGTATTGTAACCCGTCTCTTTTTTTTTTGTGTATGCTTTTTTACTGCATATGCCGACTGCATATTAAAATGTGCGTGATGCCATCTGACGAACGTTGAAGTTACTCGAATTTTTTGGTTTTGCTTTGTATTATTTATATTGTTGCCGACTGCAAAGGGCTGTCAATTTTTATGAAGTTAAATTGTCAGGTTGTGTGGGCGTAGGGGAGCAACATCAGCATGTGGCAGCAGCAGCAGACTGGAGGCTGCGTGCAACAATAAAAAAGGTGCATGTGATGAAGCGCATAATTTTAATTGGCTTCTAGTTGAAATTAATGTGGAAGCGGTTGAATTTCGAAAGAAATCATGTGATAAAATGAAAATAAATGCAATTATATTTAGTGGGAAGAAATGCATGTTTCATAAAAAATTGTCATTAAAGATTTCTTTGTTTGCATTTCCAAATGGCGCGGTAGCTTTTTGAATTTATCGGTTCATTGCTGCGATAACATAGACACATTGGCAGCGTTGCCCATAAGTTAAATAATACAAACAAGTGTAATCAGTGTCATCAGAACAAAACTAAGATAACTTTGTCACTTGAATTAATTATTTATAACACTTAAAATAACTAAATTTATTTGCTACTACAAACCGTGTGCATTCCGCAATAAATAAATTTATTTACCAGCTGGTCTGATACCACTCTTTTATAAAGCCACCAGCATTTCAAGTGCCATTGTACCCGAAATACCATTTTGGGATACTTTTTTAATAAGCTGCTGCCAAAGACTACAAAATTAAGCACAATTTGTAATTTTAGGTGAACACTTAAAAGTGCAAAGCTTTCGTTCTTTTAAAAACAAATAAGTGCGCGCTTTTAATAACATATCCCAAAATTTTAACGATTTTTGGGTGACCACAGCTTTGTGTATAGTTGCAAAGAAGAAGAGTAACAAAAAGCGAAACATTTTTATTTTGTCGCATTGTGCAAACGTCAGGTTGTCGAGTGTGTGTGAAGAAAATTGCTAAAGAAAAAAACATGTCGAAACAGCGTGCTAAAAGCACCAACGATTCAGAGCAGAATACACCCAATGCCATCAACACTATTATCAATCTAGACGACAGCGACGACGAGGACGACGACACACAATTTGTTGGCATTTTGCGTCCTGCAATACCAACAATTGATCTCTGCATTTCGCCATCAACCTCAGCTGCAGCGGCTGCAGCTGCAGCTGCAACAGTAACAACTCCCTCAAATGCTGCTGCAGGTGAATCACTCAAAAGTGCCACCATAGAAACAGGTGAGCACAAAGAAAATAATAACTGTATGTTTACATTTGTAATGCAATATTTTTGTTTTTGCATATAGGTACAGCCAATGCCGCGTCTGGCGCGGATACATCCGCTTCACCCACCGCCGCTGCCTTAGAGTGCCCCATCTGTCTGCAAACATGCATTCATCCCGCACGCCTTCCCTGCGGTCACATTTTTTGTTTCTTGTGCGTCAAGGTAAGTTGTAAGTTCCCCTCCTTTGAACGCGGAAGCGTTTGCAATTCAATTGCGCATTCATGTCGTTTCACGTCAAATTTAATTTTGTTTTTGGACAGCAAGCCTGAGACGCGTGCGCCCAACACGTCGCGACGCACGCACACATCAGTTTACGGTTGCTCTTCTGTTAACCCTTATGGGTGTACACGCATTCCCACTGTTGGGCGTGCGCTATCTTGAATAATTCAATATTATTTAGCTTCCGCATCGCAATATCTAATTTGTGAGTTAATCACAAGTAGTTGGCCTTTGTTTTTGTTTAGGCTATAGGCGGCGCCACAGCATATCCAGTTTTTATTGATTACTTGACGAAGTATAGATAAATACTTCACAATGTAAGCAGCTAATTCAAATGTCAAGGTAGCGCCAGAATGAGTTAAGCCCGCTTAAGCCTTAAATGTTTTATGTACATATGTAACTAGTCGCGTGATTTCATGAAAAATACTTGTAATATTGTGATTTGAGATTTGATGTCTTTTTCTAATATTCGTTTTCCATCTCTTTGCCACAGGGAGTTGCCTATAAGAACCGTCGTTGTGCCATGTGCCGTCGTGAGATTCCGGCCGCATTTTTGGATCATCCACAGCTGGTGAATGGCATCGATGACATTTGTGCTACACGTGGCACAGAAGACGGTTATCAATGGTATTACGAGGGACGCAATGGTAAGTGTGGCATTGAATCATATATGGTGGCGGTGCCTTTAGCTCCCCATCCATCTAACCCCATGCGCATGGACATAAAAACAAATCAAAAAACCCCAACACAAACCCCTAGGAGGATGGTGGGCCTACGATTCGCGCACCAACGATGACATTGAGACGGCCTTCAAAGCATACGAGGCATACAAGGTTGCACATCCTCCGGTTACAGATATAGTCTCTGCAGCGACTCCAGCTGTTGATAAGGATAATCCTGTGTGCACTTGCCAGTGTCACCACACTGATATGTTGCCAAGTTATGGTTATTACTATGAAGGCGATGAGACATTCGATGATGACTTGTATGAGTTGGAAGATGATGGCTTTAATGGTTTTGTCGAAGATTTCGAATACTTAGACGATTCATCGTCGGACAGCAGCACTGATTATGGCATTAGATATGCTAATGATCCAAGTAAATTCGAGGTGTCAATCTGTGGCAAATTGTACATCATTGATTTGCTTGTGATGACACAAACTTTGCGTTCGATGCCCACCAAAAAGCGTTACATAGCACGACGCAAATCCTCCAATCCGGGACTACTTGTTATTGGCGTCGCAGGAATAAAACGCAACTAAGCACACACATACACACACACCCCACACACTTTTGCTATAATACCCCCCAGCACCCATTTCCCATCCCCATTTCAATTATAAAAAATCATAACATTGCCAAAAAAAAAAAAAAAAAAAAGGAAGAAACTTGAAAATGAGATGCCAAAAAGAAGACAAAATCGAAAATTCCCCAAAAATATTTTTAAACTACTTACTATACAGGTTGGTGGCAATATGACGATCGCACCAGCCAGGACATTGAGGAGGCATTCAAGAAGGGCGACAAATCCTGCACCATACTCGTTGCTGGCTATGTATACATTGTGGATCTGGAGCAGCTCATCCAGCAGCGTCAAAACGAACCGACACGCTGTCGCCGCGTCAAACGTGATCTGGCCACCATACCCAAAAAAGGCGTCGCTGGACTACGCATCGAGGGCAATCAGGTGACCAGTGACACGGTGTTCAGCCGTCCCAGCAATCCAACACCGAATGCAGCCACATTGGGTGGCGGTAGCCCCATCAGCTTCATATCCACCATAGCTGCACGCGATGCGGCTATAAGGATTGCAAGCGATATCATTGGCTCATCGCTGGCGCATGCGGATGAATTGACACGCGGATTGGCAGCCAGCAATATCAGTGATAGCGCAAATGATTTGAGTGGTGAGCAAACCTACACGAATCCACAATCCATGCATGCAACAGGTGCTGCCGAACAGCAGCAACAACAACAGCAGCACTCGACACGTTCGCTATCCTCATCGCATTCGAATTCCATACAGGATCTCATGTTGAGCGCAACCGAGGATTTGTTGGACACCACGCAGCAAGTGATCGAGACAAATCAACATACCATAGATCTCTTTGAGCAGGCCTTAAACGATTTCCAGGCGCTCAGCATGCTCAATTTTGTCGACTCCAGTGATGAGAATGATGATGATGATGCGAATGATGGTGTCAGCGAATTGGTTGTGGATAATGCTGGTAACGTTGAGACAATTGAGGCGAGCGACCCGCACGATGAACGCAATGGTCCCTTCTAACTCACACACACACACATCCTAAACACTATATACATATTCAAACACACACGCATATGCTACATACATATGAACTGTTAGCTAAACATTAGCTTAATTAGCTGGAAACGCGATCGAAGTTCCTTTTTTTGAGAAATGTCACAATTTCGGAATGTTAACTAGAGAAATGCCGCGCGTACCTGAGAATGTAAACTATATATAAACAGACTCCATGCGTTAGCAAAAATATAGTGGGCAGAGAATAGAGAAGAGCCTACAGGGTATACATACATACATACATGGACACTTACACTTACATAGTGCATAACAAACTCCTTATCAAATCTGAACCTGAGCAATATTTAAATACATATGACACTGATGTTTTTGTTAGGCTCTCTACAAAAAACACAATAAATAATTCAAACTTAACGAATTCTAGCAGCAGTCTGAAGCTAAAAGTAGAAATGTTGAAACTTTTCTTAATACATTTCTGTTTAAAATGATAAACTGACAGAAAAAAAAAAATCTAAAGGAACTTGTAGAAAAAAAGCATTCAAAATTTTTTAAACTGTTAAAGAAAATCAACTAAACGGCTTGAGAGTCTTAATTAGCAATTCTCTGTACATAAAATTAAAAGATATATACACATATATCCAAAAATATAGCAGACATTCTTTAAATCCCCTGCGCAACCGAGCCAATTAAGCAACCACCAAAAGAGTATAGTGTGAGATGGACATATCTAAATATGGATATGAATATATATATATATATATATATGTTTGATTTGAAGGAGAACTCAAGGTACTCGTTTTAATGAAGGCGCATGTAGTTAAACATTTCAATCTGGTTAGCTTTGAGAATAATTCTCAAAAGCAAGCACCCTGTATCTATATATAACTATAAGTCGCCGTTGAAGTGCGTTAAAACAACAAAAACATTTCTGTGAACATTATATGTATAAGTTATTCTATAAACATTTCGGTTACTCACAATTGAGCATAATTTTCTTTTTTTCGTTTATTTTTTTAATGCAGCTCAATTGTGTCTAACCGGAATTTATTTAAAAATCAAAATGCCTTTATTAATATATATTTATAAATGTATATTTTGTGACTACTGTTTTATAGATTCGATTTGTACCCCGCCAATACTTCTAACTGTGAAATGCCTATTCGTAGCAACCGTTATATCAACAATATTCCTTAACCTCTACTAAGTTCAAGCAAGAAAGAGAGCGAGAACTCCCCATCCCCTTCCGGTAATATCAAAACGATATCCAACAAATTACATAATTTACTTATCATTAGCGATACGGTTAAAGACCATATAGTTCAATCATTTATAACCCATCTTGAAAATTATAAAAGACATCACAAAGCTAAACCAACAAATGTAGATCACTTCTCTCTCTGGATCTCTATTTTCTAATCTCTCGGTGTTTCCCATATTTGTTTCTGTTTGGTCTGAAAACTTTTCACTTTACTTCAGACGTTCATCCATATTACTTTGATAAGGGTGACAGACAGATCACTTATTTAATCAAATCTCATTTATCTTTTGGCTTAAGGAAATCAAATCGATATCTTATTCTAATACCAATCTGTGCCAAGGGCAAATAAAGACGAACAGTTATGATTTCTGTTAAGTCAACATTAGCCAACACTGTTAAATGTTAGTTAACAGCATGTCACATTTGTTATTCCCATTAATCATTTATATTCTGATCATTCACAAGCAACATTGATATTAAAAACTCAGTTAACATTCATATTGCTTATGACGATACATATTTTTTAGATATACAAACAAAAATAATTATTTAGTTACACTTAGAAAATAAAAAGACGATGCTGTATGCTGCGTTGATTTAATATACTACTTAAGATTCTAAAATACAACACTGTATTAAAGTTGAAAATAAACATTCTCATTCAACAAAGACCGGCACATTTTGTTTATTGAACCGATAAGGGTGGGAAGTTTACGCAAGTAAGCAAATATAAAAGTTTTGTGTTTTCAGTTGTATTATCTTAGATAGTGCATGGGATTTATGAAGATTTATTTCAGTTTGAAAAACATGTTTAGTTTTGAATAAATTTAATTACATTTTTCTTATTATCACAGATGATTGTGTATATACGTAAATAAATGGATATATTTTTAATAAATATAAAAATACGTTAAACTACTGTCCTATACAGCAACAAGTTTAATCATTGTGATCAATAACACCAAAAACAACCCTATTTGGAAGAACCACTTGTTTCTTCTACCTGTGCACTCGACTTCAAATGAAATCCTTTTCGGGTTGTTGCGTTGCTTTGTTTGGCTATGGGTTCGGATCGACACCGGCATCGGACCCTGTCCGTCTACAAATACTTGGCTATTGAGTCATGCGCAATGGACCAAAAGAAAACACACACATAAACACGCATGCAGCATATTAATTTACTGGTCCTCTTATTCTTGATGTTGCCGTTGTTGTTGTTGTTAGTGAACAAACAACAAAACGAAAAACAGGCTTAAAGAACAAAAAGGGGGCTCTAACACGGCCAGAGAGAAAGAGTGGACCGATGAGTCACAGAGATGAAACAAGTGTGCAACGATCGTAGCTGTCACATAAGAAATAAATATGTATGCATGCTCGGATTCGGGTCTGGAATAGTTCTTTGGCCGCATGAGTCATCGTTGTTTACATATAAATTGTGCTACCTGCTGCATTTTTTCTATGGTCTCAAAATATATCATTAAATAGGTAAACAGTGAATGGATCTTGTATAGCAAGTTGTTGACGCCTCTTATCAGTCACAAGATGCAATGTTTGCGCATATCAAATAAATGTGAACGCAGCTAATTCTAATCGCTCGATTTAAATGGAAAATTTAGTTTAATACGTTTTTAATTTTCTTGCAGCATGAAAGCATAAAAGGTCTTTGTGATTCAAATTCGGATAACCGGTCGAATTAAATTTTTATATTTCATTTTCAGATTTATTTGATGTCCTTCAAAGAAAATTGGCTGCAAATGAATGAAACTGAATTATAAAAACTATTTGTCCATAATATATTCTTAAATGTTACAACTTTTACGCACTTGTAAAATATAGCTTCATATGAAAACAACATGTTTTATAATTAATACTTTTTATTTTAAATGTTCACAGGTCGAAAAAACGAATTCAGTTAAATTTTTAAAGTATACTTTTAAAGCAATTTGAAATGCAAAAAACTGACAGATCGACTGAACTTACATTCTCTTTCTTGTTAGACACACAATGCGATACAATTTTGGGACTTCCCTACGGTTAGGGTTTGGCCTACTTTTTCACACATCCCAGCATATTGTTTTGCTATAGTTACCGAGTCCAGAACTAGTCTAAGCGGGTGCTAACAATTATGTTGGTTGGGGTTCGGTCAAGCATAGCACATGACTAGCGAACAATTTTAATGCAAAACAAAGATTTGCACTCTATTTGTAACATTTTTAATAATTTAAACACAGATTGTTCTAACACTTGCCCATTTTATTGGATTTGCCTAGTCCACGTCGTCTAGTTAAATGGAACATAAGAAATAAATTAGAATGTCATAGTTGTAGATTAGTTCTCAAAACACTATGTTTGGCCTAGTCAACAGAACTGCAGAGTTACTAATGAAAACCCGATCTCCGGTTGATAACACCGGAGATATGGAAGATTGAAATTAAGGAAAGAATGCAATATGTGCTTACACACACACCTACTTGAAAGTACTGACTGTACGCGTAAAGTATTGACTTCAGGGTATCGTTTAGTCGGGATTTCTCGGCTGTTGATGCTGATCAAGAATATATATACTTTATGGGGTCGGAGATGCTTCCTTCTGCCTGTTACATACTTTTGAACAAAACCATTATACCCTTTTTACCCATTTTCAATAGGTTCAGGGTACAAAAAGGGAATCACATTCAAATTTAGCCACCGCACACTAAGCTTTCAAGGGCTTGTAACGGCTATTTAAATGAGCTTTGCGATCATGCTTAACCTTAGCTTTAAAGTTTTACCAGAAATATCAACATCAAGCAATAACAACGGCTTGGTAATGTTGGTGGTGGATTTAACGCTGCCGCCATCGACTCTTACTGGCCATGGAATAACTCTCCGGCTTACTCTCTGCCTCTCTCATTAAAACAGACAGAAACACAGAGAGAGACGCTGTTGGGCACATGCGCAGTTTAACCTGCGCTCCAAACTGGTTTTGAGGGAGGAAATTGG